>OY992877.1:92340330-92940330 GCA_963921405.1 Cepaea hortensis | reverse complement strand
CAACAGTGAAAATGATAGAACAACCAGCGCATTGTCCCGTCAAGATGTAATGTGACTTTCGACACATCCGTTTATTTGTTATATTTCAACGTGACCAACATCATCCATAGACCATAGCCGACTCGTCTCACACGAGAAAGCATGCAATTTTGTAAACTGGCTCGCCTAGTGCTACGACTTTTCATAACTGACATAACAGGATATTAAAGCTGTAAGCTGTCGTAGGTTTGGACTGGTTATTATACTGAGTGTTATAGACCCTCAAGGGTGAACAGGTTGCTGCGCTGCAAAGGACGGCACAGCCGAAGATGGGCTATAAGGGCAAGGTGTGGTCCAGATGAACAGAATGTGAAATTTTGCTGTTACTGTTGGTTGCTACTATAGTAAACTGCATCAGCCACGGTCGGATTTCTGTCCAGCGTCTTTACATTTATCGTCAACTCTGTCCTGTATATCGAGCCACAAATACCAATTCCTCTATAACCATCAAGAAGAGGTTTATAACAAAAACCATTAGCTACCACTTCGGCCACCGTCGTTTTTATCGATCATTCCTGCACACTTTGAGAGCTTGGGACTGCTTCTATCCAGGTAGGCACACAACACATTCATTTCGAGCATGCCGGTGAGCTCTTAGAGCAGTGAGTGCAAGACGTGGGTGCTGATTGTCTACTATAAACGTGGGAAATTGCTGAGACTCTCTTGCGGTCTTGCAGAGTGCAAAGTGTGGATCCTCGGCAGGCTTCATCACATGCGAGACGCTGGTCGATCTTCCCTTGGTTAGCCAGATTAGTGTCTGCACAGGATGCCCCGAGTTGATTGATTGATTGACTGATTGACTGATTTAAGAACCGACATCACAGCATTCGGGGCATTCCCATAAGCGCTCCGTCCCCATCACCAGCAGCCAGCGAAGAGTTCCAACACTAATAGTACCAATAGCAATCTGATTATATGTCCGTCTCGCCTTTCCTCTGAGCGTCAATCGTCGGCCAGATCCCCTCGTCACCCCTCGCTGTCGCATTCTTGCCAGACCATGGTAATCCATTTGCTCCTCCGAGGTGTACACATGTTCCCACAAGGCCGCAACCACGTCTGCTTTGTGATGCATCAATACTCCACCAAGTTTTACCGAGCCAGCCAATCTGTCCGCCTGTTCATTTCCCAGCACACCAGCATGCCCCGGAGAAAAGATCCAGACGATGCTTGTCACCCGTGACTTCCGAAGCGAAGCAAGCCACTCTGCACGAAACTTGCCTGTCCTCACCCTACTCAGCATGCTTTCTGAGTCAGTAACAATCACGATGTGTGTATGTATCGTATTCTCCAACCAGCGGAAAGCTGCACTGGCTGCCTCCACCTCCATTCTCAAGCTAGATGTTGTGGTATCATATGCCAGACTCTCCTGCACCAAACGTCGACCATTAGCTTTTGCTAAGAACCCCCAGGCACTTCTCCTACCTCTCAACACCGACCCATCTGTGTAGATAATCACATCACCCGAGTGAGCATTGTCCTGAATTAGTTGCTGGATTTCCACTTCCATGGCCCCTGCTGGCCACTCCCTGCACTCCCGGCTCAATGTGACTATAACACTGCACAAGTCTGACTGCTCCGCTGGCACTCTGACCCACTCCTCTCCTCTCCTAATGTTCTCCAAGGGGCACAGCTGAGTGATCGTATCCTCCGCCTGAGCCATCCATGATTTCCCTCTTAACAGTCGCTGACCCTTAACGGTTTCCAGCGCCTCATGCAACGGGTGATCTGTGTCTACAGCTTCTCCGAGGTATGCCTTCACCTGCATCACCCTGAGCCTACCTGCAACAGTCGGCAAACCAAGGATGTAACGCATACACACAACTGGGGTGTCTCTGGTGCATCCCAGAATGACTCGCATAGCTTCGTTCTGTATGCGCTCTAATTTCACCAGCTGACTCTTTGAGACAGTGAGCAGTCCTAGTCCATAATCAATCACTGAGAGGATCAAGTGCTGGTATAGTGTGAAAAGCATTCTCTGCTCTGTGTCCATTGCAGCCATAGTTTTAAGTGCATTGAGTCCCTTTTGAGACCTTGTCACAGCCGTCTCCACATGGTCCTTGAAGGACAGGCTCCTGTCAAATGTGATTCCCAGATACTTCAATTTGTTCTCTCTGTTGACGCTTCTACCATCTATCGTGAGGCTTGGGACATCAGCTCTCACAACCCTGTTGTCCAGAGAGCACCACAAAACAGCTGACTTTTCTGGGTGGATGACAGCACTCATTTTAGTGCAACAGTCAATCACTTTGTCTACTGTCGCCTGTAGCTCTTGGGCTGTTTGCTCCCTATCTCTCCCCTGCCTATATGCAAGAATATCATCTGCAAATGTTAGTATCCTTCCAACCCCTGGTGCTTCTAGGTTTGCAATCTTGCTCGTATACACGTTAAAGAGCACCGGTGAGATTACTGATCCCTGTGGCAGTCCCGGGGTTAACATATGTGACTCTGAGGTCCATGCACCCAGAAGGAGAGCAACCGGACAAGAATGTAGGACGGCTGCTATCCAGTTCACCAACCAGGGATTGACCCCTTTCTCCATCAGTACGGTCATCAAAATATCATATCGAACTCTATTGTATGCATCCTCGAGATCAAGCGCCATCGTTTCCTGTCTACTCCGCTGGAACCCCTCATAAACATCAAAGGCAAAAGTGGCTGCATTTGACCAGGTATCTTTTCCTGGCCTGTAGCTCCCCAGGCCTCTTGTAAGAAGCTTCCCCCTTTCCAAGAACTCTTGCAGCTTGACAGCAACTATCTTCTCTAGAACCTTCCCAAATGTATTTTAAAGGGTGATGATCCTAAAGCCACTAAGCTTTGAATGATCCTTGAATGGTTTTGGGAGAGGGATGAGATAGCTGTGCACCCAATCCTGCGTTACTGGTGCTGTCCTAATGCTCTGGTTAAAGCAGTCGGTCATCTCCTTCAGGTCTGTATCGCTTAAAGCCTTTATGTGACCATACCTAACCCCATCGGGCCCTGGTGCCGTGTCTTTTGCTTTTTTCAAAATATGTTTAACATCTTCAACCTGTATGATGTCTTCATAATGCATATTCTTCATGGTGCCAGATAATTCCTCTCTAACTGCATCCCTGGTGTCCGCATCATTATGATCGGTCTGCTCTAAAAATCTCTGGAGAAACGCCTCCCCTTTCTCTTTGTCTGTTGTCTCATTGCCATTCTAGTCGGCCTACCATCATTTATGCAGACCACATCGGAGTCCACCATGGCATCCGCAAGGGCAGTTCCCTGTCGGTTTTCTCCACTACTGCCCCAATCTCTGCTCCTCGCATTGAAGTCTCCACATATGAGTAGCCTATCACCTGATAATTCCTCCAATTCCTTAAGCCAGTCCCAGTGTTCCTTTCTGAAAAAACCGTCCACTGTAGCATATACATTTATGATGTTCAAACTTAAGCCACCAATCTCCATTTGTATACCCTGGACCTCTCTTGCACTATGATTCCACTGGCTCAAGTCAAGTACCACATGCTTCACTCCTTCCTTCACCAGCAGACCTTGCCCATGTCTCTTCTGCCTGGCGTACCCAGGACAATGGTATGTGTCTGTATTTAGCTCCTGGAGCATGAGAACATCAAAATCTTATATAAGCCTCTTCAATACAGGACCTCTCTGCCTGGCACTACGACAATTCCAGTATCCCACTCTTACATGGTTGAAACCTAGTCTCTCCACTTTTCGTCATGTTCTCCTGGCGCCTGCCCTTCTATTTCTATGCCTTCTTCTCACACCATTTCCTTGTCTTCTCCTCCTCACTCTCTCTTCGCTAGTCTCTGAAAGATGTGTCAAGCGCAGAGCACGTGCTCCGTGGCTCCGGGGACGATACCCGTGTTGAATTAATTCCATAAGCTTGCTTGCTTGCTTGCTTGCTTGTGTTCGTTGGCTTGAGCTCCAACGAAAAGTCCTGTATGTCGGATGAAGGCATCCTGTTGTCCAACATCAGTGTGATGTCATACAGGACCTGAGTTTGGATATTGCAGGAAATAAACGGTCACCCTAACATTGTCTGATTGCTAGGGAAGAGGCAGGGGAATTCCCGCAGGAGTCCATACTCTTGGTGCCGCCCCACACGCCTGCCAGACGTCCAACGTTCACGACCAGTTTACCCATGGCCATCCAGTTCCTCAGCACGCTGGTCCACCTTGAACTTGGGGGTTTATATTTGGAGTTTTCCGTCTCCTAGATGGACTGCTGTCCAAAGCTAACAGGTTCCACCTACCCGGGGGAGGGATTAGAGCGCCCCTGACTCGCTTGGCAGGCACGTCTCCGAGCCTATGAGCATTTTCTAAGGAACTCAGATCCCACCCTGAGATCCCGCCTCGCCCTCTGTGCCCACCGCCAGTTGGTCCGCGGCTGCTTATTGGGCATTCGCAGCTAACCTCTATATCTAAAGGCCGTTCCAGGATCCGCCACCTGTGGACGCGCTGGGTTGGGGATGGTCGCCCCAGCTTTACCCAGGATTTTTTTTTTTTAAAATTTTTGCCCCGAGTTGGATGAAGATAGTCATAATGCAAGCCTATATTGTGGCACATCACCACCTCTGAAGCCTATATGTCAGAGTAAAGGATGTAAGATTACGATGTGACATGATGAAAACGGTGAAAGTAATTTTTTACGAAACGTAGTGAAAAGTGGTTTGCCTTCAAATAGCACGAAGGATCAGCTTTAATATGATCCTGCTTTCCTTCAAGAATAGTTTCTAGAAAATTCTGAAATGTGTCGGACAATCATTTTACGGAGATGGGTGGATCCTCAAAACCACACTAATTCAAATTGGGGGAAATATATGCTGTCACTACTGAGGACTGACCTGCACCAGTATTTTAATAAGGTTGTGCAATACCTTCCACATGTCTGTTTGTCTGTAAGTCTGTCCACCCATCCATCTACCCACCCATTAATCTACCCATATAGTTACATATCTGTATGTGCCTGTCTCCTGTTGAATTGAACGACTACAGCTGTTTTATTAAACATTTATTTAAATCAATTATTATTTCCTGAAATATAATTTGAAGCATGTATATAACATATAAGACATCCATGTCCAGAGGACGCATGACACTTCACACATCAGTGGAAAATCCGTGTTCAGATTACACGAGCAGAAGTGAAGACGACAAGTTAAGGTTCATTTAGGTTTGTTCGTTTCGACCTTTCTACTCTTAAAATATCTTAATTGTGCTGAAAACATGGGTTTGAAACAAGTATTCCGGGAAGGTTAATCCGGTCAACAAATGCCTGCAGAAGTCGAATGTGTCGGCCCAACGGCGCAAGAACGCAGCTCTGTTGTAAACAGTCACAACACCATCACGTCCGAACAAACTCTTCGGATGAACGACAAAGAAGAAGAAGAAGAAGAAGAAGAAGAAGAAGAAGAAGAAGAAGAAGAAGAAGAAGAAGAAGAAGAAGAAGAAGAAGAAGAAGAAGAAGAAGAAGAAGAAGAAGAACAAGAAGAACAAGAACAAGAAGAACAAGAAGAAGAAGAAGAAGAAGCATTACTCTCGCATCATATAGTCTTTCATCTTGTAAGCGAGGGTTTTATTAGTTTACACTATTTGTTTTTTTGTTTCTTAATTTCCTTCTTACAATGCATGCCGTGCGGCGTACGTGAACATATTTGCCCGCAGCCTTCTGTCTCGTGAACTGTCAAAAATTTCTGACACCGATATTCCACTATGTCGTGATGTGAACATGTTTGCCCACAGCCTCCTGTCTCGTGAACTGTCAATAATTTCTTACATCGATGTGATCATGTTTGCCCACAGCCTCCTGTCTCGTGAACTGTCAATAATTTCTGACACCGATGTTCCACTATGTCGTGATGTGATCATATTTGCCCACAGCCTCCTGTCTCGTGAACTGTCAATCATTTCTGACACCGATGTGATCATGTTTGCCCACAGCCTCCTGTCTCGTGAACTGTCAATAATATCTGACACTGATGTTCCACTATGTCGTGATGTGATCATGTTTGCCCACAGCCTCCTGTCTCGTGAACTGTCAATAATTTCTGACACCGATGTTCCACTATGTCGTGATGTCAAACTAGTCAACGTCTTCTCTATTGGTCTCCCTCTACCCCCCCCCCCTCACACACACACAGACGTCTCTTGTTATGACATACATATTCCAGTTTTCTTCCTCTCATGACCTGTCCAAAGAATGTGGATTGTTTTCGTCGGCTGCGAGTAACCAGTTCTTTTTGTGATTATTTATTCTTATAGTTCATGCAGTGTGGCGTTGGTGATTGTGTCTGCCCACAACCTTCTGTCTCTTGTGCTGCGAATCATTTCTGATATCGGCATTCCTCCTTGCTATGATATCAAACTGCCTAGCATCTTCTCCCTAGCGAGTAACCAGTTCTCTTTATGAGTTTACTTCTTTCAGGATGTCTTCATTGCTCTTTCTATCTGTCCACGGTTTTCTCGTCATTCTTCCATAAAACCACATCAAAAAATGGCACAATATAGCTCTTGTGAAATTTTTCGGTGATTATTTATGTTGGCATAATTAAGTAGACAGACACAGAAAGACTGACAGATAGATAAGCCCGCTGGAAATCTAAACTGTCAGAAAAAGCGATGTACATTTGAAATAGTTTGAACAGTTACATAATGTACGCATTCTTGACTACTTCGGTCCCAGACTACGCACGACGTATGAATGGCTATTTTCTGTGAATCCCAAACATGTGTTTTCCTGCAGTTTTTACATTTATCTCAGAGCATTCTAAACATGCTACAGAAATCTGGATTTTTTTTTCTTTAGTGGTCACTTCCACTGTGCATTTATCCTCTGGTGATTATTCATTGTGGTTATTTTTCCCGTTGGGTATGTTTCATAGTGCTTTAAAATCTCAGCTTCTGGAAAAACCATGTGTTTTTCCCTGTCTTTTACCTCTCCTCAAACTTAGCTTTCACTTCTCTTCTTGCTTTCCTTGTTAGTGCTGGATCCATAAAGATATCCTTGTTCACAGTGGTCTTCTCAATGTTGATCCTTCGGAGTACGTGGTAGGCATGAGGTGATTGCAGTTAAACACCTTGACAAATGACTTGACCTTGGACTTCTGTTTCAATTTCTTCTTTCCCTTGCTTCGTGTGACCTTCCTGGGGTATCTGTCAATACCAGCTATCAGGGCTGGTATTGTAGGATTTATCTTTGGCTCCATCATTGTAATTCTTAACAATGACGTTCCAGTTTGCAGTTTGGATGACTGTCTCAGCACACTAGCCAGATCAAGTGAAGATAAATCTACACTTTGATCTTAGCCAAAGTGGATATGTTTCATAGTGGTTATTTCCCTCTTGGACATCTTTTTTTTTAATGGTTATTTTCCCCTTTGGAAAATTTCATAGTGGTTATTGTCGCCTTGATCTTAGTCTGATATGACTGAGCAACCGTAGGACAATAGATGGTACTACCTGCTTTCTGTTAGCGGCGAATGTTGGGCAGCGATCACCAAACCCGAAACCCCACATTGTGCCAATGGCTTCGGGCCGAAGAGTACAACTGGGAGGGTACAAGTCATACCATAAAGCAAGGAAATGCAACCTGAAGACTAAATGTCATGGCAGGGCAGACCAGGCCCTAAGCCTTGGTAGGCAACTGGTCTAGGGTGGAAGCTCCGACAGGCGGAGAGTATTGCTTGCTGATCTAGCAGCTTGTCTTGTTCCAGACATATTGGTGTCACCTTTCCTCTGCAATAAACTAGGCAGGCCTAGAGAGGGTTCATGCTATATGGGCAACACAACATTCAGCCCAGGTTTTGTTATGGAGAGGTATAACTCCATTTTACAAACTATCGTCTGTCAAGACGTCCAGGTGCCACTCAGTCATTATCCCCTTGGACATCTGTTTTATAGTGGTTATTGTCCCCATTGGATATGTTTCACAGTCGTTATTGTCCCCATTGGATATGTTTCACAGTGGTTATTGTCCCCATTGGATATGTTTCACAGTGGTTATTGTTCCCATTGGATATGTTTCACAGTGGTTATTGTCCCCATTGGATATGTTTCACAGTGGTTATTGTCCCCTTGGACATCTTTATCGCCTAAAAGAGTTAAGTTTGTGAAATCACAAATAGCTAAATAATTCTGGGGTAAACTGCAGCAACATGTAAAGGATATGCAACTAACTTTAACCAACACCTGACAATCCATGCAATAACAACCTATAGGTCATGCCTAGTAAATAGTGTACAAGTCACATGAAGTTTATAAAAGATCGTCATTATTTATTTCATTATTATTACTAGTACAACAGGGAGAATAAAAATATGATATAGTTATATACATTTTCTGAATTGGCGCATACAAACTATTTTTTGGTATCTTTGATCCAGAACCATGCTGAATGCACCATGAAGAAATACGTTATAGTTAATTATGGCTAGGCAATCCCAGAATGATGGAAGAGATGAAAGACTGAAAACAAGATTATGGTGAGCAATAGCCTCTTGATTGCACATGGCTGAGTGCTGTTTAACAGCCCCGTGAGTTACACTAAGTGTAATTCACAGGAGCCCTCAGGTATCAGAGTAGATAGTCCAATCTTTGGATACAAAATAATTTAAGACTATATCAGATATCATGAGGTTTACCAGATATCATGAGGTTTATCAGATATTGTGAAGTTTATAGAATAAGTTTCTTGATTCTGGGAGGTAAATCTTGAGAATGTTGCACATCTAAGGCTTGACTAAAGCTTCTTTAACATTCCATGGATCTTTAAGCTTAGTGCATATATCAAGTACACCCGCCATGTTCGAAGTTTCTAATACGAGTGGTGATAGTGTCACACTTTTCCTTCAATTTTCCTCCTTAATACTTGAGCAATAGGACTTGAATAAATAAATTTCATATCTGTTTGCTTGTCTGAGTAAGAAATGATGTTATCAGGCTGACAGTGGGATCAACACCTTATGCCACATATACTGAAAGGTAGAAGATCAAATGGTTCAGCCATCTTGTTAGAATACACCATTAGTTACCAGCCCTGAATTATCATCATTTCAGTAGCTCATACATTCATAGCTCATCATCATTTCAGTACTCCATACTCATAAATCATCATAAATTCAGTATCCCACACATTCATAAATTATTATCATTTCAGTATCACATACACTCATAAATTATCATCATTTAGGTACTTCATACACTCATAAATTATCATCATTTCAGTATCCCATACACTCATAAATAAACACCCATTTAAAAATAGATATTATAAATCTACATGGTTTTTCAATTACTTTAATCACACATCAAGCATATATAGTGACACTCATGATTTTGGTATTCCCATCTATAAAAAAAACATCACAGTATGCGTGGAGACTTTTATATATGCATTGGCATCATGATCAATTGTAAAGAATTCATGAACCGAACTAAGATATAATTGGTAGGAAGACTGTGCTGACGATCTTTTTTATATGCACTGACACATGTTGATTCTGTAGACATCATCTATTAAGCAACCTACTATTGTTTATGCAACTATCACAGAATTGTGAAGTATGTCTTAACAAAACGGCAGGGTTAAAAGTAAAACTGGAATATAATATATTTTTTCAATGCTGCATTTGTAAGTTGCTTTATTTTTTAGAAAGACAGCAGTTTAGTGATATAGTGGTAATTTACCTGAAATCGATCACTAACCACATCATCTAAATACAACTAAGTCATATTATAGCAAGCAATTCATCTTCGTTACCTCATGCATCATATCTTCTGCTGTTCTCTAATTCCTATTGGAGGATAAATCCTCAACCACCTCATGCCAAGCTGCCCTATCTTTTTGCTATTTCCTGTAGCTCACTCCATGTCCTCCCCATACTAATCATGTCCTATTCTCTTCTCCATGTTTTTATGTGTCCCTCTATTTCACTGCACTGTGGGGTTCCAGTGGAAGAACTTTCTATTTTCAGAATTCCTCAATATGTATCCTATTCAGTGCCATCATCTTTCTGAGCATAAAGAGGGGAAGCAGAACTCTGCTACACATCCCCCACTGAGTCAGAAGTCTCTATATCAACCTCACTCTGATGGATGCACACCTTTCCTGGGGCCGGGCACATTGAATGCCAATGCACTGAACTTATAATTCAGTCTTCTGGAGGATTCACCAATGAAACAATCAACTCCATTAGGCTTCAAGAAGTTAGTGTTTCAATTACAAATATATTACATTCCAAGGCAAATAACACATGTGAACCAATAAAATAAACAAACATTTGTAAACAACATAAAACTTCATAGCTTCCACTAGCAAGAAACACGAAGAAGATCAAAGGTCAATGCTGGTGACACACATAACATGCATTCCCCCAACCCACATTCTTAACATACACTTTATGTTTATGTTATGACACAGTCAGATCTACCTCTCTCTTTCTCTCACAACTCCCCCCCCCCCCCCCCCCATTTTAAAACGCAATATTGTGCACGACACCCGGAAGTTAAACCCAGCTTGTGTGTAACCCAGTTCACTGAATAGTAAACAAAATGTCATTCTGCTTGTTCACTTGGATCAGAATGTGATGTGTCTGTATCTGTGTCACTCATCTGTTCCAACATTTGCAGTAAATATCTAGCTCTGGAGTTTATCTAGAAAATTGTAAAACAAATACGCAAAAAATAACATGCCAACAATTAATTCTTAGCAAAACATCATACCACTTAACTAGGCACATCAGTGGCTTGTAAACGGATGGTTCCTTTACATAGAAAGGAATTCAATGTAAAGGAAGGACCACTCTACAAGCCTTGAGGCCCACTGGGTACATGGTAAGTTAATGTAAAGGACCCTTTCACATGCCACGAGGTTTATTGGATTTCAGGCAATAGTCCCATATTTTTACAGACCAATTTATCATACTCAGTGGGTGATGTGATCAATAGCCCCATATTTTTATAGACCAATTCATCATACTCAATGGGTGATGTGAGCAATAGCCCCATACTTTTATAGACCAATTCATCATACTCAATGGGTAATGTGATCTATAGCCCCATATTTGTGTAGACCAATTCATCATACTCAATGGGTGATGTGAGCAATAGCCCCATATTTGTGTAGACCAATTCATCATACTCAATGGGTGATGTGATCAATATCACACAGGCAGCCTTTACTTCCCAAGACATTTTCTTGTACCTATTTTAGGCTGAGTGGGTCTGGGTGCTCAGGTCAATTAAAAAAACCCACCTTGGGGATGGCAGGCAAGCAAGCTAGTCACTGGCTCCCCAGACCCGCAAGTGCTTCCACTCAAAACTATCTGGCCACTTAATGTTGCTCCAATAAGTTTACATTTTATATAAATACTTAAAGTGCAAGAGTGGTTAGTGTATTTGCTTAACAAGACAGTGGTCTGGGTTCAATATATAATTTTTTTTAACCCACCAGTAAAGCTCTTGGGTAGACTCAGTCTCATAAAGTGGATACTGGATTCAATGGTTTGGCTTTCCCTCTTTAACACATATTATACATATTCTGTTGTGGGTAGGTTTTCAGTCTGAATGAATTTCAGGCCGGTGGTTTATTTAGTCTGCTCTTTATGAATGTCAGCTGCCAATATGTAAAACTACACATAAGGTCTGCTATTTCCTGCCCTTGTCTAAGAAGTGTAGGTATCTGACCCATTACTCATAAATCAGCTTTGGTAACATTAAACAAATTAAGCACAAACTGCTGCAATATTTACAGTATGTACATCTTTTATATGTATGTGCAATATTTACAATATGTACATCTTTTATATGTATGTGAAAGGCAAGGGGAAACCATGCAATTAATTTCCCAAGAATAAGTTTACAGGGCACTTACATTAAATGTATCATGGAGTGACATGTTATGGACATTTCATTTTACCCTGTGTACTGAATAAATTAATAATGAAAACCAAAGGTATCTGTATCATTTGATCTCTCAGTTAGGAGTAGCATCTGTGCCATTGTGAGAGGATCAACACTCAAGGTTCTAATGGTGCCCTATCCTCTACGATACATATAAGTTCAAGAATACTGTGGCATATAATTTTTTTTTTATTATGTTCTGAGTCAAGGAGTTTCTTGCCCTCAAGTGTAACTTTGAGAACCATCATTGAAAGGGAGTCATGATAGGTCACATGTCCAATCCAGATATTCTTACAATGCTGCATCACTCATAGAAGTGGTCCTTATTGGCCTGTGAAAAATGTTGATTTTCTCTCAGACATAATCATTTCTACTGTGTTTTTTATAGCACATGCACATAATTCTTCTATAACATTCGTACTTAAGCTTGAATCTTTAAATAAAGGTGCATATTATAAGTAAAATATGCAGGTTCGCATGGCTGAATGGATAAGAACGCGTGTTCTTAAACATTCAGTGTGCTGATGCCGAGATTAGTGGTTTAACCCCTACACCGGACAGCTGGACTAGAATTTTGACCCATCGTCCTTGACTTGGGGACATAAATGGCAAGTACCTCTGAAGTTGGAGTGGATTCGCCTGATGGCGAGGGACACTGTTAATAGGGAAAGCTAATCCACAAGCAAAATTCAGTCCATCACTACTGTAAATAGTGTGTATGGACTACGCTTGAGTTCAAATCGAGCGAGTGAAAAAAAAAATATAAGTAAAATATTCAGTGAATCAATTCTATTCCAAAAGTTTTGTCTAGAGGGAAAATTAATTTGGAAAATCGATTACACAGGTATATAAAATTTATAAATAAAATTTATAATTTATGACAGAAATTAAAGTTATGGTGTGAATGTGTATTCAAATTTGGTTGTGGTAATACTTGACATCCCTAGCATATTTATGAAATAATATAGTAAAGATAATATTTGCACAAGGCAGGTGCTGTCTTCGGGGTGTGAAGTGTTAGGCCCTTACATATTCTAAGCCAGGGAGTCTCCATTGCAAAGTGGTTATGCCACCTGCCTTACCCTTCAATGGTCATAGGTTCAATTCTGGGCTATGTCGTTCAGTTCATGAGTGCAATTTTATGGGGGTCGTTGCCGGAGCTACAGAGTTTGTGATCTGTGCGATGCTTTCAGCAGGCTACCTTGCAGAAAAAGAGACTGAGCCTTATGAGAAAAACCCAGTGCAATGAAGTCGATCTTCTGGCCTTTGAAATCCTTTTTTAAATATTCTAGACCCTGGTATCATGAGGTTGAATAGTTCAATCCCCTTTTTTTCCAACATTCTTTCTCAGACAGTTTTGACAATTTTCAGTTACTCTTTGCAGAAAATTCAGAAAGTGATCAGAAACCCGTTGTATGAAGCTGGGAGAACATTAACCACTAAGCACCTGCAGCTCCTAATTATAATAATAAAACATTTACAGAGTAATATACAAATTAGATAAATGTTCTTGTTTGTTTTTCATGTACATAATTTTAGTAAAATTGTTTAGTTCAGCACTGTTTCAAACAATGTATGAAAAAAACTACATTTCTAATGTCAGACAAAGAATTAGCTTACTGACAGGAGCCAAGTCATGCTCATGCCAGTTAATCGAGGCGCACTGATAAAACATGATCGAAGAATCATGTGGCGATTAACACAAGAGTTGAATAGTGATAGACAGTGTAAATGCCGCAAGAGAAACATCACAGATTGAAAGCCTGAAGCTGGCAATGGCAAATTAACCTGCTACCAGGTTTTATATATATATATATATGTATATATAGTATTTTTAATATATTTTAATTACACAACATTGTGAAACACATTCCTGATGATGTAAGTTGGAAAGACCAATTATAAGATGTAAAACGTTTTATCGTTCTGTGCAGTGCTTTATTAAGCAGTGCAAAATAGTATGATGTTTGTCAGTGGCTTCAGAATGTAGAAGCAGAAGCTGAAGGCCTGTATGGTTATGAGCAGTAACAGAATACATCGAGTAAGAACCCCTAGAACATTAGATAGGCAAGTGTGGAGCACGGAATGGATCAGAGGGCTTAGACCCCCCTGTCAGCCTGAGAACCCTAGAATGGCAATATGAAACCGTCATACATGACCCTTGACACTTACCTCTTCAACAGACTTTGCTGGCATTTTTGAGTGCAGTTTCCTCACTGTTTCCTGAGTGACTCCCCGTGCAATGGCTACATTTAAAATGCTTCTATCCTGTTCTCTGTGTGAGACAAACACAGAATATAGTAATTCAATATGTTAATATAATAAATCTGTGTTTTATCCACCAGTGGAGCATAGGCCCTCAATCAACTCATGCTAAGCCCTCCTAACTTTTGCCATCTTCTGTAGCTCTCTCCATGTCCTCCCCACATATTCACCTCTGTCTCTAATTCCATTTCTCCTTGTGTTTTAGTTCTTTCTCTATTTAAAAAAAAGAGAGTTACAATATAAAATTTTCTGAGGCCACTCTACATGCCAATTTTGGCCTCTTTGGCAATAATGGATGAATTTCATCAAGATGTGTCTTGCCAAATAAAAAAGGCTCTCAAGTCTCTCCCCAGATCTCAGTTCCTTGTGTTCAGGCTCAATTCTACTACCGACATTCCATCTTACTACTGTCTTAGACCATCAAACATTATTTCTCTTGGTTTGATTCTTCATGTTTGTCCACAGCCCCTTGTCTTACATGTTGTCAATCATTTCTGAAGATGTGTCTCTATGCCACAATATCAAGCTATCAATCTTCTCTCTAGGCCATTCTCTATGCCACAATATCAAGCTATCAATCTTCTCTCTAAGCCATTCCCTGTCTATCTTCCATTCTAAACTTATATATATATGAGAGAGAGAGAGAGAGAGAGAGAGAGAGAGAGAGAGAGAGAGAGAGAGAGAGAGAGAGAGAGAGAGAGACGAGAGAGAGAGAGAGAGATGAGAGAGAGACAGAGAGACAAGAGAGAGAGAGAGAGAGAGAGAGACAAGAGAGAGAGAGAGAGAGAGAGAGAGAGAGAGAGAGAGAGAGAGAGAGAGAGAGAGAGAGAGAGAGACTTTGAAATGAGTCTGAAGAACAGAAAAATTGTTTTAAGAAAACTTACTCTGTCCACTCTGACAGTACAAATGAATTTGACGGCTTATCATCCAGCAGCATCTGAGATGGGTTCAACTGTGGACATAAGTACTGGAGATCATCTTCCATTTCTTTTGCGGAATAAGATTGTCCATCATCACTCATGGCATGTTCAAAATCTGGCCGACTGTGTTGCCCAGTAACATCAAGGGTTTGTCTTGGCAAGTTTTCCATAGTGACAGGTGTAGAGATATTTTGAGATTCATACACTGTGTCTGGTGCTGTCAACACTGGTTTGTCTGAACTAGTCCTCAGTTTTTCAAGAGCACCAGAAAATGTCAGTAAAGGCTCAGCTACAGTTCCTGATGAAGAACTTGCCATACAAGATTGCAATGTAAAGTCTTTACTGCCTAAATTTGATGAATCTATCATCTTGTTTGTTGATGTTGACACAGGTGCAAGCCCAGAATTAAAGAGATTAGCATTCAAGTGTGGTTCCACATTTGTCATACCACTTTTGTCCACATCATCATGTTTGGGGGTTGATGAATCACTGTCAAGTTTATTTTCCGATACAGAAATCACAGCTGTTTCCGCAGGCACTTCTGAAATTACAACAATCCCACAGTTGTTTGTTGCACTAGAAGTTAACTGTGTACCACAGTTCTCTGCACCAGTACTATTCTTGGCAGCAGAAGATGAACCTGAAACATCTGCCACTATTTCTGTCAGCTTTCCAATAGTAGTCTTGTATTGATAATCTCTAGGCTTGGAACATGCACTTTTTAGATCTGATGTTTCCTGTTTCTGAGTGTTGACCCTTATGGTATCCTGTACATTTGCGATACACAAGTAAAATCTGTAATTATCTTGGAATTACACAAGGGAGATAATTACTGTAAAATATGGAATTGCCTTATGATTACACAAGGGAAATATTTGCTTTAAAACACAAGTGAAATCTGCAATTATCTTGCAATTACACAAGGGAGATATTTGCTATAATACACAGGTAAAATCTGCAGTTATCTTGCAATTGCACAAGAGAGATATCTGCTTTAATACACAAGTAGAATCTGTAATTATCTTGTGATTACACAAGGGAGATATCTGCTATAATACACAAGTAGAATTTGTAATTATCTTGTGATTACACAAGGGAGATATTTGCTATAATACACAAGTAAAATATGTAATTATCTTGTGATTACACAAGGAAGATATTTGCTATAGTACACAACATTTAAAATTATTTTGCGATTACGAAAGGGAGATATGTGCCAACCTTCACTGTGATAATAGCACACACCTTCTTTTTTTTGATTACTTTAAACAAATTGCCTGTATCTGCAAAATTGTCTCCATCGTGTGAGTGCAAGGTATCCTGATTGCTGTGGTGTGCCTTCTAACTGGTTTCCATCACCTCCAGCATTTTATTTTATGGGGTAAACTGTTCTTACTTGAGCTTTGATGTGTATGGATGTATAGATCTAGAGCAGTGTGGTTTTATGGTGCCAAAGACTTGCCATCACCCCTTCTCCTGTTAGTTTAAACAGCCCTGCTGCATGTAGGCCAGGAGCTGGACTTTTTTGCTGTCAGAGGTCATGAATGCACATGCCATGGGAGTAACTGGTCATGGATGAGAGCTTATCCTCAACTCCATCCCCGCTAGAATAGCAATTTGGAACTGAAACGATGTTAATTATTTTTGATCATTCTTCTTCTATGATGTTATGGGTGGTGCATAGCATCCATTGTAGTGCATAGATGTCCACTTTCTAGTCTCATGTCACTTAGGGCAATATTTTCAGTTTGATAATAAAAGACACAAATTTGCCAAAATTATGAAAGTATCAAGAAAAAAGCTGTAAACTGCAAGTGAGAAAAACTGTTAAAATACAAAACTGTTGTATGCATGTGAAAAATCGACAACAAGCAGACAAGTTGAGAAACATCTAATGGGGGTGAAACTGTGGTTTCTGAGGAAATGCAAAGAATGTCATGGATTGACAGAAAAACAAATGAAAAGCCGTTTAAGAAACCAACGAAAACTAAACTGATCAGATAAATTATATGCAGACAGCCAAGATTTTTTTGGACATGTTCTGAGGAGAAATAAATTTGGAAAGTTATTGAGAACTGGCAAATATGAAAGAAAAATGGCAAGGAAAAGAAAGAGAGATAAACATCTGGATGGTTTGGCCAGATGGCATAATCGGGACAAGAACACAGGCTTGATCCAAGACTCTGGTGATTGTGTGTGATAATGCAAAAGCCTAGCAAACAATGACTACCCATAATTATCGGCATGATACATGATGATTATAATGAAGAGTGAATACATGCCATCTTACCTTCAGACTGCAGGAGTAACAGTGTTTGATCCTATGACGCAGTTTTTCATCCTGCTGGTCCTGATGGCACTGACAGCTACCGAGTTTTGTGTTGTAATCTTCCTGACCCTCATTTTCTTCATCCACATCTTCCATAGCTTCGTCATCAAGATTCACTTCAAAATTATCAGGATGACTGTTGGAAGATTAATAGAAATGGTTACTTAAGCAAAAGTCTATCTTAAGTTCTTGTGTCTCATTCATGTGCAATGTTATCATTGTTCTACAAGTTCATTTCAGTATCCAGATTGTTCCGGTGGTTTCACTTCTGTTAAAAATGTGACCAATCAGAAACCAAGTTACAGAATTGTTTGTGTGTAGGGTTTGAACTCGCTACCTCAGCACACTAGATGTTTGAGAATGAGCGCTCTTATCTATTTGGCTATGCTGACCTCCAATAGACAGAATAATAATGTTATGAAATAAAGATTCATACCATCACATACCATCATCTCCCATGCTTAACAATATGGCACATGATGATGATTACACATGTACTACACGTTTTTCCTCTGAGTTGGAAAAAAGTTGTAATGAAATTAGTTATTTTCCTCACATCAAGACCATCACATAAAACCCGGTGCAATGAAGTCAACCCTGTCGACTTTTTAAGCGACTTTTTTTTAGTGCATGTAAATTATTATCATTTCACAACTCTACGGAAATTCCCCAGTGATTTCAGTATTTGTTCCAACTCATAATCATCTGCTGTTCATCCAATCTCATATCCTTTGGTACTGGATAACTTTAACAATTTCCTTATTGAGTTTCCTGAAGATTAATTACCTCTTTTCTACCCAACTCTCTTTTCCACCATCTTCAGAAAATCCTGTGCAACTGAAGTCCAACTTCAGTCATCTACCAACATCTGATATATTGTGACTATAAAGTGAACAAAGCATTTGATGAATAATAAAAGATTACTCAAATAAGCCAAAGCCTTAGCAATCAGGTGTCTAAAACCTGCGTTATGCAGACAGAAAGACTTCATAGTAATTCTGCGATTACTGTGAGGATAACAATAGTCCACATTCAATCAGTACCAGTAACCATGTATTTCAGCCAGAAATTGATTCATCTATTCACTTCATGTGATACATAACTTTGCAGTTTGCACCTGAAGAGATGCAACAAAATATGCTAGTCAGTATATTGTGTAACCTATTTTGTTGTGGCTTTTGTGTTTAAATTCACTCAGTTACTACATTATTTTGAATACTTTACCTGTCTGGTAAAGGTGTGCCAAAGAAATAGGACTGCAAATCGTCCATAACATTTGGCACATGTTGCAACACAGCTGCAATTTTCTCCTTAAATGGAATAGGATCTGACTGAGCTTCTTGGTTCAGGATTATGAGCCATCTAGACATCATTTTCAGTGATGGCTGGTAGTTGACGTTCGGGCTATTGTCACAGAAGATCTGCAGTCAGAAAATATCATGTTAACTTGCTGTCTTGCTTGAGCACTTTCTCTTACACACTCATGAATACACCAAGATGTGTGTGTCTGTGAATGTGTGTATGTGTATGTATATACTGAAGTCTCGGGAGAACAATTTTATCATCATCATATGGTTAGTCAATCCAAATACTGGTTTGATCATGTCATTCTACTGTCCCCTGTTCTAAGAAATTCTCTTAAACCTTTCACACGTCAGGACCCCAATGTCCTTGCATATTTTGTGATGTACTGTAAAATTCTCATGTATAATATGCAGCTGAGTATAACATATTAAACAGTTAGTTGCATGTTCTTTACAGGATGTTGCAGTCAACCCCAATATTTTTTGGTTGTTTGTGATATATAAGGGTCATTCATTTGAAACCCGTTCCAATGGCTTTATTACAAAAGCATGAAAGGAACATTAACAGGTGTCACTTAAAGTCGCTTACAAGTCGACAGGGTCGACTTCATTGCAGCGGGTTTTATCCAATATGGCTCGGTCTCTTTCCGCAGCGCGGAAAGCGTCTCACAAAGCACGAACTCCGTAGCTCTAGTGACGACCCATGGAGTCTCCGAAAAATTAACGTGTGAACCGAATGACGCGGCCCGGAATCGAACCCACAACCTTCGGAGCCCGAGTTAAATGGCTTGACCACTTCGCCACGAAGACTCCAGGTGTGGTAGAATTAAACAAAGCATTCATTTTGAATGAATTATGCACCATGGGTTGATCAGAAGAAGTCGCTATAGGCATTCAGGCAAAAATCCCATTGCTTAGGTAGGCGGCGAATGCCGTCCGCAAAAAAAAAAATTGTGGTTGCTCACTGAACCAAGTGTTTACCGCGTTCATTACGTCTGCATCTGTGTGAAATCGTTACCCCTTGAGAGCTTTTTTTAAGAGGTCCGAAAAAATGAAAATCACATGGTGACAAATCAGGACTATAGGCTGGATGTTGCAGAATTTATCACTTCTTCCAAGCTAATGCTTCCTGCACAATCTTTGCAACATGCGGACGAACATTATCGTGCAACAAAATCACACCGCGAGAAAGCATGCCAGGTCGTTTATTCTTGATGGCTTTTTGCAGCTTGTCTAGTGTTTGCAAGTAGTGAGTAGAGTTGATGTTGACACCAGGTTCTTTAAAGTCGGCCAACAATAGCCCTTCATGGTCAAAAAATGCGCTCAGCATAACCTAACCAGCGGAAACCTGTAACTTGAATTTTTTGGCTTTTGGTGATCCAGCATGCTTCCATTGCATGCTCTCTCTTTTGCTGCTCGGCTCAAAGTGGTGACACCATGATGCATCACCCTCCACTCTTTAACGCAGCAAGTGGTTCAAACACCATCCCATGCGTTCCTCTTTTTGGTGGTCGGTCAACATCCGTGGTACCCACTGTGAACACACCTTCCAATATTGCAGTTTCTTATGAACAACCTTTTGAATTGTCCCAATTGACACATACAATTCTTTCGCTAGTGAATGTATGCTTCGACAACGGTTCATCTGTATTGCTGCATCAATTTTGTTGATGGTTTTTTTCTGTTGCAACAATATGCGCTTGACCCGGCCATCGAAGATCTGTCGTGAACTGACATCCTTTCCGAAACATTCATGCCTAGTCTGTCACTGTTTTCTTCTACACACATTTGTTACCGTACGCTGTGAATTCGGTGAATGTCCACTGGTCGACATCCTTCAAATGAAAGAAACTGAATCACCGCTCTTTGAGCTTCTTTAGGCGGATTTTGGATCAACTCGGCCATTTTCTCATTGGTCAGAAACAGAACCTATGCATCATGGGACGATAAGCACGTGCTCTTTTATTCATTGGTCAGTACTTATCACATGACTTTGACGTGATCATGTTCAACGTACGCAATTACGCGCGGTGTGCCACGAATGGATTTCAAATGAACGCTCCTAATACTAGGTAAGTTTATGGTCAGTAGTTTGCCATTGCTTTCTGAATGACTGACATCTATACCATTTTTAAAAATCAACAAATTGCTTTTGAATTGCCTGTAGCTGATTTCGAACATGGTATGCAAGATTGTAAATTGCTTTCACTACGCCTTTGCCACAGAGGCCGGAGTATAATACATACTCACGTATAATATGCATGCACTCATGCATCATATACAACATGTAATTACACACAAATGTAAAATACTCTCTAATGCATAATACGCATGCTTTATTAAGACCAAAACGTTATGGCAAAACTGGAAATTCTTGTATAATATGTGTGATAATTTTTCAAGATTTTATTTTATAAAACAGTTGTAAAAACTGAATGTATATTAACAAACATAAACAATAAAAAGGTCAGTGACACCTAAATTGTGGGCGGTTTGGGATTTCTTGTCATCACTCTCACTAGAAAGAAGTTTACCTAATACTATTGATGCCATCATAATAAATATCGCCACCAGTTTCATGCTTCTTTTGCCCATGAAATGTGCTTACTGCTATCAGATTTATTTGAAATACAATATTTGATGACGCCTTACTGAATTACAATCTCATCTACCTCCTTGGATATGAGGGTGCATGAGCAGGAGAACTCGCAAGGGGTCAAGAGACATTTTTGGCAAGCCATGATGAGAGCAACATTTTGCATTGAACTTGTTTCATGATCAATTCCATCCAAGCAGCAAGTACCCACTCTGCGATGTCTGTGAGAGCCAGTTGGCACATAAGGTCACCAGCAGTTTATTTGTGTGATTACCTTGTCATAACCATGCATTCCATTTATGATAGCATCTTTTACCAAATCACCAGCAACATCTAAAGGCTGTAACATATGGGTCATGCCGCCTAGAATTATAACCGGATCAGATTTGATTTTCTTCAATTCCTACTGGATAGAAGGTATCTAATTTTATTAAAAACAACTGGAAAATGCAAAGTATAGGTTAACTTTGCAAAATTAACAATACACAAAGAAAAAACAGAGGATGTTGCAACAACAACAAAACAAACCACAACAGCATACACACAACAAAATGAAATGACACAGAGTAACTAATTAACGTCTTGCTCAAATTTAACAAGTTTAACAAACACCCCCCCCCCCCCCCCACATTTTTTTTCACACATGAAATTTTACAATAGTTACGTCTAAAATGATATTTTTCTACTATTAAATAAACATAAAATAAAACAAATTATGAACAACTTCTTTCCCAAAAACTCAAAATTAAAATATTTTAAATGTATTTGGCTTACCTCCAGCTTCTTAAGGAATGTAAGGAGTTGCTGGTACTCCAGGTTTGAAACAAAGCAATTACATTCCACAGCTTGGAAAGACAGAAGAAAACCTGCAAAATCATCCACTAGATCTTGATGACGAGACAACATAATCGCCATGTCACCATACAACTGGGAATGAAATAATGCATACATTTAAGAAATAGGCAACAGAAATAATGGATGAACAATGTACTTTAATTCAAGAATGGTGATCTGTTGGTGTCAATAGAGATAGTAGCTGGAAAACTCACAGTGAATATGGAGAATATTGTAAAGACTATCTGCTGAGTGAATACGCAGAAATAAACAAAACAATTTGATAAAAAACCTGTTTGAGTTTGAATTCAAATGTAGTTTTGGCAAAGGGAGACACACAGTGGGACAAATATGAACTTATTTATAATCAGTGTGTAAATGAAACAATCCACATCTACATTTTGTGGCATCTTTGAGATTGAGCACCCATGAATTTGCCTAGAGTACTATCATGCTAATTCTGTATGAATCATTAACCACATGGTTTTCTTCTGAAATAATCACCTATTGTTTTTCTCAACATCTCTTTTTAAGAGCACTCTTTGTCCTCTCATAATATATTTTATAACCTGTAATCACGTGAAGATTTACAACTAAAGAAATATTTTATGCACTATTTCTTTGACAATGAAAGTGAGAACAAGTTTATAGGTTATCAAGAGTTACATAGTGCTAATCCTGCCTTATGGTAATGAATAATAAACAGTCCACAGATTTGTGAGACAGCAATTGTAGGTTGCAAGTAATGTGTGTATGCGAGTACATGCGTGCATCGCATCTCATCTTGTTCCTCTTGTACCTTGCGGTGTAGAGGTGAAGTATAAACAGCGGGAGAGTGCCCATTTATGGGCTTCATGTATCGATGTTCCCATGAACTCTGCTATCCCGGTGTCCATCGTTTACGTGGTCGGCCTCTTCCTCTGCTTCCCTCTGGTCTGTACATCACTGCCTGTTGTGATATACTGTTAGTTGGTAACCTACTACATGGCCAAACCATTTGACTTGCTGCTTTATAATAAAATCTAGTGCAGCTACAACCCCCACTTTAATCCTGATTTCTTCATTTCTGATCTTATCTCTTCTTGATACAATAAGTATTCTTGTACATGCGTGCATGCATGCATTCTGGGCATATAGTCACATCTATTAATGGTAGACTGATAAACATAGTATGACAATATCCATTACACATAGCCTGAAATTTGACTTGAACAATCTGTCAATGTTCCCAACTTCCTGTTGCCAATGGAGGCATCTATAGTCTGATTACCATTATCCACGGTCAAGTAAAATTCTACCCCTTGGCCAAAAATGACAATTCGAAAAAGCCTGACTTGTAATACTCCTATTAATTCATTCATTTGCATGACCTCATTCTTAACCTTATAACCTCATTCTTAACCTTATAACCTCATACTTAACCTTATAACTTCATACTTAACCTTATAGCCTCATACTTAAGCTTATAACTTCATCCATCCATCCATCATGTGCCATGCCGGTAAGCGTGGGCGGTCATGTTCTGCCATCTCACTCGATCAACAGAGTCGTGGATCAGTTCCGTGTTTCTGTCTCGACCATGCCACAAGGCCAAGCCATCCAGATACTTGTTTCTAGGTCTTCCCCTTGGTCTGTTCCCCTCGATCTTACCAGTTGTCACCAAGTTCTCCAAATCATTTCTTCTCATAACATGCCCAAAAAATTGTGACTGTCTACGTCTAATGTCTCTGATCAGTTTACGATCTTCATTTGTTTCTTGAAGGACTTGTTCATTGGTCTTTCTGGCTGTCCATGGTATTCTTTGCATTTTCCTCAGAAACCACATTTCTACAGCCATCAGATGTTTTTCAGCCTGGCTGCTCATTGTCCAAGCTTCACATCCATATAAAAGTACAGGTTCTATGTAGCATCTCAACACTCTTTTTCTCGTTTCAATTGACATCTTTTTATTGGTCAGTATGTTTTTCATCTTGCTAAAGGCTACTTTTGCCATGGCGATTCTTGTTCTAATCTCTTATAACTTCATACTTAACCTTATAACCTTATACTTAACCTTATAACCTCATACTTAACCTTATAACCTCATACTTAACCTTATAACTTCATACTTAACCTTATAACCTCATACTTAACCTTATAACCTTATACTTAACCTTATAACCTCATACTTAACCTTATAACCTCATACTTAACCTTATAACCTCATACTTAACCTTATAACCTCATACTTAACCTTATACTTAACCTTATAACCTCATACTTAACCTTATAACCTCATACTTAACCTTATACTTAACCTTATAACCTCATACTTAACCTTATAACCTCATACTTAACCTTATAACTTCATACTTAACCTTATAATCTCATACTTAACCTTATAACTTCATACTTAACCTTATAATCTCATACTTAACCTTATAACCTCATACTTAAGAACAGTCATCCAGGCCAGTTCAATGAAATAATATACCTCTACACTAACAATGCTGCAGGTCGGGATAATGAGATTCCTGGCTAGACTGCTCGTGCTAGTCATTATTGTTGTCAACAAAATTAAGTCATATCATAAGTCATTATTATGTACCTCGTTCAAAGTAAGTGCAAATTTATGTTTAAAATGTGTGATGTTAGTTATATGATTGGGCTGTACTCAAACGTGCAGTATGCCATCTGTCTGGGACATTTAGCTGGCTGTGCATGAAAATGCTTGCCCACTTATTCTCTCAGTGCTGCCAATTTTTAAGGCGACAGGTTCAAATCCTGGTATGTTCACAGCTTTAACGTTTCTTACGAAATTGTAAAGTTTATTGGGTTTTTTGGGGGGGTTTTGTTTTTTTTGCTTTTATTTTTGAGCTCACCCACTTTGAACTCAAGCATAGTCCATACACACTATTTATAGTAGTGATGGGCTGAATTTTGTGTGTGGATTAGCTTTTCATATTAAAAGTGTCCCTGCCATCTGGTGAACCCACTCTGACTTCAGAGGTACTTGTAATTTACGTCCCCAAGTCAAGGACGAAAGGTCAACATTTTAGTCCAGCTGTCCAGTGTAGGGGCTGAACTCCTTACCTCGACATGAGCACAACGGATGTTTAAGAACACAAATTCTTACCCATTCGACCATGCCCACCTGCAAAATTGTATTAATATCTCATTGGTTTCAAGGATTCCCCAGCAAGATCTGTTCCATGATACAGTAGTTGGGATATTTATAGACATTTATTGAGATAACAAGAATAATAACCCCAATTATATATCATTCATGCTGGACAAAAGATTTAAACCCAATATCTTTGGTGAAGGAATGGCACATGAGTGGTGATATGGTCTTAATTCTTCTTCTGCCCTGTATTCCGGAGCACAGGCTTTCAACTCACTCACACCAAGTCTTCTTATCTATTGCTATATGCTGCAGCTCCTTTCATGTCCTCCCCATATTATTCTTTCATGTCTCTATTTCTCTTCTGCATGTGCTTTTAAGTCTCCTTCTGTTTCACTTGCCTTGTGGGATCCAGTGAAAGGACTTTCAAGGTATACTATACTAGGATTTTCTCACAGTGTGTCCTATTCATTGCCAGCGTCATTTCCTCAGCCGTTACTTTGCTGGAATCTGACTAATTCTTTCTATAAGCTTTACATTATGATTCTGCATAACCATTTTAGTGCTTTTATTTTGTGCAGGCACCAGCTGATAAATTAATCCATGTAGGTTGTTAGTAACTGATTTAGTTGTTATCAATTTTTCTGATCCACACCAGTACCGATTTAACAGAGCCATGTGGTCAAGTAGTTAAACACCAACCAGTGATCCGGAGTTCTATACCGGGTCCGGCCGGGGATATGCATTACTGATGAGCTCAAACGAGAGTGAAACTAGAGTCTAGTGCTTCCAGTCCGGCACAGACAGGACCCAAGGTTTGTACTGGAATACAATCAGCATTGCCAGTAGTGGGTTGTGCTCAATCTTCAAACCTCAAATCCCGAAACAACCAAATAAATCAATAATTAAATATTCTAAGTTTCGTACAAGATTTAATTTCTTCCCATCGCACAAGGAGAATCTCAGCACTGCGCATGACCTTTATAACTGCGACACCAATTCAAATGTGTCTATGTTTTATATATATATATATATATATATATATATATATATATATATATATATATATATATATATATATATATATATATATATATATATATATATATATATATATATGAGTATGTTTTCAAATTTTGAAATTTAGACTCTCTGGCAGCCTATTTAGCATGCTTTTCTATTTCCAATTTTTCTATAGCCAACTCTGTGGCGAATGGGTTATGGGCACAGTTCAAAACGTGATTTGGCAGCAAACCGCCTTATGTTGGTTTTTATGAAATGGTATGGGTGCTGGTTGTTCAGAAATCAATGGCAAAGTACTGAATGTAAACTTGCCCAGGAATCACAAACAGCCAAAGAATGCTGGGGTTGACTGCTACATCCTGTAAAGGATACACAACTAACTTTTTTATTTCAACCAGCCAAGTGATTTTTAACATGCAGCTGCATCCTCTGAGTTGTGTGTCCTTGTCCAAGAAGACTTCGCTGTCTGATTCACTATCCCAGGATTGGGGGGAATATGCCATCTTCTTCTTATTGTGTGAAAAGCAATACTGCCAAAGCTGAATCAAACCAGGTCTACATGAGTTAAAAGCAGGCTCTGCCTCCATGGGAAGTGAACCCTGGGCAGTTGTGTTGTTAGACAAGTGCACCAAACAGTATTCTACAACTACTTTCACCCAGTCTGATGCCAATGTTATACAAGGAAGAGAACAAGTGTTCTATAATGGAAGAAGAGCTGCAGTAGCTCAATGGTGCTTTTGTGTTGGGAATTTTCTCATTGACTTGAGCTCCCAGGTCAAACCAGCCAAACATGAGTACCAGGAAATGTCCTGTCAAGTAAAGGTGGCTAGCATGATACTGACCTCGTATCCATCAATTGCCAATTGGTCTAAAAGTATAGAGCTAGCAACATATACCCAATAAACCATATGACATAAAAAGATGTCCTTTATTTACTTGACCTTTTATGGAAATGAAATGTACATGTTGGCTGTAAAAGTTAATAAAGTAGAAAATATAATCTGAGATGATACTTATTGTGTTTCATCCTATTGTTAAAGTAAGGCATGTTTGCGATTGCTGGTCCGGGATCAATCCCCAGCAGTGGCTAGATTAATTTGCTTATCCTGTGCAACTCTGGGGTCAAACCAGAATCATAAAATGGGTAAAACATAAATTTCAAAATTTCTGGTTACTGAGTGGGACATTGACCACACCACACATTGTGGGCTGGAACCATATAACCAAGACACCCCATGGCATGAAAAAGGGGTCCTTTTTAAAAATTACTTTGTAAGTGGTTAATATAATTGACATGAAAGGATAGGTGACGAGGAATGAAACTGGACATTTAAATTCATCATGATTTAGTCTAGAATGTGTGAAAACCTGACAGAATATGTGAAAACCCTACAGAAAATGTATGTGAAAACCTAACACTAAAGGCAGTTTCTGACCCACTCCCGGCCCTTCGTAGACATATTCATGATTGGTCGCATTGTGCAACTAAGATTTCTATGGGATGAGGTAGCCAGTCTCAGGCTGGTCCTCCTTAGTTGCTTCTTATGACAGACACGGTAGGTTACATTGGGACTGTCTTTACCTTTTTCTATACCTTACTTGTCTCTCTGTCTGGACTCGTGCAATATGGCAGAAGCATGGTAATCTCTTGGATTTCATTTATGGGCATTTATTGCTGTTATTAGATATATTCCACAGTGATTCCTTTTTTGCTTCTTCAGTTAATAAACACACACACAGAACTTATTGATTGGAGCTGCTATAAAACAATGTACACTCTCTGATGCTACTTTCTGGTCATTAGTAGGAGTTGAAAGGATCAGCCAGCATACAACACCTGAAGATATCAGAAATCTTACCTCCACTGGGTTCATGTGATTTCTGTTCACATCATGGAGAATTGTCAGAAATTTCTTGAACCTCTCGGCATCATCACTGAGCATTTGTTTGACGTTTGTAAAATAATGCTGTGCATAAACTGCATCTCTTTCATCTTTCTGTTAGTTGAGAAATGGTAAATACATCGTGAACTTTTCTATGTTAAGAAATTGTTCTTTTAAAATATAATTCATACTGAAGAAGTCACAGTAACAATTAAAATATAAACATTTAAAATAACAACCAGGACAACACAGATAGCTTAGGGATTGACGGAGACAGTGGAGAGGGTGATCGACAGGTAGGGTGAGGTTGGAGGTGTCATTGGCCCAGATGGGAGATCTGTGTTGTTGTACCCTCTAGATGATGGGATTGTTGGGGCAGGTGTTCTGGGTGTCACGGTAGATGGCAGAGGTGTTGACAGAGAGTGTGGACTGAGATACCTGATATTAGAAGGAAGTGTGGTTGGTGGGTAGGTATCTTGGTGCATTGAGGATTGTGGCAGCAGTGGATGTGGATCAGTAAATGCAGTTCATGCTGTATCAATATCTGATTATTTTGGTGGCTGAGTATGGTTTGGGACTGCTCGGTGTTAGCTGGTAAAATTGGAGCATATGAAGAGTGGGTGGTTCTGGCATGAAAAGGGGATGTGCCAGCAGTGTTTGTGTAGTGCATCCTGCCTTTGCCTGTGACATGCTCGGGATGCTGCTCCAAGTGGCAGCAACAGACAGCACACCCTGCATGCAGCCCTAGACACAGGTTGTATGGAAGGATGTTGTGGATGGCAGGGGACATGGACAGAAAGGTGTGTACGCTTGAGGGCATTGGGAGAGAGGGGTGGGTCAGAATGTCAAGAGGGGAGGTCACACCGGTGCAGGTCTTGTTCACATTGGACCGGGGGTGCAGAGAATGGCCAGCGGACTGCGCTGAGTGGGAGGCGAAAAGGTTGATTCACAGCAGTTCATGCCCAGGCATAGGCCAGCATTGTTCTATACATGTGATTATTCTGATTCTTCTGCCATTTATCTCCCAATGGAGCATAGGCTAGCATTAGAACATACGATTATTAATCTTCTTCTGTTAGAGTTTCAATGGAATGAGGTAGCTAGTCTCATTTTGCATCTGTCAATAGCACCACAGATTGTGTACAATTGCTGGTATTTAGTAATTTCTCTGTTGCTGTCTTGATTGCCTCAATTTCAGCATCATAGTTATGGCAGTACTTTCCTGTTGGTACTATGGCCATGTCCCTAGTATTATTTGGGTATTCTATATACACTCCCGCTCCTCCATTTCGAACAGCATTTTGTGCTGACCCATCTGTGTAGACTCGGATCCAGAGGTCCTGTGGGTATTCTTCATCAAGGAAGCTGAGAGTGGCTGTTCTGCGCTGCACACTGTTCTGTTCTTCCTTGTCAAATACTCCTCTCACTTTTGTCTGGATTTATACTGATAGTCTATGTTCATCTTTCCATGGAGTTCGCTCTGGTATAGTTTTCAGGGGGATACAAACTGCGGGCAGATCGGTGGTTTCTCTGAAGAGTCGTTTAGCCTGGAGGATAAAACTGTTTCTTTTCAACCGCCCCATAGCCAAGTTTTCACATCTGTTCTTCATTAGGTGGCCTGGCAAGCTGAGGAACTTTTCTGCTTGTATTAGCGTTTTCGTATCCCTGTGCTCTCTCAGTGCTTGTGTCCTCCCCCATCTTCTCTTGCACAAAGGACCTCTTGTTATTCACCTTTATCTGAGAAGGCTAGGCATTCAATTTCACTACCCAAGAGATGAGGGGTTGTGTGACATCATTAGATAATGGTTCTTGGTATGCTCTGAGCCTGAAGTGGACACTGTAATCACTCAGCCATGGTTCCCTCTTACAAATTGTTTAACCTTGGCTAGATAATTAACAACAATGGGAACTGTTCAACAGATGTCAGGTGGAAATTGGTTATAGCATCACAGAAGTTAAACAGTATGAAGAGACCATGGCACTACGTATCTTTCCTGAGCCAACATATGATTGTGAAACCATGTCATACACACTAAAGAAGCAAATCAAAGCTTTTGAATTTTTGAAGACAACCTGCTGTGAGTATGAAAAGTGTTAGGAATATCACATTTTTGTAGGCCTGAATGCACGGAAAAATATGTGGGCAGTCTTTCCCTCCTGTTGCAAACAATTAGAGCTAGCATCGACACATGAGTTTCCATCTTGTTTGTGCCAGATTCCTCTCTTCTTGTTCTTTCATACTTCATCATCATTACTGTGCAGCACTGGGATATGTTTTAAGCAAGCAACATTTCAATGAAAAAACATGTGGATAAACACCTGGACAACAGACACCCTGACAAAGCACACACAACAGTTTGCTAAAGGTGTGAATGTTACAGTTCTGAGTAGACCAGTGGTTCTCAACCTTTTTTGTCCCATGCACCCTTTCATCTTATGTTCAGAATGTCATCCCCCCCCTCTTTCGTATTTCCTTCCTACAAATTCCCCACCCCCCAAACATAGTATACCTAACAATGGAAGCTAAATTCAATAACACATACTAGAACAAGTCTGGACATCCATATAAAATGTGATTTGCGGGTCTACTTACATTATAAAACACATTTCAGAAAGGCGAGAAGTACAGAACCATAAATTATGGAGGGAAAAACAATATCAAGTAATCGGTTCTTGTATTAATGCAATTTTGAAATAATTTTGATTCCCCCCCCCCTCTCCCCCCACCCTCGAAACCCTAAAATTCCCTTGGGTGGGAGGCATTTCCCACCGGTTGATAACTATGGGTGTAGACAGACAAAAATAATGTGTTCTACACTGGAGAAATGAAGAAAAACAATGATCATATGCACAAATAAAATATTAGGAACGTTCATTTGAAATCCGTTCGTACCGCACCGCTCGTAATTGCGTACGTTGAACATGATCATGTTATGGTCATGTGATAAGATAACCAATGAATAAAAGAGCACATGCTTATCGTCCCATGATGCATAGGTTCTGTTTCTGAACATTGAGAAAATGGCAGGGTTGATCCAAAATCCGTCCAAAGAAGCTCAAAGAGAGGTGATTCAGTTTCTTTCATTTGAAGGATGTCGACCAGTGGACATTCATCGAATATTGCAGGCAACGTACAGTAACAAATGTGTGTCGAAGACAACAGTGACAGACTGGGCATGAATGTTTCGGAAAAGACGTCAGTTCATGACAGATCTTCGACGGCCGGGTCAAACGCATATTGTTGCAACAGAAAAAAACCATCACCAAAATTGATGCAGCAGTACAGATGAACCGTTGTCTAAGCGTACGTTCGCTAGCAAAAGAATTTGATGTGTCAATTGGGACAATTCAAAAGGTAATTTAGAAGAAACTGTAATATCAAAAGGTGTGTTCACAGTGGGTACCACAGATGTTGACCGACTGCCACATGGCGTTGGCAGATACATGTCATGCAGAAAGGATAAAAGGAAAAATCCCAAGGGATAGCAAAGTACACAGTGCAATAGAAAATCAATGAGACGGGATACGTCACAAAATGGGAACTTGACAACCGGAGCATACGCTGTGACTTCCAGTGAACGGATCGGTTGTGTTTCTAAGTTCGAGAAGGATTAAGGCGGCTTCTGAAGAGATAGAAGGATGGCAGTGGAATTAATCAAGGATATGGATAGCCTATAACATATCTGGGAAAACGCCATGGAGTTTCTAAAGACGGGAAAACGCTAGACGATAAATTCGGTTGAAAACGACAGAGAGGATGACGAATTGGAAGAACACAAGGGAGAATGAAGGTTAATGAAGGTTCGTAGGAAAAGGGAGTGCAGAATACTCAGGTTAGTGTAAGATACAAATTAGGCCCTTCTCGGTGGCACGAGAAACTAGTTTAACTGCTAACTAGTATATGTGACTGCTTTTGCAGAGTCCAGATTAAAAATGGATTAACTGTTTACGAGCATCGACATTGTAATTGATTTTCTCGTTCACCAATCATGTTCTTTACAAGTTGATTTCACCATTTCATTTACGAGCCAAGTGCCTCATTGTTAGTTAAGATAATTGGAGTAACATGGCTTTATACGGGAGAGGAGACGACTAACATTATGGCATTTAGCTCGTAAACCTCACATCAGGCCACAAGAGGCATATACATGAAGCGAATGCAGCATGCACTCGTAAAGGTACTCTGGTGATCCACCAAGCATGGGTTAATGGGTCACAAACTACCTGTTTTAGAGACACAGGATCTGATATTACGGGTGTTAGTCACAAACTAATAAACGAAAATGATTACACAGGTAAGATGATTGAGTGCAGAACATTTGGTGGTACAATAGAAACATACAAGACTGCATGGGTCAATATAAAATGCCCATATTATGAAGGTAAAGTTTGGGCAGCAGTACTACCAAACCCATGTGCTGGGTTGATAATTGGTAACATCCGGGACAATCCCCCATAAATGCCATAATGTTAGTCATCTCCTCTCCCGTATAAAGCCATGTTACTCCAATTATTTTAACTAACAATGAGGCACTTGGCTTGTAAACGAAATGGTAAAATCAGCTTGTAAAGAACATGATTGGTGAACGGGAAAATCAATTACAATGTCGACGCTCGTAAACAGTTAATCCATTTTTAATCTGGACTCTGCAAAAGCAGTCACATACACTAGTTGGCAGTTAAACTAGTTTCTCGTGCCACCGAGAAGGGCCTAATTTGTATCTTACACTAACCTGAGTATTCAGCACTGCCTTTTCCTACGAACCTTCATTAACCTTCATTCTCCCTTGTGTTCTTCCAATTCGTCATCCTCTCTGTCATTTTCAACCGAATTTATCGTCTAGCGTTTTCCCGTCTTTAGAAACTCCATGGCGTTTTCCCAGATATGTTATAGGCTATCCATATCCTTGATTAATTCCACTGCCATCCTTCTATCTCTTCAGAAGCTGCCTTAATCCTTGTCGAACTTAGAAACACAACCGATCCGTTCACTGGAAGTCACAGCGTATGCTCCGGTTGTCAAGTTCCCAGTTCACATTGTAACCTCTCAGCTATGGCTTCCACATACAAACCAACAATGGCTACATAATTCACAACAATGGGAACTGTTCAAAAGATGTCAGGCAGAAACTGGTCATAGCATCATAGAGGTTAAACGTATGAAGAACCTATGGCACAACACCAGCAAACAAATAGAAGTAACGATTTTAGAGAATACATATCTTTCCTGAGCCAATATGTGATTGTGAATCATTAACCATTTCATACACATTAAAGAAGCAGATCAAAGGTTTTGAATGTTTGAACACAGCCTGCTGTGAGTATGAAAAGTATTAGGAACATCACATTTGTTTGTAAGTCAGAATGCACGATAAAATATGTGACCAGTCTTTCCCTCCTGTTGCAAACAATTTGAGCTGGCATCGACACAAGGGTTTCCATCTAGTCGCCCAGACTCTTCGTTATTTCATACTTCGAACGTCATCATCATGTAGAACTCTGATATTTTTTAAGCAAGCAACATTTCAATGAAAATACCATGTGGATAAATACCTGGGCAACAGACACCCTGAGAAAGCAAATAAAGTTGGCTAAAAGATGTGGATATTACAGCTCTGTGTAGACAGATTAAAACAATGCATCCTACACTGGACAAATGAAGAGAAACAATGATAATATGCACAAATAAAATATATGTCTGAACTGATGTGACAGAATTTGCACACCATCAACACTGTCTTTTGTCTTCTACACTAAGGTACAGAGGTCTCTTACAGTATAGTAACACTTCCACAAGCTACCTGTTTTTACAGCATCAAGCCTCAAATTCATTTACTATTACAAAAAAGAAATCACCTTTCCAGCATCATCTTCAATCAGAGCATGCTGTTCAGGAGTGACAACTGCTGCAGCGTCTGTATTTGAAACACTGAAAAGACATCATAAATTGCCAGAACATAAAAATTACTTCAAAAATATGAGCGTACACTAATGAAATATCACTGCTTACATTTCATTAGAATGCATGCAATATCATTATATGAACAACAATTAAAGAAGGTTGAAATAAGCAGTATTGGTTCTGCAATAGTTTGGTGTAATTTGTACAGGATCACCATCGTTGCACACAGAATCCCCATTAAGTGCTCAAGTTTCTTTCCATAGATCACATAAGAAGAATCCCAACACATTGCACAAACTCTGAAAACTTAAAAGGACCCAGATGTGCATATACCAGAATTTTACACGCTACTGTGTTTCCCTGAAAATAAGACAGGGTCTTATATTAGTTTAAGCTTAAAAAATGCACTAGGGTTTATTTTCGGAGGATGTATTATATTTTTTTTCCCCAGATACAAATATCTACATTTATTCATGTACAAAATTCTATATTTATTCAAATAGTCATGTCATCTTCTTCTGGAACATTGTCATAACTCTCCAACTCCCGAATTCTGGCCTGAATTTCTTGCGACTTCATTTCCTGTAGAACCATTGGTCCCAGTCTCTCATGCCCAGCAATAAAGCGTTCCTTAAATGAGCATTTTTTGCCCATGTAGCTTGCTCATGGTGTATTGGTAACTTTATTTCATACAAGCAACGTATTGAATTATGAACCACATCAAGTGCGTCTGCAGTTTCCGGATAGACAGACGCCTGTTGTGATAGATAGATAGATAGATAGATAGATGGATGGATGGATAGATGAATAAATGGATGGATAGATAGACAGACAGCTGGGCCAGGTCGTCAGACAGACAGACAGACTCAGATATAGGCAGATAGAGATAGACAGATAGACAGACATAGATATAGACAGATAGATATAGACAGACAGACAGACATAAATAGGTAGGTAGGTAGATAGGTAGGTAGATAGATAGATAGATAGATAGATAGATAGACAGATAGATAGATCCCCGCCAAGGGCTGGGCGAAGCTGGGCCGGGTCAGCTAGTTAATTATATAATCTGCATAGTAGGATACATCTTGAAAAACGGTACCTTATTCAAGTCTGCAGGTCAATTATAAGCCGAAATATTAATGTTTGTATGTCACTTTATCATTTACTATAAGCATATAGAAAAAAATTGATTTTGACCTTTTCAATTTTTGTGACCCTACCTACACATTCACACAACTGATGGTTACACTGTCGCCAAGAGATATTACCACTGCCGCTGACTAACTCATGGACAGATAACTCTGCCAGTTTATATATACAGAGAGAGAGATATATATATATAAACATCTCCATGTCATGCTTTGATGACATCAGATCACTGCGCGTGACAGCACACGTGGTTGTCAACACGAGGTTGTGAAGTGGAGATCAATTTGGACCAAAGAATTCGCCTTACAAAGTTACCCTAACATAAATGTAACCAAACTTGTAGAGTGATGACAATTTACACATACATACTAAAATGGGTGTTGAATGCAAACATGCATTCATTATCATTTCAGTCGCTCTGAATAATATTAAATGATCATCGCTGGATTATGACACGGAACACCGTTATTTTTTCGCCATGGAAATTGCAGTATCATAGCACACAATTTTAATAATTTCAGTTTGGGATGTAACCGCCAACTTAAAATCTCCGGTAACATTTGGCAAAACTAAAAACGTAGTGCCTATCTTAAGACAGCAATTGAATGCAGGCCTAACACCTACCTAAAGACCAGACTTTGCGGAGCCAGCACAATGTCTGTAGTTGCCACAACAAGGGAGGATATAGGAACAGATGCTCAACACCTTACGTTCAGCCGGCCTTAACGTGTGAAGCAGCGACGGCAATTTAGGGAGATATAGCAAGAATGTAACAGCCGATTGCAACTTTTACATGTCGTAACGTCACGTACATTCTAGGGGAAGTGAAATGAAGCATTGTTTCAGACACGTAGTGGAGAGGCAGTTAATTTGATTGACAGATGAAACTAGTCCAATATGGAAAATAAGCGGAGTTAACGAGACTGAACATAGCTAATTAGCTCACATGGAAAGGAGAGCAGTGAAGACAGAAATCTCATCATGGGAGAACAGAATATAATGGTGAAGCATGGTCTACACTCCTCAGATGCCAGCGCATATATAGCATTCCTAGGATACCTACATGGGAAGATATTAACATCTTGTTCGGTCTGACTTTTAAAGACTTACGGAATTTCCTAAGCTATAAACTCAGCTCTCTTAGAAGCCATGGACAGTCAACAACTCATATCAGGCAGTGACTGAGCCTAGTGAAGGGACCAATTTGGACTCCTTCAAGCTGACAATGAACTGCATCTCACAGGGGGAAGCATGACCTATGTGCCCTCTTAGCCAGATGAGTTATGTATATCATAATATAATCATCATATTATCATCAAGAAAAGAAATAATAAACAAAGTTGTATTTTAAACTCAGATTGTCCGTATAAATTCTAAATGTTGATAAATGTTTGTGCAGTGTAATCGAGTGCACACATTGATAGAACCTTTAGTGGGGGTTCGAAAACATATTCCAGAAGTATTTTATATCAGGGAGGTACCTTGTGTATGCAGCCCATAAGAAACATGATGATTCTGCTTATCTTAATTCCTCTTTAGTACTTCTGGTGATACCAAGAACAGCCCAATCTATCTTTTCAACGAGCCACTTCTTGGCTGTTTTCTTGAGTATCCAGGGATAGTGTCTTAAATCAGCATAACAGACATTTGTTCCACATTTTCTCTCTGGGATCTGGGGTGGTAAATAGTCCCTTCTGACAGAGGTAAGAGATCTCAAACTGCACCCTGAACTAAACACCAGTAGGAGAAAATGATTTTGGCTGAGTGGTTGCCCACCCGGGAGCTACTTCAGCCAAATTGATGACAACAACAAATGTTTGTTCTGTCTGCAAGTTCTCAGTTACAATATATATTTTTTTTAAATTATAGAATATAGCTCAGATGATATCAAGCACATGTCCATTCTGACAGTCACTAAGTGAGCTGTCCCTGAAGTGGTAAGCATCAAGATAGTGAGACATCTGCTATATTATAAGTATCAGAAGATCAACCTCAAATATCTACACAAGACTAGCATCAAATTTGTTACTACAGTCAAAACACAACTTTTGCAGTACAGGTTACAAGTTAAACATACCAAGTTTAACAATATAATCAAATGCTACTTTAGGACTCACCTGTTTTTCCTGGAGTCGGCAAATGTACTAGGTTGATGACATGGCTGGATGGGTTCAGAACTCCTAGATGTAGTATGTGTCAAGTGGGATGGTGGATGATGTGGAGACTTGAATTTTGAAAAAATATCAGATGTGGAGCAGGTCCCAGGTTGTAAATATCCAGATTTATTAAATGATGAAGATGTGGTGGGCACTGGCAGTGAGACTCCAGTATCTTTAACTGATGAATATGAAGAGGACATTTTCCTGCTGCCAGTCACCTCAGATGCACTAGTTAAAACCTGGTAAGAAGGCAATTCTTTATCTTCAGAGAGCTTGCTCAACTCCTTTCGCAGTTCAGTAATCTCCTTCTCTGAAGATAGAAAGATAAATAATAAGCTATAGTAATTGTAAAAAAGAAGCAGAAACTGATTTTAACCTCATAACAAATATAAGAAAGACACAGACATGACTTTGAGCTATATGATAGAAAATGCATCAGTAAAATGTGTCTTTACTCAAATAAACTAAACCAATTTAACTCAGAAGGTTAAAAACAAATAACCAGTCTATTTGCAAATGCTGCCACAAAAATGCAGGTGTTAGAATCTTTACAAAAATGTTCACCCCATTTCTTGTCAATCCTACATCATCATCCAGTGGCTTACCTTGCACAGAACAGTTTAATTTAGTTTAGTCGATGGATCAACATCACGGCACACATGTGCAACCCATAAGTGCTCCGTTCTCCTAACTCAAACCTGAGTCTGGAGAAACTCAGCTCAGTGCATGAACTCCGTAGCACCGGTGAGGATCCTGAAATATTTTGGGCAGATTTTTAACTCGAAATTTAGCCCGGGCAGCGTCATTAGGCTACTCTTTTTCAATTTTCAACTGCCAAGGGATTTTTTACATGCGCAGCAATACACACGGGCGTCCGATCTCACTACCCAGAGACCAGGGGAAATTTTATTACTAGAAGTCCACGAGAAAAAAATCCCAGTCATTACCGGGGCTTGAACCCGGGACCCCCAGCACTCGAAACAGACACCATACCTTGAGACCACGCACAAGGACTACAAATTCCCTGACAAAGTTTGTTCTCTGTTTCAGTTTGAATTTTTACCATATAGTTCCTATTTAAAGATGGAGGATTTTTCCTCAGGTCTGCATACAGCTCTTGTAGGGCATGTTCTGCGATCACTAGGCTAGAAACTTAATGGTATGACATCTATCATGAATTGTTTATACACATAATATCTCATATTATTGTGGCCAATTTGGAAGAGAAGTGTGATCATCAGGTTTCTACCCTGGTATAGGGTCAAATGAAAACTCTACATCAACCTGACTGTGATAGATGCAAGCCCTGTCAGTGTTCAGACAACCTGAATACCAATACATCAGACCTGAAATTCACTCATCTGGGGGATTCACAACCAAAATAATGAAACCAATATGCTAGATAAGATGCAGTGGTGGTTAAGTGCCAAGGTCAGGGTTTATATTGACCAATCAAGCAAGGTCTCAGATGTGAGGAAGTTTACCATAGACTCAAACACTGCATGCTATGAAATAGCAAGAGAATCACAGTTACTGCTAAATCAATCAACACCAGAACACTGATTGATTGAGGAACCAACATCACACCATTCGGGGCATTCCCATAAGCACTCCGTCCCCATCCCCAGCAGCCAGCAAAGAGCTCCAACACTAATAGTACCAGTAGCAATCTGATTATATGTTTGCCTCGCCTTTCCTCTGAGCGCTGATCGTCGGCCAGATCCCCTCGTCACTCCTCGATGTCGCATTCTTGCCAGACCATGGTGATCCATTTGCTCCTCCGAGGTGTACACGTCCTCCCACAAGGCCGCAACCACATCTGCCTTATCATGTATCAATACTCCACCAAGTTTTGCAGAGCAAGTCAATCTGTCTGCCTGTTCATTCCCCAGCACACCGGCATGCCCTGGAGAAAAGATCCAGACGATGCTTGTCACCCGTGACTTCTGAAGCGAAGCAAGCCACTCTGCACGAAGCTTGCCTGTCCTCATCCTACTCAGCATGCTTTCTGAGTCAGTTACAATCACGATGTGTGTGTGTGTATCGTATTCTCCATCCAGCGGAAAGCTGCACTGACCGCCTCCACCTCCATTCTTAAGCTAGATGTTGGGTATCACCAGAACACTATGGAGGACTAACCAGGACCCCATGTTTGCAGGCAAGTGCACTAATCTATACAGTTACCAACCAATAATAAACAGTAGCCATGACTAAATAAAGGTTAGGTCAAATTATTCTTGATCAAAGACAACAATATATGCCACAACTTAATTTACTGTATCCATCATTTATACCTGGTGTTTTGTTCAGAGAAGACAGAAACTCTGCATAATAATCATCATACATATCTGTTGTTATGTCTGGAGCATAAAGGTGCTCTCAATTTCTGAAATTGTGTACTTGTCAATGGGAGTTTTGATAAGTTTCTGAAGATAAGTTTACTTCTAATTTTAAATGGAGTCAAACAATCTCTATATTATAAATCCAATCAATATTCACCTTACTTAACACATCAAAGAAAACATGACTATGGTTGTCATAACTGTGTTGTTTCAGATTTTTAATAATACCAAGATCATGTCTAATCAGTACCCAAATGAAAGTGTTTTTTGTTTTATTGTAGCACATTTGACAATTAGAATATACACTGTGGCTACACAACATTTCACAAACATTAAACACAACAACATGCTAGGCACTTTCATGCAGTTCAATTCATTGAAAAGTTGTGATTCCAATTTAATACATACTATTGTACATACTAACTAATAAGATTAAATTCTCCGATTAGTTAAAAATCGCGATAAAGCCAGTGAGAGCTGAGTATTGCATGCCACCACTGTTAGGCTAAATCTGCCATGCACATAATACTATTAATACTTTTAATACTGTACTGTGCTATAGTAGAAAGAGTTTTGCCTAACAAAGTGGTTAGTGAACCTGTAGTACAGTACAGCTGTACTGTAACTGTAATGTCTTTTATAGCCAGCAAGTAGAAGTTGTTAAATTAAAAATTAAATTCAACATTCATTTTAACAATTAAGTCTCATTGTAATGAACTGATACTGATACTCATAAAGTTACAGTGATATTACAGACTGCTGGATATATTACTGCTAAGGTGTTTGTTCACAAACACAAAAGTGTTAAATATTTAAGTGTTAGGAAACAGTGATATATTTAGAATACAAACAAGTTAAAAAAGTAAAAGTGGTGAATCAGCATTTTGTATTTTTGTCTTTTTCCTTATTAAAATATAATAATATTTACACACAAAACTAATATCTCATCCATCCATCATGTGCCATGCCGATAAGAATGGGATGTAATGTTTTGCCATCTCACTCGATCACCAGAGAAGTGGATCAGTTCCGTGTTCCGGTCTTGACCATGCCATGTGGCCAAGCCATCCAGGTCTTCCCCTTGGTCTCTTCCCTTCAATCTTGCCAGTTGTCACCAAGTTCTCCAAGTCATTTCTTCTCATAACATGCCCAAAAAATTTTGACAGTCTTATGTCTAATGACTCTAATCAGATTACGATCTTCACTTGTTTCTTGAAGGACTTGTTCATTGGTTTTTCTGCCTGTCCTTAGTATTCTTTGCATTTTCCTCAGAAACCACATTTCCACAGCCATCAGATGTTTTTCAGCTTGAATGCTCATTGTCCACGCTGAGCATCCATACAAAAGTATAGGTTCTATGTAGCACATCTCAACACTCTTTTTCTCGTTTCAATTGATATCTTTTTATTGGTCAGTTTTTTTTTCATCTTGCAAAAGGCTACCTACACAATGGCAATTCTTGTTCTAATCACTTCAAGGCATCTCCCATCAGATGTTATGACTGTTCCAAGATAACTGTACCGATTCACTTGCTTAAGAATATGCCCATTGTGGTTTTTCCCTCTTCCCAGTGACGACCATAATCTGTGTCTTCTTACTATTCAACTCTAACCCTAGTTGTTCACTGTGTGCAACAACCGCATCAACTAAATGTTGCAGGTCTTGTTAATTGTATGCAATCAAGACTGTATCATCTGTATATTTAGTGTTACTGATGTATCGTCCCCGAAAGTTGATTCCTTTCATATTTTCTATAATATTTATTATTAATTATTTTAATATTAATAATTATTATTAATATTTCTGAAAATATTATTATTAATATTTCTGAAAATATTTTCACTGAACAGGGAAAAAAGATCTGGAGACACTACACATCCCTGTCTCACACCTCTTTTATTATGACCTCCTATTGATCACTATCAATTCTGATGGCAGAAATCTAATATCTCAGCTTAGAATTAATTGACGTAGACGCGTGAATGTGGTTAGCGGGGTAGGGGTATCCCCTATCAAAAGAGATGTAAGATACCTCCTTTCCTCCGTTAGTCTATGGGACACCCTTGGTAGATAATGGGAGATTTTAATGCAAACGTAGGTACAGGAAGAGCTGAGAGAGACACGTATTAGGAAAATTTGGATTGGGAAACAAAAATTATGCAGGTGACAAATTAATTGAATTTTGCCCAGAAAATGAGTTAACAATAGCCAACACACTTTTTAAACAACACCCAAGAAGACTCTTCACAAAGAAGATGGACATCAAGCATAACATCTAGGTGCAGACTGTGATACAGATTATCAGTTATTAGAAGCAGATCTTAAATTAAAACTCAAAAAGCTTACTCGAGGACCAAGGCCACTTCCTTTTGATCTCACAAAAATACCAGATGCATACAACATAGAAGTTAGGATTCGTTTTGGGGTCTTGATGTCTGAACACAAGGAAATGACACCTGATGAACTGGCAGTACAAGCTAGAGATATCTTGATAACTGCAGTCAAAGATTTAATTCCGACCAAGAAAAAGCAGCTTAAGCCATGGTTTACATCAGACACATTAGAATTAATAAAACAATGAAGGGAACTGAAACAGAAAGGAGGACGAAGTATAAATCTTTAACTCGAGAAATAAGAAAGAACACAACAAAGGGCAAACATCAATATATACAAGATTGCTGTACCAGAATAGAGCAATATCATAAGACTGGAAGAGATTATGAAATGTTCAAAGAAATTAAGTTATTGACAAGAAATCTTCAACCCCAAATGAATGTTATCTGTGACAAGTGACCTTAACAGAATCTAGACAAATTCTAGAAAGATGGCAGGAGTACTGCAGTGGAATGTATGATATGAGTGACAATGAGGATATGAATAAGATACATGAGCCAATGACAGCAGAGATGGAACCTGAACCCTCATTAGATGAAATTGTATGGGCAATAAAGAACCTGAAGAATGGTAAATCACCTGGATGTGAGAGATAAAGTGGGAGGAGAAGAAAGTCCACAAATCTATCACACATTATATAAAAAGATATGGAAATATGGTATATGGCCAAAAGATTGGAAGAGAACTATGTTCATTCCAATACCAAAAAAGGGCAACCTGAAATTATGCATCAACTATAGAACTGTTGCCCCAATTGCTCTTCAAAGACTAAAACAACTGAATAAATTATGGAGCGGGACAGACAGAACTACGAAAATTACGATTTTTAAGAGCATGCATCTTTCCCACTGCAACAAACGCCTGTGAGACCTGGACACTTACTAAACAAGCTGAACAGCACATAAATGCCTTTGAATATAAATGTTATAGATGAGTTCTAAGGATATCTTGGGTAAAGAAAAGAACAAATGCATCCATGCTTCAAGAGCTGAATATTGAAGAAGGTTGGCTATTAAAGACGATAAAACAAAGAAAATTGAAATATTTTGGTCACTTGAAACATCACGACAGTTTGGAGAGAACAATAATGAAGGGGTATATATGCCTGGGAAGAGAGGAAGAGGAAGGCCAAAGAGAAGATGGGTGCAGGATATGGCAGATGATTTCCAGATGGGTGTATCGGACGCGGGACATCTTGCTAATGATTGAGAGGTTTTCCAGAAGGTTGCTATGGACAATGAACAGTCTCAGTCAAGCTGGAAAACATCTGATGGCTGCAGAAATGTGGTTTCTGAGGAAAATGCAAAGATTTGAATACCATGGACAGACAGAAAAACCAATGACCAAGTACTACAGGAGACAAATGAAAATCGTAAATTGATTAAATAAAATAGATGTAGACAGTCAAAATTCTTTTGGGACATGGGTACTTCAATTTTAATTCACCGCAACAAAGAAGAATCCCTTCGAGCCTCATTTGCATCGGTCCTGCAATCATTTTCCGGTTAAGGGTTTGGTGGAATGCTGGACCGATCGATGGATGTTTTTTTAGTTTTGGGCCCGTAGGGCCCTCACTGTCGTTGACAGAACGAGTGAAATGGCGAGTCATGACCGCCCACGCTTTCCGGCATGGCGCATGATTGATTGATTGTTATTGGTGCGAGGTTCTGCAAAGGAAATGCTACTGAATGAATGAAACACGTGAATGAGATACTTATACTAGATTGAAAGTGTCTATTCAGAGTCCAGCTCCGAATACACTACTCCGTTTATTCAGAGCTGAACTATCACGTTATTTTTCCCGGTCCCGGAAACCCTGGGTGGTCCTGGTCACGTGATTTGCCTAGTCACATGACTTAACGTATGTGACGTCATCGGGACATGAGCGTGGCTATGTTATATACTTTTGTTGATTCAAAATCATATCCTCAGTAGCACAGTGATAAGTGTCTCTGCCTGATAAGCGGGAGCTGTTGGTTCGATTCCCTGCGGGACAAATTTTTTTTTTTTTTTATTTTTCAGCAATTAATTGGGTGCAAGCGACTTTTTAATAAAAAAAATATTAGGAACTATGATTATGAACAGATGTTTTGTCACTTATATTATCTTATTTATATTATATAAAAGTTATCACTTTTTTATGTCTTTCAACACATCTTTCTCATATCTCTGTCTCTCACACTAGCTTCGTTATCTATCTATCTCCTCTCTCTTTTCAACCTGCTTCACATATACCAGGTTTTCCTGCACTTTATGTGCGTAGCATTTCCTTGTTTATCTGTTAATTCATCAGGCCAGTAAGTCGGAAGCCCGGTGTTTGAATTGCCTAATCATATCTTTCTGAGGCGATGCATATTACTGTCAGCTTGGATCGGAATGATGAGGACATCAATAGCAGGAAATAGTAGGGTGGTAATGTCAACAAAGATGGAAGCCTGTAAACAGTAAGTGTACAGAAACGCAAGTTAACAATTCTTTAACTCGCATGGGAACACAATTATTGTTATTGGGGATACCAATCTGGAAAATTATTCTTGATATTTAAACAGCTTCATACTCCAGCTCGGAATAAACTACTCTGTCTATTCGGACTCCAGCTAGGAATAAACTCTCCCTACTAGATTTTTTTTTTTTTTCAAGAGCTGTAGTCAATATGCCGGTCTCTCTGGCCGAGGAGTTACACGACTTTCTCCGTAATCCCGTTTATCCACGCAGGGTAACGCAGCGCGCGAGAATTGGAAGCGGTTCTACCCGCACTGGTGACTTGCGGGATAACGATAACATGAGCCGGCCGCTCAGACAGCAATGGCAAACTACTGAGCGTAATCTTGCCAAGAAATCAACAATGAGGTGAAAGAAGCTGATGTTGACAGCGATCTCCTGTAAAAGGATATGCGATTTTTTTTTTAAAGTCAATATAGAAGAAATTTAATATTAATAATTAAAAATATAGTTTTTACTTAATTTTTTAATTTTTTTGGTTAATTTGGTAAGTTTAGTTAAAAGTAATTTAAATAATTAATAATTTCGAAGGCGTTTATTAACTAACTTGGAACACATACCTGCTAGAGTCCTTTGAAAATATATAAATAATAATTACTTTACTGTACTTTACATATGAATGTCATAATGTGGTCTTGATAAAATGTTGTGCCGCTTAAAGGAATGAATACACTGGGGTATTCGTATTTATTTCATACGTGACAACCGGAAGCACATGCTATTGTTTACAAACTATGGCTTGAGATCCATTTTACGACAAACGGAAGTGTGTATTTATCAACAAAAATGGCGAACTCCTCGTGCAACCTAATTCGGAAAATATGCCAATCTAATATGAGGATAAAAATAACATCTTCATGTAAAACAGAATAAACACTCGTGGACCACTACAGGCGGTTGTCACTGAGAGAAGACGAAGTAGTAGTAGTTGCGGGACAGCTGTCTGTGTATATAATAAATCACCACCAAAAAATGAAACAAAATATGCAGAACACAACCCCAAAAGAACATGCGCCAACTGCAGGGGCAACCACGGTGCAAGATACATTACAAGGGGTGTCCTGTATACAAAAGAGAGCTGGCTGCCTGGAGGGAGTCAGTGCTAACCAAGACACCACTCAGGATAGTAAAATTGAAGCAACCCGCCAGATAAAAGACAACAGGCACAACATGAAGCAGGATCAGACACAAGACCAGAGGACGAGAACCTAAGACAGGCTCTTAAAAGAGTGCAGGAAGCAGAAGGAAAACTAGCAAAGGCCACCAAACATATGGAAGAAGCCACAGCAAGGATGAAAAGAAAAAAAACCACCCAAAGCATTGAAGAACAGTTAATAGACATCAACAAGATGATAAAAGACAGGAAAGCAAACTACAAAAAGTGGAAGAGGAACACACAGAAATATGGAATATGTTCACCTCCGGCACGAGAGAGAAACAACCGATGTGGATGAACAGCCAGCTGAAGGAAATGAACAACAAAATAGAAAGAATCCGAAAAGAAATCACATTGAGGTTCAATACTGTGATAGCTCACCAACGTGGAATACTCAAGGAGAGCGCAGTGCCATACTGGCAGAGTGAACGATTACCTACAGTAGAGGAAGAAACCAGCTACCATGACAACGAAAACAGTACAGACTCTGAAAGATAAAGAATGAAGGACAACCAGAGACAGGGTCAGACAGCAATAACAGTAGAACCAAAAATGGATAATAGAAACGTGAAAATAATACAGTGGAAGTGCAGGGGCATCAAATCCCACCTCCCAGACATCATGAAACAACAGGGGAGCCAGAACTGCATATACGCCCTGCAGAAAACCCACCTGAAACCATATCAACAGTACAGGTGCCGTGGGTTAACGGTAATTAGAAAGGACAGAGCAGAAGCGAAAGGGGGCGGGGCGAGCGCGCATTCGCACTGCGAGCGCTAAGGAGTCAAGTCGCATTATTCTGTCAAGAAGCCTTATCAGCGGGAAAATGTCACGTGGAAAATCCAACAACAAGAAACACGCTGTTGCCAAGATGTGCAGCGTGGGAGCCGACAACAAGAAGAAGAACGTCGAGAGCCCATCTGCTAGCTGCATCAAAGAGCCTGATACTACAGCTATTACTGAAGCTACTACGAGGGAGAAGATTGACAGCCCAACACAGTCAAGAACCAAGACAGCAGAGAAGAAGGAGGAGAAAGACACCAGAGTCGGAAACACCGACTCAAAAACAGTCCGATGGGTTGTCAAGAGGATTCCTGTGGAGCTGACAGATGAAGAAATCCTGAAGCAGCTACGTGAAGAGAATCTTCACATCCGAGTCTTGAAGGCTTCTCACCTACTCCAAGATACCTACAACCCTGGCAGTGGTGACATCGGAGGGCAGCGAAATGCCGATCACAGTATCATTCAGCAAGAAAACTCAACAGCCAGAGAGATTCATACCAAGAATCACTCAATGTTCCAGATGTCAGAAGGCCAGCCACAGCAGAGCTACGTGTCGCAGTAAGACGGAAATCTGCCGATACTGCGCCGCTCACCACGCCTTCAAGGAGTGTCCGCTGGCCAAGATGGACACAGACTTCCGAGCACCCAACAACAAAAGAAAGTGTGCCAACTGCCTGGGCAAACATGGAGCAAGATACCTGGGCTGTCCGTACCTGCAGAGACATAGAGACGTCTTAAAAATCGCCATCCTCACAAAGACACCATTCAAGGAAGCAATGCAGAGGGGCGAGACAGCCATGGGTATAGCACAAGCTGAAAGAGATCAACTTCAAAAGCAGATCGACGAGTTAAAGAAACAAGTCAAGGCACTGCAAACATCGGCACCAACCAGCGACAATGAGAAACTTCTTGCCGAAATAAAGGAGATCCAGCGGGACATCAAACAAGAGGTGGAGAATATGAGGCAGATGGTAAAGATAAATGAAGAGATTCTGCGAGACATCAAAGCGGTCAGAGAAATTCTAACAATCGAAAGGAAGCCAACCCAAAGCAAATCAGCACAAGAAACAGAAAAGCTCACAGAGAAACCGCATGATGACATCCAACAAGAGGACGAACCGGAACCGCTAGACAAAGCCAGCAACCCAGCCACGACACTATCTCCACAGACATCTGAAGCAAACCAAGACGAGCACCCTGAGGAAGACACGGAGCGGCCCGTGGAGATTACTTTGGAAGAGCTACGATAGTACTTAAGGAAGGATAAACTCAGAGACCAGGAATTCGAAAGGTGCTGGATGGAAAGAGAAAAGAAGAAACCAAGAAAACTCAGGCGACTGGTAGAATGGCCAAAAAAAATCTTAGAAAAGGGTACCGACTACGCGTACTACATAAAAGATGGAGAGAGAATACCATGGCTGACCGCGGAGGAAAAAAGGGAATGGCCGAAGCTAAAACTCGAAGACGAAAAAAAGTACAAGAAGGAAAATAGAAACGTTGAAAAGCTCCTACACAAATTACACAACGAAGGAGACTAAATGACCTAATAAAAAGTCCTTATAAGGACTGCAGCCAGTAAAGCCAGACGAGCCAGAAGCCTACACCAACAAAGAAAACAAGAGGAAACTTGCACAAAGGACAGCCGCCGACCGATCCCCCAGCGATGTTCCAAATTGCTGTATGTAGCCGGGGCGCAGTGTTGGGGTAAGCGCCCAACATTGCTTAAATACCCCAATGGCTCGTGAATACATAACCTCTGCAGCAAAAGTCCAACTCCTGGCCTTCATGTGGCGGAACTGTTTTAACTAACAGGAGAAGGGGCGAGTATCTGGCGCCGGAAAATAACCAGTGTGCTCTAGATGTGTATACACATACATGCATGTGCAGACGCGTATGTACACATCTAAACTCGAGTGAGACCACAGTCTGCTCTAGCAAAGGAAAGGTGCTGAAGACAGAGGCAACCAGCCAGGAGGCGCACCACAGAAATCAGGATGCCACGCAATTACGCAAAATGGAATATGTCGACTGCTGCTAAACGTTATGGTGCTCGCCCTGCTTTGGACCCCCAGGCAGGTGCAGTGCCGAGCCCTATGTCTCGAAAGGGTCCAACCCCAACTACTGGAGGTCCTTCTCAGATGTCCTGTGGAGCCAGGGGACATGAGAATAGAACAGCTGGCCATACTAAACTAAGACTTAAAATAATGCACTGGAATGCGGAGGGAGTCAGCAACAAAAAAGTAGAATTAGAAAACATCCCGGACAAAGAAAAAGTAAGCATATGTTGCTTGCAAGAAACTCACCTCAACGAAACTATAGCCTTCAAAATCAGAGGCTACCAGTGTTACCGATCTGACCGAAAGGACAGGCGAAAAGGTGGGATACTTACCCTTGTAAAAAATAGCATCACTGCTTCCCAAATCGAAGTCTATATGGAAGGGGCTGAGTATCAGACACTTAAACTTAAAACAGGCTATACAGACCTACATCTGATCAATTACTACTGTCCAAGTGACCGTCCACAGGCACTGGACACACTACCATTAACAGAAAAAATGATTGTGTGCGGCGATTTCAACAGCCACTCGCAGAGTTGGGGCTATGATCACATGGACCAGAGAGGAGAGAGACTGGAAGACTGGCAGGATGAGAATAGATTCATCTTGGTTAACAAGCCGTCCGACCCACATACTTTCTACTCGAGATCATGGCACTCTACAACTACACATGACCTGGCTTTTCATTCACCAGACCTTTAGTGGAACATTACACGAATTGTTGGGAAACAACTAGGTGGCAGTGACCATCGACCAGTCTTTCTAACTGTAGAAAATGAGCTTGTAAGTGAAAGCAGCACCCTCTCGAGGTGGAACTACAAGAAAGCAGACTGGGCAGTGTACAAGTATCGCACCAGCATACTGGTTAGAAACCTGAACACTGAGTAGTAGAACACATAAAGTAGTTGAAGAGTTTGGAAAATGCATACTACAGGCAGCGCGAGAAACAGTACCAAGAGGAGCCCGTAAACAATATAAACCCTACTGGAGTAGTGAACTGGAACAGTTGCATAATGATGTGGAAGTATGTAGAAAGCAAGCAGAGGCCACACCCAGCCAAGAGCACCACAATAAATTCCAGCATGCAAAAGCCAAATTTCAAAGGGCCAAGCTGCAGGCTAGACGGAAAAGCTGGAAGGAAAAAACAGAGTCTCTGAACTTTGAAAGAGACACATGGAAATTGTGGAAGCTAATAAAACAACTTAACGATGAGGGCACAGGGAGAAACTCAAAAATTGCACTACATAAAGATGGAAACATCTTAACAAGAAAGCAAGCAGCTGACCATTTTGCGGACTCATTCGCACAAGATAACAATATCAAAATCAGTCCAGAGAAACAACAAGAGATTCAAGAGAAACGGCAACATACAGGACAGAAGGAAATAGTACATGAGTGTCAAAGTCTCACATCTGAGGTTGCGACGCGTTGGCTGTGCCAACGCCAGGCGACATAACAACGCGCAACCCTGAGTGATGTTAAACACTACAGAGGGAATGCGGCGTCTTCGACGACGCCCGTATAAGCAGCCAAGCACAGCAACTGAGCGACGCTAAAATAACCGCTGGTCAGCGGTACACCCCGTGAACCTTGCAGGGGTCACACCAGCTGACTTGAGCGCCGACTAGCGTGTAGAACGAAAGGCCAGGCAGACCGGGTTAGGCGTTTGTATGGACAGGTCGCATGAGTCTGCGAGTGGTTTTGAATCTGCATTGAGAGCGAGCCTGTGTGACAGTGGGAGACTGGTTCGAACGCTTGAGTATTTTGGCGTGTAAGTGATATGTATATTGATTGCATGTATCCTTATGTATTGTATTGATATTGTTCATGCTGTAATGATTGCTATGGATTGTCATTGCGCGATGTCTGTGCGATAATGAATGCAGCGCGTAAATAAAGCTTGTAAATAACAGTTTCGGATATTCACTTCGTGTGATTTGATAGTTTGATACTGCTTCACACTTGCCAGAAAACGAGCTACTTATCTTGCTCTACGCAAGACTCTGACAAGTGCGAACGTGGGTTTCTCGTCCGAGTTTTGAACTGAATGCGAACTTGTAGATTTTTGTCCGAGTTTTTGAATCGAATGTGAAGATGTTGATAGAAGTGCGCAAGTCATAGATTAGGGTAAAGTAACGGTTAAATAACGTTGATTTCATTAAATTATAAGTGTGAAGACATTATTTGAAGCCAACCGAGGCGTCTTCAGACTTATCGCCAAATTCAACCAATTTTGTACCTAAAATCCAAAATGGCGGCCGTGCCCTTGAATGTCATTGAGTAGGGTTAGTGTGAGCGTGAAAGTTGTTGATTGTGGTAACGACTAACAATAATACTTGACAGCATACAAACCTATACAGACTTCAGTGACATTACAACACCATACATTTACAAACGTTCTAATTTCGTTTAGTTTCAAAAGTACAGGTTTTTTGGGTCAACTTTACCTGAACCTTGTGAACTTCAAAATTTTTTTGTGCGTCAACCCGAAGGACGTTCCAGTGTGATTTCGAGCACCACTGAACAGCACATTGCCCAAGGATTACTTGAGTATAAATTTTTTTTCATTCCTCTTTATACTTTCGTTAGTCTGGCTTTAAACATCAACTGTGCTAGAAATATTTGTAAATTACTAACATCATAAGTAATTTTGTTTATATTCATTTCATCATACGTATTGTTCATCATGTCTTCTTTAAACGATTTCATTGAAATGGGTTTAAAAATGAATATGTCTGGTGAGGGATTGAGAGCATGGAGTGAAAGTAAATATGCAGAATATCTCTTGAAACAGGAGCAAATTAGGGAGCGAGATGAGAGAGCGGCCGAAAGGGCGTTAAAAATTAAAGAGGCAGACTTAGAAGCTGCTCCGAAAAGTAAAGAGGCAGACTTAGAAGCTGCTCCGAAAAGTAAAGAGGCAGACTCAGAATCTGCTCTAAAGCTTCAACAGGCACAATCAGAAGCTGCTCTAAAGCTTCAACAGGCACAATCAGAAGCTGCTCTAAAACAGTCAGAAGCTGCAGTGAGGCAAGCTGAGATTCTAGCCCAAAGCAAGAGAGAAGAGCAAGAAACACAACTGAAAATTGAACAGCTAAAAGCTGAATCTTCTAAAAATAAAGATAATAGAGAAACAGACAAAGATCAACCTTACAAGAAATACCAAGGTCTGATTAAAAGTTACAACACAGGGGATTGCATAGCAGCATTCACCCAAAATTTTGAATTTGTCATGGATCATTATAAAATTCCAAAACCTGAATGGGGTATAGTATATGTAAGAAGTCTTTCTGGGGAACCTCTGAAAGTCATAGAGTCGATCCCAAATGACCTGAAAGAAGATTATCTGTACATTAAGGCGAAAATTATGTCACATTTTTTACTGGATGAATCAGGTTATAGAGAACAGTTTAGGAAGTTGTCGCCTAAGCCTACACACACGTTCTCTGATTACATCTAAGAAATTCAGAATATTTTTTCTAAATGGCTGTCAGCAGCCAAAGTAAATGGAAGTTATGACAAATTAGTGGATCTTATGTTGAGAGATAAGATTATCACATCTCTCCCACCCCCATTTTCTAAATTTTTGTTGGAATGTCAGTGTGAAAGTGTCCAACAGATTGAAAGTCGTGGCTCTGGTTATTTTGCAGCCAATAAGCAATGTTTCTCTAGTAGTCTGACCAGCACAGACTTTGTAGCAGCAGCTACATATGGCAAATACCAGTCAAGGTCAAATAACAAACAAAGACCATATAAACAAGCTGCAGAGAAATTTTATCAGTGCAGATATTGCCACCTATCACACAATGAAAATGATATGTGTGACCAACATCCTGGGTATACTGTTTACTTGCAGAACTACATTTCTAAGCAAGATAAAGAAAGGAAGAACTACAGAAGTCTTACCAAATGTTATCTTTGTAAGGCTTTTGGTCACTGGCGTAAGGATTGTAAAGGCAAGGCAATGACCAGAAAGGCTAATGCAGCCATGTTTGACAGTTCTTCTTCAGAAGATGAAAGTGTACAAGATCACCCAGTAAACTCAGCACATTCCATTGATGTGTTCCATCATGAAAAATGTACCATTTGTGATCAATTTCATGAGGATGGCGTGTTAACATGCGGCCATTCTATACCTGTTACCAATGAGGAGGCCAATTTTGTAGTAAACTCCCAAGGTAAACTAAACACCAGGGATATGTTAATGGTAGAGCTACCACAGTTTTACGTGATAGCGGAGGTACGCTCATTGGCGTGAAGAGAGATTACATTTTACCATCACAATATAGTGGTAAATATGTCACATGCAGGACGTTCTCAGGTAACATAGAGAAATATCCACTTGCATGGGCATATATAACTACACCATTCCTTACAGGAAAGGTTAAATGCGCAGCAGTAACCAATCCTTGTTGCGATGTTATCATTGGAAACCTTCCTGAAGTGAATGGCATGCCACATGACAGCATTACATCAACTGTCACTTGTAATATTGATACTACCATTTCACCTTCATCACAAATCACCATTCATGATGTATTACCACCTGTAATTGAATGTACAAATGCCAATCTGGCTTCGCCAGAACATACATGTAATTGTGTGAATGTGACATCAACGTGTGATGAGAATGATCGTTGTGATGTAATAAATGCAGTAACTAGATCTACTGCACAGATGCAAGATCAAATCGATCAGACAGAGGCTTTACAACGAGTAAGTCCAGTTGTAACATCTCCTGAGACAACTAGGGAGAAGTTTATAACATCTCAGAAAGCCGATCGATCTTTGCAAAAGTATTTTAAACTTGTAGGCCAAAAGCCAAGAGTAGCAAAGAATGCGCAATGGTACTTTGCTCTGAAGAACGGAATTCTAACACGGTACTACACCAAAGGTGCCAGCACTATAGAACAAACAGTGCTACCGTTAGAAAACCGCAAGCAAGCATTGAATATAGCTCAAGACATACCCTTTGCAGGACACATGGCGTATGCTAAAACTAGAGCAAGGTTACTTACTCAATTTTATTGGCCTAAGTTTTGCAACGATACCAAACAGTATTGCAGATCGTGTGACATCTGCCAAAAGCTTGTCAAAAAGGGTAAACACCCACAAGCTGAATTGCAAGTTACTGATTTGGCTAGTAGACCGTTTGAAAAGATCTCGGTCGATATAGTTGGTCCTCTTAACCATGTAACATCGAGAGGTAATAGGTACATTATAACACTCATTGATCTATGCAGTCGGTGGCCAGAAGCGATTCCAATGAAGAACATAACTTCCAAAGATATCATGGAAGTGTTCTTTCATATTTTTGCGAGGGTAGGATTCCCTGATACCATCCTTTCAGATCGGGGTAGCCAGTTTATTGCCTCAGCTACACAAGCCTTTACCAAGATGTTGGGTGTTAAACAATGCTTCAACAGTCCCTATCACCCACATTCGACCGGTATCGTGGAAAAGATGAACGGCGACCTCAAACATATGTTCTCTAAAGTAACCCAAGAACACCCTGAAGATTGGGATACTTATCTGCCTGCAATTTTGTTTGCATATAGGGAAGTGCCCCATTCCAGCACTGGGTTCTCACCATTTGAAATGATATATGGTGCACAACCACGCGGCCCATTATCTCTTTATGAATCTATGTTGACTGAAAGTACAACTTTGCCTAAACCCATTTCGTCATATGAACATGTAATATCATTGCGTGACAGAATTATGAAATCATGTGTGTTAGCTAAACAAGCTCTCCAAAAATCAGGAGCTATCTACCGACAATATGCTAACAGAGGAAATAGAACTATTACACTGACACCAGGACAGGTCGTTCTTCTTTTGCCAAGTGATAGACATCTCCTCACTGACTCATGGCAAGGACCGTTCAAAGTACTACGACAAATTTCGACGGTAGATTACGAAATTGCAGTTAGGGACAAACACAAAATTTTCCACATTAACATGCTCAAACCATATTACCACAGGCAAGACGACCAAATTGAAACTGCAGCAGGCACCACCATAGTGGACCAGACGGACGACAACGACACTGACGAGATACCGACACCAGTTCTTGACATGACGACCAACTTACAGGACATTAAGGTAAATCCTAAACTGACGCAGACACAGACTGTCAGTTGCAGACAACTGATACAAGAGTACAAGACGATCTTTTCTGACAGCCCAGGACAGACAGATTTAGTTCAAAACCAAATCATCTTGACATCCGACATTCCTATCAAGTGTAGACCATATTCTATCCCTATACACTATAAGGAAAAACTACATCAAGAAATCATTGATTTAGAAACAAATCATATCATTCGACGTTCACAATCTCATTATTGTTCACCAATAGTTTTAGTAAGGAAAAAGGACAAAACTATCAGACTTTGTGTGGACTATCGTAAACTCAACAGCATTACACAGTTGGATTTAGAACCAATGAGCAACTGTGAAGACATCATGACTGAACTATCTGACTCACGTTATTTTACTAAACTTGACATGACAAAAGGTTACTGGCAGATAGCTGTACACCCTGACAGTATACATCTGACTGCATTTGCCACACCGTGGAGTTTATACGAATGGTGTAAACTACCTTTCGGATTAGTCAATGCACCGGCTACCTTCGTCAGAATGACAAGAATTCTTTTGACAGACATTGCTAACATCATTTGGTACATGGGCGACATTTGCATACACACAAAGGACATGACAGATCACATAACAGCACTACAGCAGACATTTGACAGGATTAGACATCATGGACTGACTGTAAAACCTTCCAAAGTTGATATAGCCTTTCAAGAAATTTCATTTTTGGGCTATAAGATCTCAAATGGTTTTATATCAACTGACGATAACATCATGTCTAGAATTTTGAAATTGTCGCTTCCGACAACGAAGAAACAGTTGCGAAGTGTGTTAGGTCTTTTAAACTATTATAGACAATTTATTCCTCATTTTGCAGAATTGACCAAATGTTTCACTGATTTACTAACAAATAAACATCCCAATGTTATTGTAAACAGCGAATGTTTGAGGCCAGCATTTAAGAAGATTCTTTCATATTTTTCTAGAGCACCTATTCTAAAATTGCCAAATTTGAATATTACTTTTAGATTAAGATGTGACGCGAGCTCCGTAGCCATTGGAGGTGTGCTTCTCCAGGAACACGACCAAATCTTGTACCCAGTATACTACGTCTCTCGAAAACTGAACACCAGCGAACGATATTACAATACACCGGAACTCGAGGCTCTTGCCATGGTATTTTCGGTACGTAAACTTTCTAGATGTCTTTTAGGTAAACATTTCATTATTGAAACAGATAATAGTCCGCTGACAATTGTTACCAGAGGAACGCCAAGTAACAGCAAGGTGGCAAGATGGTCCCTTCTTCTGCAAGACTATAGCTATGAGATTAACCATATAAAGGGTTCCCAAAACTGTCTTGCAGATCTTTTGTCGAGATGCCCATACGACGAACCTAATACACAGTCAACACCAGAGCACAGTGCAGAGGGTGTATAAAACTGCAACGTAGATAGTGCTCAGTACCACAGCCAATTGTGACAATGTGTCAGTAACGCTGTGTACAACAATGTGATGGGGTAGATTGTATCTCCCAATGTATATAACTTATGTACATATTTGGATTCTTATTATTATCATTATTATGCGAATGAATGCGTGTATAATTGTGAGATATGTGAAAGAATGGAATCAGTATTATGTAAACTAATGTGTTGTATAACTGTAAGGTATGAGAAAGAATGTGATTATTATTGTAAATACATAAATATTGTAACAACCAGACACTACAAAGACAAGTGTCACTGGAGAACACTACAGGATCCAAGAACTTACCAAGCCACTACAGCGTGAATTAATCCTGAATGTATCCAGACCGATGTGTCCAAGACGTTTTAACAAGGTATGAAAGAAGACTGCGACATTACAATCCGAGCAGAAGTCGGAAGAAACGATCCAACAGCTGATAGTAACAACTAATACTCCGTTTATATAATATCCATCCAGAACGGAACAACGTCGTGTGAATGACACCACAACACATGTGTAAAATAGCACAGCTGTATACTTCCGGTATTTTTTGCATATTAATTTAAAAGTTAGCAGACTACACTAAAAAGTCTATAAATTTATGACGATTGTATTAAAATGTGATTTAAAATATTTCCATATACGGAATTGTATATGTCGATCTTTATAATATGTAATCTCAGCATCGTAACTTGATTACTTCTTTACAAACGTGACTTTTTGTGCACATTTGTCAATAAGTATCAAATTATGACACTAAGAAATAAATTTGTAGTGATAATTTATGTCATGTAAACGACGATAAATTATTGTTCCTAAATTTTTTGTATAATAACCAAGGGACAGTACTCTAAATTCTTGGTGAAGTGTAAATATGTATTGTAACCATTAACATGTGTACTTGATAGATAACACGTCAAAGTGACGTCATTTACATATGGACAATATATTGCCAAAACTGTTGACCTTTATTAGAAACTCTAAACAGAGGTCTGATGATGGACATATCTCAGAGGGAGATGTTCACAGTTTAACCTGATGATTTTAGTATTTTTGTTCTTGGTTGTTGAGGTAGGGGCCAGTTTAGCCGTGACCTACCGGACTAGCTGTGTCACAGCGAGGTAATGTCCATCAAATAGATTGTACTTGACTGTTGTACTTCATGGTGCAACATAATTGTTGTATACATATTGTTTACTATTCACCTGTATATATTTATAATAACTAGTAAGTTATGTAGACGAAATACAATGTTCGATTTTGACAAGTTTAATAACACCTATGTATATTGTACATGAAAGGAAATCCTTTCATGAAAAAGGGGTGTGGAGAGTGTCAAAGTCTCACATCTGAGGTTGCGACGCGTTGGCTGTGCCAACGCCAGGCGACATAACAACGCGCAACCCTGAGTGATGTTAAACACTACAGAGGGAATGCGGCGTCTTCGACGACGCCTGTATAAGCAGCCAAGCACAGCAACTGAGCGACGCTAAAATAACCGCTGGTCAGCGGTACACCCCGTGAAACTTGCAGGGGTCACACCAGCTGACTTGAGCGCCGACTAGCGTGTAGAACGAAAGGCCAGGCAGACCGGGTTAGGCGTTTGTATGGACAGGTCGCATGAGTCTGCGAGTGGTTTTGAATCTGCATTGAGAGCGAGCCTGTGTGATAGTGGGAGACTGGTTCCAACGCTTGAGTATTTTGGCGTGTAAGTGATATGTATATTGATTGCATGTATCCTTATGTATTGTATTGATATTGTTCATGCTGTAATGATTGCTATGGATTGTCATTGCGCGATGTCTGTGCGATAATGAATGCAGCGCGTAAATAAAGCTTGTAAATAACAGTTTCGGATATTCACTTCGTGTGATTTGATAGTTTGATACTGCTTCACACTTGCCAGAAAACGAGCTACTTATCTTGCTCTACGCAAGACTCTGACAATGAGGTTCTGGAGGCACCCATCACAATCAGCGAACTGGAGCTAGCCATATCAAAACTGAAAATGAGAAAGTCACCAGGAGCTGATGGTATCTCCAATGAAATGATCAGGAACCTAGGAACAGAGGCCAAAGCAAAGCTGTTGCAGATCTTCAATAACAGCTGGACCTTAGGCAGTGTTCCACAAGCCTGGAGAGAAGCAATCACGATACCCCTCTTAAAATCAGGGAAAGATAGTTCCATTGTCTCTAGCTACAGACCAATTAGCCTCACCAGCTGTCTCTGCAAAACACTGGAGCGCATCATCAATCACAGACTGCAGTGGTACATTGAAAGTAAAAACATCCTTGTGCCACAGCAGGCTGGCTTTAGGCAGTGCTACTCTACGGAAGATCAGACAACCTACCTCTCTCAAGAAATTGAGGATGCATTCCAAGAGAAGAAGCTGGTGCTTGCGGCATGGATAGATTTGAAGAAAGCCTTTGACAAAGTCTGGAAAGAAGGTCTGATGAATAAACTGAGAAACTGCAAAGTCAATGGAAGAATGTACAAATGGGTGAAAGCATACTTGCACAACAGAAGAGCCCGAGTACAGATAGACGGACTAAAGAGCAAGAAAGTACTACTGCGTCACGGAGTTCCCCAGGGCGGAGTATTGTCCCCCACACTCTTTCTAATCTTCATCAATGATCTCGTTGCTAATCTACCGCATGGAATTAAAGCCGCAATGTATGCCGATGACCTGGTTCTATGGAGCACAAATGAACATGCATCAGTGGCCACCAGATTACTAGAAAGAGCTGTAGATACATTTGTTGCATGGGCATATAGATGGTGTGTCAGCATAAACACTGACAAGTGCAGCACCACCCTATTTACCCTCTCTCCAAAACAAAAGGCAGGGACCATCCAGATAAATGGAACACCCCTACGAGAAGATAAAGAACCAACTGTCAGGGTCTTACAATGTAATGAATCTGGCTCGCTGGACCTAACATATGTGAGACATACACAAGTACAGAATGACTTGACGGGACACACAGTAACACTAAGTTTGATGGTTTTATTTACACTTCACATGCAACACAATCTAATTCGGCATGTGGCCATCACAAGGTGAATATCACAACCTATACATAATACATCAATGCACTCACAAACTCAAACCCACAGCTATGCAGTCTTTCTATCTTCTTCCAAGAGCTACGAACAATCTACATTCAGGCACAGAAACACAAGAGCCGCTTTCATACACGTCAGTCTCGTCTGATGCCCCTAGCCGTGTCTGGCGCTTGCCGCTCACAGTGCTTGCCCTGTGGATTCGAGCGCCGCGAGAATTGCATGCGACACGCTTGTACTGGCTTGACTCTGACGGTCGCTCTCTCTGTCGTCAGCGAAATCTGTGAGTAAGTCACTGGTGTTCGCCTTGCGGGCGTAACGATGTCGCGGCATATCAATGGGGATTATGACACCCTCCCAGCGCGTCATTCATGAAAGATTCTATCTTTCATGTGTATTTTCTGTAAATTCAGGGTTGCTATTCTTACCCAAGTCAGAATCTTCCCATTGGTTGTCATGTACCCTGGCATATGCAATAGAAATACATAAGTATTGTAAATTATACATATTAAGTCGTAATGTATTCAGACTTTAACACTTGCCAAGTATCATCCTCTCGATGGATGATCACCTCTGTTGCAATTTTGACCCAGTCAGACCGGTAGCACCCGCAATCAATGCAACTACCTCGCAACCAACAAAAAAAAACGTATAATATGTCCTTAGACATCAGGTTAGACCGTAAAACGTCCTCAGATGAGACGAATTCAACTGTAGAGTTCCAACCAAACTTGGTAGGGAGCTCTCATGTTGGTCTACAACATTGGCAATCTTCTCCATGCCCAGCTGATGCAATCTTGGGGTGTCGACAATCTGGCGACACAGTGACTATTTTTATACATTACACATTACTATCTATTTCGATTTACCGCCCTTTGGTGTAATTGGTGACACCTATTAAATGAAAGGGAAATAATTTAAACATATGTTAAATCTAATAAATTACAATTATAAATTTATTTCTCAGCGTCATAGCTTGATACTTCTTTACAATAGCGAAAAAATGTCGCTACTGTGAATCAGTTAATCAAGGTATGATTCTCAGATTACAGTAGTTTCAAAAATATTAATACACAATTTGTATATTTCAAATTCGTGTTTCACAAATATTTTACAAGCGTCATTAATTTTTAAGGTTTTGTTCATAGTCTGCTAGATTTTTGTTTAACTTTCTAACTTTCCGGAAGTACACACGAACAGCTGATGAAAGCGATAGTTTTTTCACACACTTTGGAATATTCGGAATGTAACGTTGTGCTATTCGCTGGTGTTTTCGGTGTTTCATTGGACTTCTGGATTACGATCTTCTACAGTGGAGTAACTGTCCCAGTTTAGTTCACTCAATTGTTCAATTCACACGGGATAAAATGTTGCTGGATACTTCCAGTTTGCAGATACCACGGATAACTTAAATTGTTCTTGTTCACTTGAGGTAAGTTACGACACTGACCTGTGGCACTGTTCTTAGTTTATAATATTTATAATTACTATTGTTCACTTTCTAACACATACTACGCACTAATACATAACAATTTAACAATTAACACCTTATTTTAGAAACCTTAATAATATTTACAGTGGGAATTGATCCCTATCACAATGATTTAGTTGACACTCACAGCTTTACTGAAAAAAAAATACATTAATGGCTGTGCTGGTCTGAGTGTTTTAACATACTGCACTCAGACATATTTGGCTATTGGGTATCATCGGGACAACGCGACAAAAGATCAGCCAGTGTATTCAATCTGCCAGGGATGTGTTTCACTTCAAAGCTGTAGTCGCGCTCTCATATGGTTAGTTGGCACTGCAGATGTAATAAACTTCAAAGGGCTGTTGTCAGATTCTACTACGAAATGCCTTCCAAGGAGGAATCTAGACAATCTCGTTATTGCAAACACTAATGCAAGGGCTTCTTTTTTGAGGGGTCGACCAAGTGCGTTCTCTTGGTTTAAGTTTCCTGGATAGGTAATATACAGGATGTAAAATGCCGTCATGTTCCTGTAATAGTACCGCCCTAATCGCCACGGAGCTCGCATCTGTGCGCAATCTGAAAGGAATATGCAAATATGGCAATTTGAGAATGGGATTCTTTAAACTATTCTCAGAAAAATAGGACAATATCTTCTGGAATGCAAATTTTAGGCATTCGTTGTTCACAATTTTATTTGGGTGGTCTTTTTTTTTTTTTGTATGTTAGTAAAACTTTCAGTCAGTTCAGCAAAATCTGGGATGAACTGCCTGTAATAATTTAGAAGTCCTAATACACTTCTGACTTGTTTCTTCGTAGTCGGAAGTGTCAGTTTCAGAATCTTTGACACGATGTTATCGTCAGTAGTGACAAAGCCATTAGAGATCTTATACCCCAAGAAGGAGATTTCCTGGCAGGCTATGTCAACTTTGGCAGGTTTAATAGTAAGTCCGTGCTGTCTGACCCGTTCAAACGTCTGCTGTAATGTCGTTATGTGCTCTGTCATTGTCGTTGTGTGTACACATATATCATCCATATACGAAATGATATTCTTTATGTCCGTCAGTAATAGTCTTGTCATGCGTACGAATGATGCCGCTGCGTTAACAAGCCCAAATGGTAATTTGCACCATTCGTACAGTCCCCAAGGTGTGGCAAAGGCTGTCAGATGTCTGCTCTGTTCGTCTACCGTTATCTGCCAGTAACCTTTTGTCATGTCTATCTTCGTGAAGTACCTAGAGTCTGTCAGCTCTGTCAGCAGTTCCTCGCAGTTGGTCATTGACTCCAAATCCAACTGTGTAATTTTATTTAATTTTCTATAGTCTATGCAGAGTCTTATTGTGTCGTCCTTTTTGCGTATGATGACTATTGGAGAAGAGAAGTGTGATTGCGATCGTCTAATGATGTTGTTCTTTTCTAAGTCAATGATTTCTTGATGCAGTTTTTCTTTGTAATGTAATGGAATTGTGTAGGGTCTGAATTTTATTGGTGTATTGGAGGTCAAAGTAATGTGGTGTTGTACTAGTTCTGTTTGTCCAGGGTTGTTGGAGAAGATGGTACTGTAGTCCTGTATGAGTTGTTTGCAGCTGTCGGTGTCTGCTTGAGTTAACTGCGGGTTTATCTTGATGTCTTGTAAGCAGTTCGTCATGTTTAGTGCTGGTGTTGGTATTTCGTCGCTTTCTTCGTCGCCTTCATGGTCGATTATTGTTGTATTGGCTGCTGTATCGTCTTGTTCGTTGTCCCTGTTGTAGTATGGTCTTAGCATATTGATGTGGAATATTTTGTGTTTGTCTTTAATTTGAATTTCATAGTCCATCGGTGAAATCTGTCTTAGTACCTTAAATGGTCCTTGCCAAGAATCGGTCAGTAACTGTCGGTCACTAGGTAGGAGCAGTAGTACGTCCTGTCCAGGTGTCAGTGTTATCGTCCTGTTTCCTTTGTTTGCATATTGTCTATACATCGCACCAGATTGTTTCAGTGCTTCTTTGGCAATAATACAAGATTTAATTATCCTTTCACGCAATGATGTCACATATACGTATGATGTTATGGGTTTAAGTATAGGAGTTGCTTCAGTTAACATGGAATGGTATATACTTAATGGGCCGCGTGGTTTGGCACCATAGATAAGTTCGAATGGAGAGAACCCAGTGCTTGATTGAGGGACCTCGCGATATGCGAATAATATGGCAGGCAAATAGATGTCCCAATTTTCGGGGTACTCTTGTGTGACTTTGGAAAGCATATGCTTTAGATCCCCGTTAAATTTCTCTATTACTCCTGTGGAGTGAGGATGGTACAGTGAGTTGAAACATTGTTTCACACCTAACATTTTAGTGAAAGCTTGAGTGGATGCAGCAATAAATTTACTTCCACGGTCGGATAGGATAGTATCAGGAAAACCTATCCTTGAAAATACATGGAAAAAGACTTCCATTATATCATTGGCAGTTATGTTCTTGAGAGGAATAGCTTCAGGCCAGCGGCTACATAGATCAATAATTGTAACTATAAATCTATTTCCTCTAGATGTTACATGATTTAGAGGACCTACGATGTCAACAGATATTTTCTCAAAGTGTCGACTGGCTAAATCTGTAACCTGTAATTCAGCCTGTGGGTGTTTCCCCTTTTTCGCTAGTTTTTGGCAGATGTCACAACTTCTGCAATATTGTTTAATGTCATTACAGAATTTTGGCCAATAAAACTGTGACAACAATCTAGATCTGGTCTTTGAATACGCCATATGCCCTGCAAGAGGTATATCATGGGCAAGATGTAAGGCTTGCTTACGGTATTCTAGTGGCAAAACAGTTTGCTCTGTGGTGGTGTCACCTCTGGTATAGTACCTAGTGAGGATGCAATTCTTGAGAGCAAAATGCCATCTTGCATTCTTAGTCAACCTTGGCTTTTGGCCTATCAGATTAAAATACTTATACAATGAAGGATCAGCCTTTTGGGCTGTTACAAAATTTACCTTCATGGTTTTAGAAGGTAGTAATACTGGGCTTAGCATTTCTATAGCCTCAGTTTGATCAATTTGTTCTTGCACTCTAGCAGCAGATCTAGTTACTGCGTTCACACTTTCAGTGATATGAGATGATGGTGACATACTTGAATCAATGATTTCATGTGATGGTGAAACAATTGGATCAATGGTATCATGTGATGATAGTGCTGCATTAGCTAGCATACAATTATCTGATGATAACACACTTTCCATGATGACGTTCGATGGAGATGATGTTACATGATCATCAATACATGCAGATGTTATGGTGTTATGAGGCATCTCATTCACTTCGGGAAGGATCCCAATGATAACATCACAGCAAGGATTGGTTAATGCTGCGCATTTAACCTTCCCAATGAGGAATGGAGTCTCAATGTATGCCCATGCCAATGGGTACTTCTCGATATTTCCCGAGAATGTTCTACATGTTACGTGCCTGCCTGTATAGTCTGTAGGCATTATGAAATCCCTTTTAAGACCTATAAGAGTGCTCCCGCTGTCTCGTAAGACTGTAGCAGGCTTGCCATTCACATACCCATGGTGGATGTTAATTCTGCCTTTGGAATCTATTACCAAATTGGCTTCCTCATTGGCAATAGGTATCGAGTGGCCGCATGTTAATAGGCCATCTTCATGGAACTGATTACAGATGATACATTTTTGTGGATTAAATGTATCTATGGCCTGTGCTGAGTTCACCGGATGATTTTCAAGATGTTCTTCATCTGATTAAAAGCTATCAAACAAGGCGGCATTCGCCTTCCTGGTCATCTGTTTCACTTTACAAGCATGACGCCAGTGGCCATACGCTTTACAAAGGAAGCATTTGGTTAGCCGTTTGAAGCTTCTTCGCTCTTTATCTTGGTTATTTACATAGTTTTGCAAATATGTTAGATATGCAGGGTTCTGATCGCACATCTCATTCCGATGGTGAGGAAATTGGCAAAACCTACATTTCTCAGTAGTAGGCTTAAATCTATTTTGCCTATTGTATGTATCTGATTTCGATCTCTCATAGCTAGCAGCTGCTACGAAATTTACATCAGTTGCTACACTAGCAAAACAATGTTTATTGGCTGTAAAATATGCCGACCCACGTTTCTCGATTTGCTCTACACTCATACATTCACTCTCTTGCAAAAATTTTGAAAATAATGGTGGAAGGGATGTGATGATTTTATCCCTAAGGATGAGATCTTTCAATTTGTTAAAGTCCTTATTAACTTTGGCTGCTGAAAGCCATTTACTGAATATATCCTGTACTACTGATATGTAGTCAGAGAACGTTTGAGTAGGTTTTGGAGTTAGTTTACTGAACTGTTCTCTGTAGCCTGCTTCATCTAACAGGAAATGTGACATAATTTTTGACTTTATGTACTGGTAATCTTTTCTGAGATCTTTAGGGATAGTCTCTATAACTTTTAGAGGTTCCCCTGACAAACTTCTCATATAAATGATGTTCCACTCAGATACTGGGATCTGGTAGTGGTCCATTAAAGTCTCAAAGTTTTAGGTGAAAGCTGCTATGCAGTCCCCCGAGGTATAATTTCTGACAATACCTTGGTACTTTTTGTACTGGTTTTCTTTTTCCAGTCTTTCAGATTTACGAGATTCTTTTTCAACAGCTGTTTCAGCTTCAAGCTGTTTGATTTTCAGTTGGAGTTCAGTTTTCGTTTACTTTGAGCTGAGATTTCTGCTTTTTTTCAATTCGGCCTCTATTTCTGACTGCTTTACTGCCATTTCTGCCTTCTTCGTTTCTGCATCTATTTCTGACTGTTTAGTTTTTGCAGCCAACTCCAATTCTGACTGTTTCACTGCCATTTCTGTTTTCTTCGTTTCTGCATCTATTTCTGCTTGTTTAGCAGTTCTTTCAGCCGCTCTGTCTTCGTGGTCCCTAGCTTTCTCCTGTGCTAGGAGGTATTCTGAATATTTTGTCTCACTCCATTTTGTCAACTCATCCCCAGTTAACTTTAGTTTTAAACCCATCTCGATGAAGTCGTTTAGAGAAGACATGATGGAATGTTTCAATGAAAATGATTCCTCACACACGCAATTTGGTTATAAAGTGTTAGTAATGTAAACAATTTCTTTACAATATTTTTAAACTTACATCGTGTGCCCAAATTTGCATCCAAAAGTATATAAAAAGGTAATACTCATGTACTCTGGATACGCTGCTGAATGGTGAAAACCAGGGCCAGGACTTGTAGGGTCGCTACTACAACGGCAAATGACCTCTACGGGTAACAGTTTCAGATGGCACAGGAAACCTGGTTACTTTTGGGAGGAAATAAATTAGAATCTATGTCTGTGTGCTGTGTCTGATTGTCAATTAAATTTTGGTTAGGTTTGTATGGCGTTGAGTGTTATTGTTGGTCGTAATGTCGTCGTTCAACAATTTTCACAAGTTGCTTTCTTTCCCGAACTTTCTGCTTCCACACGCTTTTTCTGTACACAACTACTTTCACGAATACAAGTTAGCCATGTTTAAACGTTCAACAACTATGATGGTACAACACTTAAACTTAGATTACACAATTTTATCGAGACAAGTTTCACAATCACTAATGTTTTTCCACGTTAACACATTCAAATGTATGTAATTTACGTTCACATCTAGGTTCAAATCTTAGCTAAATTAAAGCCGGACGAGCCCCCACGTTTCACACATGTCAGGGTCTTACAATGTAATGAATCTGGCTCGCTGGACCTAACATATGTGAGACATACACAAGTACAGAATGACTTGACGGGACACACAGTAACACTAAGTTTGATGGTTTTATTTACACTTCACATGCAACACAATCTAATTCGGCATGTGGCCATCACAAGGTGAATATCACAACCTATACATAATACATCAATGCACTCACAAACTCAAACCCACAGCTATGCAGTCTTTCTATCTTCTTCCAAGAGCTACGAACAATCTACATTCAGGCACAGAAACACAAGAGCCGCTTTTATACACGTCAGTCTCGTCTGATGCCCCTAGCCGTGTCTGGCGTTTTCCGCTCACAGTGCTTGCCCTGTGGATTCGAGCGCCGCGAGAATTGCATGCGTCACGCTTGTACTGGCTTGACTCTGACGGTCGCTCTCTCTGTCGTCAGCGAAACCTGTGAGTAAGTCACTGGTGTTCGCCTGGCGGGCGTAACGATGTCGCGGCATACCAATGGGGATTATGACACCAACATACCTTGGAGTAACATTTGATGGCAGGCTGACATGGAGAAAGCACATCAACAAAGTAGTAGCAAAAGCCAGAAGGAAAATAGCCATCCTGAGAAAGCTAAGTGGAACCACATGGGGAGCCAGTGGGAAAATGCTTAGCAAAGTTTATCAACAGAGCATACGACCACACCTGGAATACGGGTTAACTGCAGGGTGTTCGGCAGCAAAAACCACACTACAAGAGCTGGACAAAGTGCAAAATCAAGCACTTAGAGTCACCACAGGAGGGATGAGATCAACCCCTATAGTGGAAATGGAGAAGATGGGGAGGACACAAGCACTGAGTGTGCGCAGAGATACGAAAACGTTAATACAAGCAGAAAAGTTCCTCAGCTTGCCAGGCCACCCTATGAAGAACAGATTTGAAAACCTAGCTATGGGGCGGTTGAAAAGAAGTAGTTTTATCCACCAGGCCAAACGACTCTGCAGAGAAACCACCGATCTGCCCACAGTTGGTATCCCCCTAACAACTATTCCAGAGCGAACTCCATGGAAAGATGAGCATAGACTATCATTACAAATCCAGACAAAAGTGAGAGGAATATTTGACAAGGAAGATCAGAACAGTGTGCAGCGCAGAACAGCCACTCTCAGCTTCTTTTATGAAGAATACCCACAGGACCTCTGGATCCGAGTCTACACAGATGGGTCAGCACAAAATGTTGTTCGAAATGGAGGAGCGGGAGTGTACATGGAATACCCAAATAATACCAGGGACACAGCTAGAGTACCGACAGGAAAGTACTGCCATAACTACGATGCTGAAATTGAGGCAATCAAGATAGCAACAGAGAAATTACTAAATACCAGCAATGGTACACAACCTGTGGTGCTATTGACAGATGCAAAATCAGTACTCGAGGCGCTCCTCTCTGGGAAATTGCCAGTACTAAGGACACTACTTTCTGAATTTAGCAGTCAGCATAAGGTTACCATACAGTGGATACCATCCCACTGTGGAGTACCCGGGAATGACAGAGCTGATCAATTGGCTAAGGAAGGAGCCAAAGAAGAACAGCCTGATGTGCCTGTAACATACCACCAAAAAGAAAAGAATGATCAAATCAGTCAGAAAGCCACCAAAACCTGCTCAAGATGACTACCACGTTATGGATAGACCAGAACAAGTCATTATTCTGCGCCTCAGAACAGGGCACAATAGATTACGCAACCACATGTATACAAAATTCAAGATTGGTGAAACAGCCATGTGTACATGTGGATTGGCGTCGCAGACAGCAGAGCACATACTCCAAGACTGCCCAAAATATAACATATCTAGGCAAACCTTCTGGCCTAGAGAGACGACAGTGGAAGATAAACTCTATGGACCGCTGTGTGAACTGAAAAAGGCAGTTCAATTCATACAAGAGACAGCACTGCAGTTATAGACATATTTCAAGCGAACGAAAGAAGAAGAAGACGAATCCCTCAGCGAGAGTGGGATTACGAAAAGTCCTTATAAGGACTGCAGCCAGACGAGCCAGGAGCCTTCACCAACAAAGAAAACCACAACAACAGAAGAGCACAAAGGATAGCCACCGACCACTGCTGACGTCACATACACAAAAGCTACATAACCAGTCCGAGATATGACTCACAAGACAAGAATTAGGGTGAATAAACCCACAAAAACCACGATCCTCAATAATAACCACAGCTGATGAAGCAGGTTAGACGAGGACGAATTTGGAATTTTTGTTTTGAAAATTGGAATTGGAAAGGGGGCGGGGTTGCCCTATTAGTACACGAACAGTTCCAGATTATAACAGGAAACATTCCTCACCAAGAACTTGGAGTGTGTCAGTGCAACCATCACAGGGAACCCTACAAACCTAACAATAATTAACACATACTATCCCAAAGGAATAATCGAGGACGAAGACACCCAAGCCCTCCAAGCCAAACTGACATCAGAAACCCTCATATTGGGAGACAAACTGTCACCACACAACATGGGGAGCGATACAGAACAACAGGGCTGGTAAAAAAAACTCATGGAGTTCATCGAGGACAACCAGCTGGCAGTACTCAACGATGGGACGATAACCAGGATAGATCCCAGACCAAACTGACATCAGAAACCCTCATATTGGGAGACAAACTGTCACCACACAACATGGGGAGCGATACAGAACAACAGGGCTGGTAAAAAACTCATAAAGTTCATCGAGGACAACCAGCTGGCAGTACTCAACGATGGGACGATAACCAGGATAGATCCCAGACCAAACTGCCAAGACACAGCTATTGACCTGACAATAGCCACTATAGGTCTAGCAAGCAGCCAGTGGGAAGTGACAGAGGATACGAACACAGACCACCTACCCATAATAATCAACACTAGAACAAATCTCCAGCTAAGCACCAACAACAACAGGCCAACCTTCAACTTCAAGAAAGCAAAATGGGAGCAGTTCAGAGAAGAGATAACCAACACAGACCTGGAGCAGGAGGAACGGGTAGGCATTAATAAATATACGGAGAAACTGACAAGTAGCATACTGCGGATAGCAATCAAACATATCCCCAACAAAAATATGCCAGATAATCTATGACCGGGTAAGGAAGAGCCCCAGACACCCCAAAAACAATGGCACAAAAACAGTGGCCTGGTGGAACGACAAGTGCACAGCGGCACAACAAAATAGGAAAAGAGCTCTGCAGAAATACAAAAAGGCAAGGACAGAAGAGAATTTCGAAGAATACAAGAAATTCAGAAACGAAGTAAACAGAGCAGTAAAACAAGCAAAAGAAAAGGAGTGGAAGAGGTTCTGTCAGACACTCAGTCCAGATACATCGACCACAAAGGTGTGGAAACAAATAAAAGCAATTCAAGGAAATAACAAGACCAGCAACATCTCAACCATCAAAAGTACGAAACTAGCAGTAACTGACCAGGGCAAAGCCAAAGTGTTCGGAGAATACTTCCACGAAGTCTGCTCTAACAATAGACTAGGAAGAAAAGAAATACAAAGAAGGGAGGCGCTGAGACAAGAGTTATAAGACACAGCAGACGAGAACATCGAAAAACACTTTATGGATGCAGACATCACAACAGATGAGGTGATGACAGCACTAAACGAAAAATCCGAAACCGCGGCTGGGGCGGACATTCTAAACTATACCGTCCTCAAAAAGCTCACGAATAACACCATAAAAACAATTACTAAGCTATATAATGTAACTAGATGACCCGGCCCGGCTTCGCCCAGGCTCTGGCGGGGATCTATCTATCTATCTGTCTATCTGTCTTTCTGTCTGTCTGACCCGGCCCGGCTTCACCCAGTCCCTGGTGTGGAGCATCTCATTTATTTAATTCATATAAGTAGTCATATAAGCTCCCGTTCCCGACTATTTGTCTGTCTATCTGTCTGTCCGACCCGGCCCGACTTCGCCCAGGCCCTGGTGTGGAGCATCTCATTTAATTCATATAAGTAGTCATATAAGGTCCCGTTCCCGATCTATCTATCTATCTATCTATCTATCTATCTATCTATCTATCTATCTATCTATCTATCTATCTATCTATCTATCTATCTATCTATCTATCTATCTATCTATCTATCTATCTATCTATCTATCTATCTATCTATCTATCTATCTATGTTCGGCCCGTTCCCGTTAAAAATATAGATAGAATAGAAGAATAGATAGATTGATAGTAGAAAATATGATTGGAAGAGATCTATCTAAAGTAAACTTACCAAGATATCACGAACAGCCAATAAATGGTGGGCGGTGGGTTGACTGCAGAGTACTGCAAACGCTATGCAACTTTCTCTCACAAGAAATTACTTTTTTTTTTTTTTAAACGAACGAAAATCGCAGGCCCGTCCTACATTCTGCCCTTCTTCTCTATTTCCTCTCATATATTCTTTCATTCAACATCTCTTCTTTTTTTTTTCAACGTTTATTTCATACAAAGCAATGTATATTTGCAAGGTGTGTTTCTTTGTTTGTGTATATTACAGAGCGTTGCCGTTTGTTAGTGTTATGTGTCACATGCGTTAATAAAACAAATACATGCATATACAGTTATGATAATATGACATTTATGGCATAGTGCATGTAAACACACATCCCTCGTTTCATTTCCATCTCCACAAGTGGAATGCATGTTACACCTGTCCATCTCTCTCTCTCTCTCTCTCTCTCTCTCTCTCTCTCTCTCTCTCTCTCTCTCTCTCTCTCTCTCTCTCTCTCTCACACACACATACACACACACACACACACATATTCAGTCTTGATCTATCTCTTGCTTTCTGTAGATAATAGTACATGGATTTCCGTGATCTTTACATTTTCATTATATTTAAATTGTGGCTTCCCAATTTATTTATTTGTGTGTGTGTGTGGGGGGGGGGGGATTTCCATATGCATATATTCATATAAATACCTGTATATCAACACAAAGCCATAATTATATTTACATAAATACCTACACGGATTCACCCATACATGGCTACCCATATATAAATACCATACATGTTAGCCTTTTGTATTCTACAACAATGTTTATATTCGTACTGGGGAATCGTGTTGAATTTAGGCAAAGAGCAAACCGCTGAACGCAGAAATTGCCTAGAGACCACCAGCCACAAAACGGTCTTACAGCGGACACGCAGCCAGTTTTCACACAGCCTTTGTGTGCCTAGGCCAGAGGAGCTATATATCTCTCTTTAAAGTTGTTTGGGGGGAGGGGTGGATTTGTGATTCAAAGCACGATGGGGAAGAATTGCGGAATGTACTATCTGTGCTCTCCAATGCTTGCTACCACCTAGTGAGAAGTGCTCCCAAGTATTAACACATATAAGCCACACACAGAGCTCGCGAGACGCACACACGTTCTAAAAATTTTCCACAGCAGGGGTTGTAGATTTTGTGCTCTGCAGCAGAAACCAAATATCGTCTGTCAAGACGATCGGGTGTAAAACATATTATGTGTTTTTGATATTATTAATTTTTTAAATTTTTTTAAATTAACAATAATGACATTTTTCTAATTGCAAGAGTAAATGAAACTAAGGAAATTTACACATTTCAGTCAGGAAAAATAGTAGCTAGTTTGTATTTGAACATTAGTAAAAATAAGTTTCTGTTGTATGTAAGGGAGTTGAACCTTGCCTTGATTCTGCAAGTCCAAACTAATTTTCTGTATTCCGCTAGTGTTTGAAGTAGTTTTGTGTGCGTGTGTGTGTGTCTTCTGATGTTTTAGGAAGAGTGTTAAGAAAGATTGCCTTGTAAATGTCTGTTTGCCTGTGTGTGTTTGTATTATTTGTTGTAGAGTTTCCACTGCATCTGTGACTGTTTGACATGTGAAAAATATGTGTTCTTCTGTCTCTTTTGTGTTGTTCCTGCATAATTGGCATTTTCCTATTTGCCTGGATCTGAATGCTAATTTGGGTATTATGGGATTTATATTAAAAATCAGTCTGTAAGTTACTTCTCTCGCCTTAGATGTGATGTGTTTGTTGTGTAAGTTGGAAAAGGTGGATGTGTAGTTGACATGAAATATTTTTGTCCTCTTTTGATTCTCAGCTTAAGCGATGGTGCTTGTTTACTAACTAATTGTTTGTATATTTCTCGTGTTGTTTCATTTATTAAATGTTCATGTCCTTGTATTGCCTGTATACATGTGTGATAGAAAGATGGTAGTATGCCCTGATAATGTGCTGCTGCATTGTTTAGTTTTGTGAGATGTTTTATTTTGTGTGCTATATAATATAATGCTAATCTATGTTGTTCTGGATGTCTGATAATATTACCCATGTGGCTGATTCTAAGTGCTTGTATTTTTGTATGTCCTGAAGTGCTATTCCTCCTTGTTTCTTATCATGAATGAGAGCTTTATGCTGTATGCTGTGTATTGTCTTACTAAATATGAAATGTCTTATATGTTTATTTATATCTGTGATTGTCTGTTTTGGAGGGTTTAACACTGTCACTAAGTATATTATTTTTGGTATGATGTATGTGTTAACTATTATGCTTCTACCAAATATTGTTGATGTTTTGTATTTATACCTATGTAGCATGTCTGTGATTTGGTGTGTTAGTTGTAGCCATGTTTCTCCGTGTGTTGTTCTGGGGTCACATGGAAATGTGATCCCATACAGTTTCATATTGTGTGTATGTGTTAGGTCTGGAGGGAAATCAGACTTTTGTTTCCACCTTCCCAGGCCCATAATTTGTGATTTTTGTATATTAATTTTTGCTCCACTGCCTTTCCCAAAGTGGGAGAAGGTGTGCAGTATGTTTCTAATGGACGTGTTGCTTGTAGGGAAGAATGCAGTATCGTCTGCATAAGCAATGACCTTTTGCTCTCCTATTCCCTGTATGAAAGTGCCTTTAATGCTGGTATCTTGTCTGATCTTTTATAATAATGGCTCTAGTGTCAGTATATACAGAAGTGGTGATAGTGGGCACCCTTGTCTTACAGATCTTGTCAGCCTTAAGCTAGCAGTGAGTGAATGGTTTACTAAGACTTTGCTTTCAGGGTTGTTATACAAAATCTGTATCCACTTTCTGTAGTACTGTCCTATATTGCAATGTTCTAGGGTTTTGTGCAAATAGGAGTGTGCGATTCTGTAAAAGGCCTTCTCTTGGTCCAAAGACAAGAGGGAGGATTGACAGTCTTTCTGGTGTGTGTACGTTATAATGTCTCTAATGAGGTGTGTGTGGTTTAGTATATTCCTGTGCTGTACACTACATTGCTGGTTTGGGTGTACTAGTTTTGGTAGGAATTGTGTGATTTTGTGTGCTAGTGATTTGGCCAGAATTTTGTAATCTGTGTTAAGAAGTGAAATTGGTCTGTAATTTTTCAGTTGTGTCTTGTCTGTCTTTGCTTTGTGTATAAGTGTTATATAAGATATGTTGCAACTATCAGGGATTTCTTGTTTGTCAAAGGCTTCTTGATAGACTTTTAGAAGAAGGTTACCTATGATAGGAAAGAATTATTGATATAATTCTACTGTTAATCCGTCTGGTCCTGGTGTCTTGTCTTTGTTCATTTTACTAAGTGCATGTGTTATGTTTTCTAATGTCAATTGTGTGTCCAATATCTCTTTGTCTGTGTCTGATATCTTTTTTGTATATTGTAAGAAGCTATCTTGTATTTGTGTGTTTACTGTCTCTGCTGTAAATAAGTGTGTATAGTATTGCTGGAATGCTTCTGTTATACATGTGGTTTCTGTTTGTGTGATTCCTTGCATGTCTATTATTGTGTTTATCTGTTTGCTACGCTGTATGTTTTGTTCTATTGCCATGCATTGTTTGCTGGGTGTCTCTTGTGTAATGATGTTGAGTTTTGTTCTAATTAGAGCACCTAAGTATCTGTGCTGTTGGTGTTGTTCCAGTTGCGTTTCTAATGCATGCAAGTATGGTGAGTTTCTGTCGGTTTGCTTTGTTATTCTACAAACCCACATTGTTCTTCTCCGATTTCAGGTTGTATTTTCCTCCTAACTCTTTGCATGACAATTCCCCGTTCTACATCTGCCTAAACTTATAGGCTTCCAATATTCCTTGTGGCAGTGGGTTGTCCTACGTGTGCATACAGGCACCCAATGTCCATAATCCAAGGATACTTTGGATAGGTCCTTGTACCTGGTTTTCGGCCGGGATTCCATGCAACAGCTTGGTAAAATCCGGTAATTGTCAGGAGGTTGTATTTTCACAATCAACGGGATTCTTCTGTGCCTTTGAGCGACTGTTTTAGTCCACACCCTCACTTGATTTAATTCTTTCAGCCGAGGATGTACAAATAGTGAAGTCTTGCATAAGCTGGCCACAGCAAAGCTTATCTCCGTGATTTTCCTCCATCCTTTATAGATCCATAACTGATCCATCAATATCTTCCTTTTAAAAGGAATAATGTTAAACATCATGGTCCCATGATATAAATTCAACTGGCGCTTTCCTACTTCTAAGTCGGGCATAACAATCTTCCCTCCTCTGTGCCACAGTTTCTTCCCCTGATAATCAGTTAACGGGCTGAGTTTCTCTGCATTAGAGTATCTTATAAAAACCCTGCTAGAAATTGGAAATTTACTGTGCCAAGTTGTCAGCCTTGAGAGATAACATAGTTACTCAAGGGCGATAAAGCGGTGTTACTTTTGAATAAAGTATCCACAAATAGCTGCTCTACTCCTATCAAATCAACCTGACAGGAGGGTAGATATAGTCCTAAGAGTGTTGGTTCCAAACCACTCTTGACTTCTGTTACTTCAGGTTCCTGTAGCTGGGATTCACTGATAACTTCAGTTATAAAGATGATCAGGGTTTCCTCCATCGTGTGTAAAGGATTTTCTTCCTTCATAACTTCAGACAATGTTGTCTGTACAAAATCAGAGTCCATAGTTTGGCTCATAAAAACTCCCTGTGTTTCCTGAGTCTCCGACCTGGTATACTCCGAGATAACAACAGCTGGAAATGTTTCTTTGTGTGGAGGTTCCTCTCTGGCCGGGCTTCCATATGCTAAGTCCAGTTAAGGTAACTCCTGTGGTGGGCTTGTGTCTAAGCAAGCCATCACATTATGTAAATTATTTGAACTGAGATCTAGTGTCTTTTCCTGAGCTGCAGCCTCAAAGATCACAAGGGGTTCAGGATCGTCTTTATTCCCTATTTCAGTCAAATTTAATCCCACTTCTTGCTTGCCTAAGCTGAAGGGAATACGTGTGTCAATTACCTCTCCATGTCCGACCTCTTTAAAAGATGTCCTCAGGTCATCTTCCTCTTGAGTTTCACTCCACATTGAAGTAAAATGATTTCCTGGGAGTCTTGTACTGGATAACCAGTTAATCCACTAACCTTGTGGTGCAAACAGTTGTCCTCTGGGAAACTACACACATACACATACACGCACTGGCACCTTGCCGTCTTGACAGACGATAGTTTGTGCTTTAAAAAGGCATAATAATTTTTACCTATGGCGGTAGCGAATGTGATTGATAAGGCCAATTTGCGCTGTAAATGTCCGTTCACAGTGGGTGCATGTGAACACGTGGTCATTTCCACCATCATGCACCATCTTACGACTCACACGCTTGGTGTGTAACTTATCTGCAATAATTTTCTCCTTTGTCTTTATTCCATTTCTGATGTTTGCCCTCCATGCAAAACGTTCAGCGGCGACTTGCTCCCAATGTGCATTATCAATGCCTGTATCAATCATGTCCCGCTTACACACATCTTTGTATCGTAGTAGAGGCCACCCCTGAAATCTCTTACCCATCTGTAATTCACCAAAAAAGATGTCCTTTGGTATTCTACCATCATCCATCCTCATAAGATGTCCTATCCATCTAAGTCTACGAAGACTGAGCATGGAATAAACCATCACACAACCTGATCTTTTCAATACTTCAGTATTTGTGATTTTGTCTTGCCACTTAATACCAAGAATTCTTCACAGACACCGCATATGAAAGCTGTTTAAACGTTTCTCTTGGTGTGAGTAAGTTGTCCAGGTTTCACTGCCATAAAGAAGAGTACTAAAGACACAGGCTTGATAGACAAGGACTTTTGTTTTGGCAGTAAGCTTCCTGTTCTCCCACACTCTTTTTCTTAACCTGTACATTGTTGTTGCTGCCTTACCAATCCGGATGTTGATTTCCTGATCTAGGGATAATTTGCTATTTACCACTGACCCTAGATGTAAAATGGTCTACCATCTCTAGTTCGGCGTTGTCAATAAAGATTTATGGTACCCCATGTGCACCTTGTGACATAATCTGTGTCTTCCTTTTGCTAATTGTTAAACCCAATTCAGAACAAGCACTGGAGAATGCAGATAGTAGACCTTGTAATTCTTCCTCAGAGTGAGTCGTAACTGCAGCATCATCTGCAACAAGCAACTCAGTACCCTCCTAATTTTGGTCTTGGCCTTCAATCTCTGAGCATTGTAGAGGCCGCCATCTGAGCGTGAGTGAATGTATATACCACCATCCTGATCACGAAAGGCATATTTCAGTAGAAGTGAAAAGTATATTCCAAAGAGGGTGGGAGCTAGTACACAACCTTGCTCCGCTCTTGATTTCAAACTCTTCAGAAGTTGCACCATCAAACTTGATTGTACCCTTCATGCCTGTGTGGAACGATTCCACAATGGACAGAAGAGTTGGTGGGCAGCCAATCTTCTTTAGTGCCTTGAACAGACCCTCACGACTGACCAAATCAAATGCCTTTGTGGGGTCGATGAAGGCAATAAACAGTGGTTAATTTTGTTCATGGCATTTTTCTTGCATTTGTCGCAATGAGAATATCATATCAATGGTAGACCGGTTCTGTCGAAAGCCACACTGTGATTCGGGGTAGACTTGATCTCCTAGGACTTGAAGTCTGCGCAGAACAATTCTGGCAAATACTTTTCCAACAATACACAGAAGTGAGATACCCCTATAGTTGTTGCAGTCGCCCCGATCGCCCTTGTTCTTGTACAGTGTTATGATGCTTGAATCTTTGAAATCCTGTGGGAATTGTCCTTCTTGCCAGCATAGCTCTATTAGCTGGTGGATCTGTAGAGTTAGTGTGTCTTGCCCACTCCTGATAACCTCTATTGGAATCCCATCCTTACCTGGAGCCTTGCCAGATGCAAGTTCATTTATAGCACACTTAACTTCTGTTATGATGGGAAGTGTGTCCAGGTGGTCGAGAGTTGGTAGAGCCTCTTTGGCGTTGAGGGCATCATCCGCTAGTTTGGTCTCACTTGAGTAAAGCTCCAAATAGTGCTCTACCCATCTGTCCATCTGCTGTTTCTTATCAGTTATGATTTCTCCAGTCAAGGTTTTCAATGGTGCACTTCTTCTGATCACTGGACCACAGGCTTTCTTTATTCCTTCATACATGCTTCTTATGTCTCCCTTATCACTTGCGATTTGAATGGACTCACATAACTTGACCCAATAATCATTTGCACACTGCCTGGCAGCCTTTTGCACATCCTTCCTAGCTTGCCTTAGCTCACTCAGAGTGTTACGCGTTGGTCTTTCCTTGTTTCTTAAGAGAGCTATCTTCTTCTTATCAATCAAGGGCTGCAGAGTCTGGCTGTTTGCCGCAAACCAGTCCTGCCTCTTATGATCCACAGTGTCGTAAACCCCTACGGCAGATTTATAAAGAGTTTCCTTAAGTTGACCCCACTTTTCATTTACTGTACAATTTTCTGTTTTGATTTGTCTCCCTAAGACAAGCTGTATGTTTTCCCGCCCACAGAAGATATGGTCAATAAATCCACACCCCACCTACCTATCATGCCATTGTCAGCGCAACGTATTCTAATACAACACACAGAGTTACAAGTTAGTTGAATATCATTTACAGGATGTCGTACTCATCCAAAGCCCATTTTCCCATCCACTTGTTTCTCTATTTTTATATATCAATCTTTGTGTTTTTGTGTTGTTTTCTCATTTTAATCCCTATGAACTATTACACCGCCCTTAAAAAACAGTGGTCATTTCTTTTCCAAATACACCGCCAAAGGAGAAATGCAGTATGAAGCTGTTGTTTCTACCTATAACGCTGCTGACATTGCTTTTTTTTCTCAAATAAAACAACACCGGCAATAGACAATATCGATAATACATGGGGAAAAGATACACACAACACAATACAGCCCCAATAACATGCCGATACAAGCAAACCAACACACCCGGACAGACAAATCAATACATCGACACCCACGTCAGACCTACCAGGCATCTACCACCCTTGTCGATTGTATACATCACCCATTATGACCAGCTCTGAACTCTAGTGAGGTCCATATTGCTAGATGTCGCCGATTGGCATCACTAAAACTGACTTGGTTCGATTCTTAAGAATGAAAAATTATGATCTTTATACACTGAACATGCCACTACTCTCTCTCTCTCTCTCTCTCTCTCTCTATAGCTATCTTACAGACATTAACCCTACGAGGAGTTATTTTGTACCATCATCACCCCTCACTCCCCTCGAACGTTTAGTTGTTTTAAACATTTTGGGGAAACAATGCCTAACACCCTCAGCCAAGGGGACAGAAATCCAGGTGAGTTTATTACAGCCGACACCATGAAACTAGTAGGTAAAGCAGATTTCGGTAAAACACTAACAAATAAGGCCAAACATATGGAGAAGATGGGGAGGACACAAGCACTGAGAGAGCGCAGAGATACGAAAACGCTAATACAAGCAGAAAAGTTCCTCAACCTGCCAGGCCACCCTATGAAGAACAGATTTGAAAACCTAGCTATGGGACGGTTGAAAAGTAGTTTTATCCACCAGGCCAAACGACTGCAGAGAAACCACTGATCTGCCCACAGTTGGTATCCCCCTAACAACTATTCCGGAGTGAACTCCATGGAAAGATTAACATAGACTATCATTACAAATCCAGACAAAAGTGAGAGGAATATTTGACAAGGAAGAACAGAACAGTGTGCAGCACAGAACAGCCACTCTCAGCTTCCTTTATGAAGAATACCCACAGGACCTCTGGATCCGAGTCTACACAGATGGGTCAGCACAAAATGTTGTTCGAAATGGAGGAGCAGGAATGTACATAGAATACCCAAATAATACTAGGGACACAGCCAGAGTACTGACAGGAACGTACTGCCATAACTATAATGCTGAAATTGAGACAATCAAGATAGCAACAGAGAAATTACTAAATACCAGCAATGGTACATAACATGTGGTGCTATTGACAGATGCAAAATCAGTACTTGAGGCGCTCTTGTCTGGGAAATTGCCAGTACTAAGGACACTACTTTCTGAACTTAGCAGTCAGTGTAAGGTCACCATACAGTGGATACCATCCCACTGTGGAGTACCCGGAAACGACAGAGCTGATTAATTGGCTAAGGAAGGAGCCAAAGAAGAACAGTGTGCCTATTACATACCACCAAAAGAAAAACGAATGATCAAATCAGTCTGAAAGCCACCAAAACCTGCTCAAGATGACTGCCACCTCATGGACAGACCAGAACAAGTCATTATTCTGTGCCTCAGAACAGGACACAATAGATTACACAACCACATGTATACAAAATTCAAGATTGGTGCAACAGCCATGTGCACATGTGGATTGGTGTCGCAGACAGCAGAGCACATACTCCAAGACTGCCCAAACCTTCTGGCCTAGAAAGACGACAGTGGAAGATAAACTCTATGGACCGCTGTGTGAACTAAAAAAGACAGTTAAATTCATACAAGAGACAACATTGCAGTTTTAGAAATATTTCAAGCGAACGAAAGAAGAAGAAGAAGAATTGTCTGAATGTAGAAACTTTGTAGAAATATAGAAACTGCTTAGAAACTTCAGTAACTATGAGTCGCACATTCTGACAAACTTTGTGGATAATGAGCTGCCAGAGCCGACCTGAAAGGCCATTCGAAAGTATATCACTGAGACGAATCAGCAACTTTTACTCCTAGCTGTATTATATGCATCTTTTGGGGAGTCAGAGAATTATCTACAGCAGAGGTCCTAATGAAGCTATCCTTTCAACTTCTGTGGCTGAATAGTTCTAAAAAGTTGCTTAAAAGTCGACAGGGTCGACTTCATTGCACCGGGTTTTATCCCATATGGCTCGGTCTCTTTCCGCAGCACGGAAAGCGTTGCACAAAGCACAAACTCCATAGCTTTTAGCGATGACCCACAGGAGTCTCCAAAACATTTAACTCGTAAACCGAAGGTCACGGCCCGGAATCGAACCCACAACCTTCGGAGCACGATTCAAACGGCTTGACCACTTTGCCACAGAGACTCCATGAATAGTTCTAAACTTTAAAGGAACCCCCTTTTGATGCTTGAAGTACGAAAGAATAGAGGTCTCACCTCTAGCCAGCCAGGAAACCGAGACTGGGCTATCAAACCGAAGTACTCTGAAGAATGCTAGACTATAATGTTATCTGAATTAGAAGGTCCAAGTCTAGACTCTAAAGAAGGCCAAGTGGCTAATGAAAGTTGATACCTACCAGGCTCAAGTCCAGAGGGCCCTGAAGAAGTCATACAGGATCAGATGACTGTTATCCTTCCACCTGTATCTACATCTCTAACATGCAATCATTTACTGATGTGACTCTTGTGGGATTATGAGACTTCCAAACTACCCTCATCAAAATACTGAATGTCTGTTTATGGAGAATCTGAATCTCTAATAAAGATTCTCAATTCGCCTGTCATAAGATTGTTGTCATACAGTCAGTTAAGAATCTGTGTGTGTCAGTATTCGTCCGATAGGGAGTTTAGCGTCCATGACTCAAAGCCGAAGGCAATACTTAGAAGGGAAACGGCAAAAACACTATAGCCCAAAATATTATAGCGGCAAACACTGTGGGTCCGGCCCAGTTTTGTGTCACCAAATATATCAACATTCCAGTTTTACCATCCCCAATAATATCATCATCAATATTCCAACTTCAGTGTCCAGTAAGCAAGAATAAACATGTAATCAGAAAAGATTTATATCAGAAATAACAAGACAACTTTCAGTGGGTTTTCATTGTATAACCATTTATTTTAAAATCAGGCACTGATGAATTCTGATTGTGTTATTTTCCTTTCCGAAAATACAATGAAAAATGTTATGGAAAATGGAAGAAACAAAATAATTAACTAAACACAACATATGAACAGCTTGTTGGCTTTTGCATAGATAAACATTTGAAAACACCATAGTTATTCTTTTTCAGTATGCTCCATGTTTTTACGTGTTCCATTCCACTGCCCTGTGGGGTTCCAGTTGAAGGACTCTTATCAGTTTTTTTCAGTCTGTATCCTATTCAGCGTCATCATCTTTTTGAGCATAAAGAGGGGAAACAGAGCTCTTCTACACTGTCCTCACAGAGATGGAGTCAGAAGTCTGTATGTCAACCTCATTTTGATGGGTGTTTACCCTTTCCTGGGGCCGGGCACACTGAATGACAATGCGACTTATAATTCAGTCTTCCGGAGGATTCACCAATGAAACAATCAACTCTGGTAGGCTTCAAGAAGCTAGCATTTCCAATTACATTCCACATATAAACCAATAAAATAAATAAATAGTAGTAAGCAACATATAACTTAATATCTTCCACAAGCAAGAAGCATGAAGAAGATCAAAGGTCAATGCTGGTAACAATATTCATTCCCCCAACCTACATTCTTAACAAACACTTTATATCTACGTAATTACACAGTCAGCTCTCTCTCTCAAACTCTCTCACTCTCCCTATCACACATTCCCTGACCTTATTAACAAATTTAAAAATGCAATATTGTGCACAACACCGGAAAGTTAAATCCAGCTAGTGTGTAACCCTGGTCACTAAATAGTAAACAAAATATCACTCTGCTTGTTCATTGGGATCAGAATGTGACATGTCTGTATCTGTGTCACTTTCTGTGTCACTCATCTTTTCCAACATTTGCAGTAAAAGTCTAGCTCTGGAGTTTATCTAAAAAGATTGTAAAACAAATAACATTAAAAAACATGTCAACAATTCATTCTTAGCAAACAGCATACCAATTGACTAGGCACATCATCACAAAGTAAAGGAAGGACCCCTCAACATGCCATTTCATACAGGACCCTTCATAGGGTCCTATTCCTTTCATAGGACCCTTTCATATGATATGAAGTTTATTGGATTTATGGCGATAGCCCCATATTTTTATAGACCAATTCATCATACTCAATGGGTCATGTCATCAATAGCCCCATATTTTTATAGACCAATTCATCATACTCAATGGGTGATGTGATCAATAGCCCCATATTTGTGTAGACCAATTCATCATACTCAATGGGTGATGTGATCAATAGCCCCATATTTGTGTAGACCAATTCGTCATACTCAATGGGTGATGTGATCAATAGCCCCATATTTTTATAGACCAATTCATCATACTCAATGGGTGATGTGATCAATAGCCCCATATTTTTATAGACCAATTCATCATACTCAATGGGTGATGTGATCAATAGCCCCATATTTTTATAGACCAATTCATCATACTCAATGGGTGATGTGATCAATAGCCCCATATTTATGTAGACCAATTCATCATACTCAATGGGTGATGTGATCAATAGCCCCATATTTTTATAGACCAATTCATCATACTCAATGGGTGATGTGATCAATATCACTCTGGCCACCTTTACTTTCCAGAATATTTCCTGATACCCATTTTAAGCTTGGTCGGTCTGGGGGACCAGGACAACTGTAAAAACCCATCTTGATGTGGATGGCAGGCAAGCAAGCTGGCCATTGGCTCCCCAGACCCGCAAGTGCTTCCAGTCAAAACTATCTGGCCACTTAATGTTGCTCCAATAAATTTACATTTTATATAAATACTTAAAGTGCAACAGTGGTAAGTGCATTTGCTTAATTAACAAGACAGTGGTGTGGGTTCAATAAATAATTTTTTTGACCCACTTGTAAAGCTCTTGGGTAGACTCAGCCTCAAAAAGTGGATACTGGATTCAATGGTTTGGCTTTCCCTCTTTAACATATACTAAACATATTCAGCCAGTCTCCGTGGCCAAAGGCTTGCGAACGCGGTTCGTGAGCCGATGACCAGGTGTTCGAAACTCAGCTGCGACCAATTTGTGCAGCAGACTGTGTCGCGTTGTGTTATAACGTGTTGGTATGGGAGCCGGTCGTTCAGAAAGTAATGGCAAACTACTGAACGTAAAACTTGCCTAGTACATCAACAGCAGCTGAAAAATGCTGGTGTTGACTGCGACGTCCTGTGGGGGATATGCAACATTTAAAAAAATACATATTCTGTTGTCGGTAGGTTTTCAAAGTCTGAATGAATTTTAGGGTGGTAGTTTATTTAGTCTGCTCTTTATGAATTTCAGCTGCCAGTATGTAAACTGCACATAAGGCCTGCTATTTCCTGCCCTTGTCTGAGAAGTGTAGGTATCTGGCCCATTACTCATAATTCATCTTTGGTAACATTAAACAAATTAAGCACAAACTGCTGCAATATTTACAGTATGTACATCTTTTATATGTATATGAAAGGAAGGGGGAACCACGCAGTTAATTTCCCAAGAATAAGTTTACAGGGCAGTTACATTAAATGTATCATGGAGTGACATGTTACAGACATTTTATATTAGCCTTTGTACTGAATAAAGAAATAATGACAACCAAAGGTATCTGTAACATTCAATCTCTCAGTTATGGGTAGCATCTGTGCCATTGTGGGAGGATCAACACTCAAGGTTCTAATGGTGCCCTATCCTCTACGATACGTACAAGTTCAAGAATACTTTGGCATAGGATTTTTTTAAATGTTCTGAGTCAAGGAGTTTCTTGCCCTCAAGTGTGCCTTTGAGAACCATTGTTGAAAGGGAGTCATGATAGGTTATATGTCCAATCCAGACATGCTTTCAATGCTGCATTACTCATAAAAGTGGTCCTTATTGGCTCATGAAAACTGTTGATTTTCTCTCTGACATAATCATTTCTAATGTAGTCTTTGTAGATTATGCACATAATTCTATAACATTCCCGCTAAAGCTTGAATCTTTAAGCAAAGGTGCATATTACAAGTAAAATATTCAGTGATTCAATTCTATTCCAAAAGTTTTGTCTAGAAGAGGGAAAATTATTTTGGAAAATCGATTATACAGGTATATAACATTTATGACACAAATCAAAGTAATGGTGTGAATGTATATTCAAATTTGGTTGTGGTAATACTTGACATCCCTAGAATATTTAAGAAATAATATGGTAAAGATAACATTCAATCAAGGCAGACACTGTCTTTGGGATGTGAAGTGTTATGCCTTTGGAAAATCGATTATACAGGTATATAACATTTATGACACAAATCAAAGTAATGGTGTGAATGTATATTCAAATTTGGTTGTGGTAATACTTGGCATCCCTAGAATATTTAAGAAATAATATGGTAAAGATAACATTCAATCAAGGCAGACACTGTCTTTGGGATGTGAAGTGTTATGCCTTTACATATTCTAGACCAGGAAGTTTCCATGGCAAAGTGGTTAAACCGCCTGCCTCACCCTTCAAAGGTCATTGCTTCAATTCTGGGCTATGCCGTTCAGTTCACGAGTGCAATTTTTTCAGAGACTCCTGTGGGTCGTTGCTGGAGCTACAGAATTCATGCTTTGTGGGATGATTTCGGCAGGCTGCCTTGTGGAAAGATACCGAGCCATATGGGATAAAACCCAGTGCAATGAAGTCGATCCTCTTGCCTTTTAAATCCTTTTTCAAATATTCTAGGCCTTGGCATGATGAGGTTGAATAGTTCAATCCCCTTTTTTGTCAACATTCTTCCTTAGGCAGTTCTGACAATTTCCAGGTACTCTTTGCAGAAAATTTAGAAAGTGATCAGAAACCCATTGCATGGATCTGGCAGAACATTAACCACTAGCACCTGCAGTTCCTAATTAAAATAATAAACCATTAATAGAGTAATATACAAATCAGATAAATATTGTTTGTTTTTCATGTACACAATTTTAGGAAAACTACATTTCTAATGTCAGACAAAGAATTAGCTTACTGACAGGAGCCAAGCTATGCTCATGTCAGTTAATCAAGGCACACTGATTAAACATGATCGAAGTTAGAGTGAAAATGCTGAAAAGAAAAGAAATCACAGATCGAAAGCCTGCAGAAGGCAATTGCAAATTAACTTGCCACCAGATTATATATATATATATATATTATATACTATATATTATGGATATATTATAATATTATATTATATTATATTATTTTTAATTGATTTTAATTACACAACATTGTGAATCACATAACTGATGATGTAAATTGGAATGACCAATTATAAGGTGTAAAACGTTTCATCGTTCTGTGTTGTGCTTTAAATGCAAAGTAGTATGATGTTCATCAGTGGCTTCAGAATGTAGAGGCAGAAGCAGAAGGCCTGTATGGTTATGGGCAGTAACAGAATACATTGAGCAAGAACCTCTAGAACATTAGATAGGTGAGTGTGGAGCACGGAACGGATCGGAGGGCTTAGACCCCCTGTCAGCCTGAGAACCCTAGAATGGCAATATGAAACCGTCAAACATGACCCTTGACACTTACCTCTTCAACAGACTTTGCTGGCATTTTTGAGTGAAGTTTCCTCACTGTTTCCTGAGTGACTCCCTGTGCAACGACTACATTTAAAATGCTTCTGTCCTGTTCTCTGTATGAGACAATTAAACACAGAATATAGTAATTCAATATGTTAATACAATATGTGTATGTTATTCATCCTTCTTTATCTGCGTTCTATCCACCAATGGAGCATAGACCATCAATCAACTCATGCTAAACCCTCCTATCTTTTGTCATCTTCTGTTGCTCTCTCCATGTCCTCCCCACATATTCACCTCTGTCTCTAATTCCATTTCTCTATGTGGTTTTATGTCTTCCTCCATTGTTTTTTTTTTTTTTTGCCTTGTGGATTCCAGAGAAAAGAATCTCTAGTTATACTTTTAACAGATTTTCTCTGTGAGCCCTATCAGTGCCAGCATCTTTTTTCTTATCTCTGGATTCATTGGAATTTGTTTAATCTCCATAATATCTGCATGACTGATTCTGTCGTCAAATGTGTCTTTGTATTCTGCTCCATCCATCCATCATGTGTCATGCCGATAAGCATGGGCGGTCATGTTTTGCCATCTCACTCGATCGATATATATACTAATTGTCATGTTTGTCCACAGCCCCTTGTCTTACATGTTGCCAATTATTTCTGAAGATGTTTCTCTATGCCACAATATCAATCTATCAATCTTCTCTCTAGGCCATTCCCTGTCTATCTTCCATTCTAAACTTCCTGTCTCACATGTTGCCTATCATTTCTGAAGCAGTTGCCATGAAACTAAGCTGTCTGTTATCTGTCTATATCTTTCTGTTATCTTCTCTTGGTTGTCATGTCTTTCTTTCATTCTAAACTTCCTCTTCCCACAACACATTATACATTACCCATTCTCACAATGTGTTAATAGAATATGAACTGTCTACCTCTGATGCATGTAAAAAATTCTTTTCATGAGCTGCACTTCCCTTAAGACATCCTTATTACTTTTATTATGTGCACGTGGTGTTCTAAGCATTCTTCTTCTTCTTCTTCAGCGTTCCGAGCCATTGAGGTTCTTTGCTGCAAATACAATCCGTCTCCATTCGTCTCTCTGGTGGACCTTCTCTTGCCAGTCGTTGATTCCAAGTGCTTGTAAGTCTGTACATGTATTATCTCTCCACCGCCTTCTTAAAGTTCTAAGCATAACTTTTTAAAATCCCACCTAATCTAGAAATATCTATTATAACAATTCAATACATCATTAAGTTTACATTAAGTTTATATGTATGCGTGTGTGCATGTGTGCGTGTATATATATATATTCCATTCTAAACTTCCTGTCTCACATGTTGCCTATCATTTCTATATATATATATATGAGAGAGAGGGAGAGGGAGAAAAAAAAATAACAGACTTTGAAAGGAGTCTGAAGAACAGAAAAATTGTGTTAAGAAAACTTACTCTGTCCACTCTGACAGTATAAATGAATTTGATGGCTCATCATCCAGCAGCATCTGAGATGGGTTCAACTGTGGACATAAGTTCTGGAGATCATCTTCTATATCTTTAGTGGAATAAGATTGTCCGTCATCACCCATTGGATAATCAAAGTCTGGCTGACTGTGTTGTCCAGTAACATCAAGGGTTTCTGGTGGCAGGTTTTCCATAGTGACAGGTATAGAGGTACTTTGAGGTTCATACACTGTGTCTGGTGCTGTCAACACTGGTTTGTCTGAACTAGACCTCAGTTTTTCAAGAGCCCCAGAAAATGTCAGTAAAGGCTCAGCTACAGTTCCTGATTGCAATGTAAAGTCTTTACTGCCTAAATTTGATGAATCCATCAAGGCCAAAAGGTCAAACTTTGTCGCTGAATTAGTTAATTTACTTGGAGATTGCATACATTTCTGAAGTTGTGACAAATCAATGGATGTATCAAACGCACCCAGTGAAATATTATCTAACTGTGCACGGACGACTGCTGCTGGAATTGTATCTTTCACAGGTGTTGAAGGCAGGCTGCATATGGTGTCTGACAGTTGAAGATCTGCTGCAGGAACTAATTGTTTACCAGATGAAACACTGGCATTAACTGTTTGGGTGCCAGATTGTATGAAAGAACTGGGCAAATTTGCAAAACTGGTAACAGAATTTGATGAAATAATGGCATCAGAAACTGTGCTGGCAGGACAACCAGCTGTCTGTGGGACGTTGTATGCATCTGTGGTTAGAGCAGAACCTGGAAATGGTGAATTCCGACTTGAAGAACTTGAAGTTATTGTCTGTGTACACATGGGGTTTGAATATATTACATTATGGCTGGGGTTGCTTTCTGTCCCATGGCTTCCATATTTTCCATCTGGTTTTGTTGATTTGATCTGCTGAGGTGAAAACACTGACGTGGTAACAGCTGACACTTGTGGGTTTTTCTGTCTGGGTTTACCAGCTGCTGAGTTTGCAGGTGAAAGATACTGCTGGGGGGCTATAGTCACCAAGACAGGTATTCTAGCGCAGGTCACCATGGGGGATGTAGCAAATCTTGGCTGAAGACCAGAAGACACAAATTTAGTATTCTGAGATGGTGCAATGATCTTATTCTGTGGTGTATCTTTCCGACCTTCAGGCAGGGTGATTTCTTCAAACTCTTCCACATCAGCCATTGCTTCTTCATCAAGATTCACTTCTTCAAAATCATCAGGATGGCTGTTAGAAGATTAAAAGAAATGGTTACTTAAGCACAAGTCTACCTTAAGTTATGTCTCATTCATGTGCAATGTTGTCATTATTCTACAAGTTCATTTCAGCATCCAGATTGTTCCGGTGGTTTCACTTCTGTTAAAAATGTGACCGATTAGAAACCAAGTTACAGAATTTGTGTGTGTGTGTTTGCTCGCTTTGAAGTCAAGCATAGTCTATACATGTGCTACTACTACTAGCATACTGGGATGATTTTTGCTTATGGATTAGCTTTGCCTATGACCAATGTCCTTCACCATCATGCAAACCCACTTAGACTTCTGAGGCACTTATAATTTACATCCCCAAGTCAAGGATGAGAAGTAAACATTTTAGTCCAACTGAGCGGTGAAGGGTTAGTTAGTTAGTCGCAGTTCCAACTTCACAGCGGTGAAGGGTTTGAACCCAGTACCTCAGCATCAGCAAACTGGATGATTGAGAACGGGCGCTCTTATCCATTTGGCTATAATGAATTCCAATAGATATAATAATTATGGTGTTATAAAATAAAGATTCCGGCAATCATATGAAATCACATACCATCATTTCTCATACTTAACAATATGGCACATGATGATTATACAATTAATACACGTTTTTTTCCTCTAAGTTGTAAAAAGTTGTGATGAAATTAGTTAGTTCCTCACATCAAGACCATTGCTTAGTGTATGTGAATTCTTAACATTTTACAACTCTATAGAAATTCAGTTATTTGTTACAACCCATAATCCTCTGGTGTTCACCCAGTCTTGTATCTTTGGTACTGGATAACTTTCACAATTTCCTTAAAATTGATATCAGAGTTTCCTGAAAACTAATTAACTCTTGTCCACCATCTTCAGAAAATCTTGTGCAGTTGACTGGCTATAACTTCATTCATCTATCAACATCTGCTTTATTGTGACTATAAAGTGAACAAGGCAAAGTTGTTTCATATATAGTATTTGACGAACAATAAAAGATCACTCAAATAAGCCAAAGCTTTAACAATTAAGTGTCTAAAACCTGGGTTATGCAGACAGAAAGACTTCATAGTAATTGTGCGGTTACCGTGAGGATATGATTACTGTAGGGATAACTAATATTCCACATTCAAACAGTAACAGTAACCATGTATGATATGTATTTCAGCCAGAAAATTATTCATCTATTCACTTCATATGATACATAACTTTGCAGTTTGCACCTGACGAGATACAGCGAAATATGCTAGTCATTATATTGTGTAACCTAATTTTGTGTTTGGCTTTTGTGTTTAAATTCACTTAGCAAATACATTATTTTGAATACTTTACCTGTCTGGTAAAGGTATGCCAAAGAAATAGGACTTCAAATCATCAATAACATTTGGCATATGTCGCAACACATCTGCAATCTTTTCCTTAAATGGAGTAGTATCAGCCTGGGCTTCCTGGTTCAACAATATTAGCCACCTGGACATCATCTTCAGCGATTGCTGGTAGTTGAAGTTGGAGCTATTGTCACAGGAGATCTGCAGTCAGAAAATACCATGTTAACTTGCTGTCTTCCTTTAGATCTTTCTCTCACACACTCATGAATACATTAAGATATGTGTGTCTGTGAATGTAATGTGTGTATGTGTAACCGGGGTAAGCGATTTGGCATCAAACCAATCGGTTAACTAGGGTATTGACTACCCAGCATGGGAAGACAGGATTCGGCAGACTGCGTGGAAGAAGTCATTGATAATTCAATGGGCAAGACTGAGTTTACCTACAAAGCGCTGTGGAACGTAATGAGCACCGCAAGGCACATAGAATGCCATGGTCATCCACTGCACCTGTATTCGTCTTCAATCATCTTGATTTTTCTTCCATCTGGATTCAGATGGACTCTGAGAGAGTGGTTGGTGAATTACGCAACTCTTCCTCACTTTAATCCAAATCATTGTGCAAGTCATTCTTCATTCTTCTTCATATGTGTGTATATTGAAGTCTCGGGAGAACTAATTTGTCTTCATATGGTTAGTCAACCCAAATCCTGGCTGTGATCATGTCATTCTACTCTCCCCTGTTCTCAGAAATTCTCTTCAACCTTTCAGACGTCAGGACCCAAATGTCCTTGCATATTTTGTGATGTACTGTATAATATCATGTATAATATGCAGCTGTGTATAACATGTTAAAAAGTTAGTTGCATGTCCTTTACAGAATGTTGCAATCAACTCCAATATTATTAGGCTGTTTGTGATTTACTAGGTTAGCTTACGATCAGTAGTTTGCCATTGCTTTCTGAATGACTGACATTCATACCATTGTTAAAAATCAACACAAGGCAGTCTGCCTTTAAATTGTCTGTATCTGATTTTGAACATGGTATGCAAGATTACAAATTGCTTTTGCCACAGAGGCCTGAGTATAGTACGTACTCATTTATAATATGCACTCATGCATCATATACATGTGTAGATTACACACAAGTGTATAATACTCTCTAATACATAATACACATGCTTGATTAAGACCAAAATGTCATGGCAAAACTGGAAATTCTTGTACAATATGTGCCATAATTTTTCAAGATTTTATTTTATAAAATAGCTGTTAAAACTGAAAGTATATTAACAGGTATATTAACAAACAAAAACAATAAAAAGGTCAGTGACACCTAAATTGTGGGCACTTTGGGATTCCTTGTAATCACTCTCACAAGAAAGAAGTTTATCTAATACTATTGGTGCCATCATAATAAATATTGCCACCAGTTTCATGCTTCTTTTGCCCGTGAAATGTGCTTACAGTTATCAGGTTTATGTGAAATACAACATTTGATGAAGCCTTACTGAATTACAATCTCATCTACCTCCTTGAATATGAGGGTGCATGAGCAGGAGAACAGGCAAGGTGTCATGAGACTTTTTGGCAAGCCATGATGAGAGCACTGAAATATTTTGGTCACATGAATAGTCACGAAAGTTTGGAGAGAACAATAATGGAGGGGTATATGCCTGGGAAGAGAGGAAGAGGAAGGCCAAAGAGAAGATGGGTGCAGGATGTGGTGGATGATCTCCAGATGGGTGTATCAGAAACGGGACATCTTGCTTATGATCAAATGGTTTTCTGGAAGGTTGTTATGGGAGCAAGGTTCTGCAAAGGACATACTACTGAATGAATGATGAGAGCAACATTTTGCATTGAACTTGTTTCATAATCAATTCCATCCAAGCAGCAAGTACCCACTCTGTGATGTCTGTGAGAGCCAGTTGGCACATAAGGTCACCAGCAGTTTATTTGTGTGATTACCGTGTCATAACCATGCATTCTATTTATGATAGCATCTTTTATCAAATAACCAGCAACATCTTAAGGCTGTAACATATTGATCATATCATATGGAATTATAACCAGATCAGATTTAATTTTCTTCATTTCCTACTGGATAGAAGGTATCTGATGACACCTAAATGAATCGAGGACCAACATGGAAGCTCTTGACAGCGATCACCTGCACATGCTGCCCAAACACATTTGAACCTCCAACAGTTAGTGCTTCATCCATCCATCCTTAAACATGAGCATAGAAGTATAAACCTTTCAGAAACTGTACTCCATTTGGTAGTCTGTCTTTTAAATATATATATATAGACAGTTTTATGCCTTTCATGTATATGGTCTTGTCGAAGGGCTTATCAAAAGTCAGGGCATTTGATCATCGTTTTTAATTTGTGCAAGTTATAGATATATTCTTTCCTCAGTTTGATTTTAAAAACAACTGGAAAACACAAAGTATATATTAACTTCACAAAATTAACAATACACAAAGAAAAAACAGGATGTTGCAACAACAACAAAACAAACCACAACATACACACAAAATGAAATGACACAAAGTAACTAATTAATGTTTTGCTCGTTTAACCCCCTCCCCTGTTCTTCCATGCATGAAATTTTACAATATTTCCCTCTAAAATGATATTTTTCTACTATTAAATAAAGATAAAATAAAGCAAATTATGAACAACTTCTTTCCCAAAAACTCAAAATTAAAATATGTTAAATGTATTTGGCTTACCTCCAGCCTCTTTAGGAATGTAAGGAGTTGCTGGTACTCCAGGTTTGAAACAAAGCAATTACATTCCACAGCTTGGTAAGACAGAAGAAAGCCTGCAAAATCATCCACAAGATCTTGATGACGAGACAACATAATCGCCATGTCACCATACAACTGGGAATGAAATAATGCATACATTTAAGAAATAGGCAATAGAAACAATGGATGAACAATATACTTTAATTCAAGAAAGATGATCTGCTGGTGTCAAGAGAGACAGTAGCAGGAAAACTCACAGTGAATAATGGAGAATATTGTGAAGACTATCTGCTGAGTGAATGCACGGTAATAAACAGAACAACCTGATAAAGATGTTTGAGTATGAATTTAAGCATAGTTTTGGCTAAGAGAGTGTGACATAACGTCCTTCATCATTGTTACAGTGCGTCAACTATTGTACACCAACCAGAGAAAATATTTCACTTGAACGCATGAGAAACACACTACGCCACACTTGACACTGGAGATGGACACATGTCAGTTTATATTTGGATGAAACAGCGTCCTCACTACATATGACCATTGGAGGAAGCCGGTCATGTGATCTTGGTTCGGCCAGTCCACCGCATCCAACTTTTTGAATTTGCGCATTCTTCGATACAAGATACAGGCAGATGGTCCAGTCGCCTGAGTGGTGGCCAAATTTTCAAAAAAATAATGTGTGGTTGGTTCTGAACCAAGGTAATCTCATTAGTCTATAGATCTACATAATGCCCAGAAGTGTACAGTTGAGGTATCCAGTGTTTGTGCCTCATTTTAAGTGTATTATTAATAATATAAAAACTCTGGCGTGTCAACTTGCAAGCCGCCACTTCTGGCTGAACGGCGCCATTCTCCGGCCGATCTGACGTGATCACCTTTTTCTTAAAACTGCTCGCTCTGAAGTGATTCTTTAATTCTGTTGTCGTTAATGTGTGCATATTACAACATACCATCATAGGAAACTGTAGGAGGTGGAATTCTTAATGCACTCTTATGCATTTCATCAAAATTGCCTATTAAACTATCAGCTATCTAAAAGACAGTTTGTGCACGAACCACTGCCTCACTTGAAACCTACATGTTTTTGCCTGTACACCATCTATAGAGAGAGAGAGGAGTTTACATCTTTCCTCCCTGAGTCAACATGGTTTGATGTGATATAGTTGTATATATGTGACAGACTTTGCACTTAGACACAGCACCAATTAACTGCAGTGCCTAGTAAGTTTACGCTTCACAAATTGCCATTTGTGACAGTTGTGCTCAAACGATCTGCCCAGACATGAGGGAGACTTAAACCTCTGTCTGTAACCAACTGTTGATAACCAACAGAATGGGACAAGTGCACACTGACTCCAGAAGAGGAAGTAATAGTAGAAGAAGAAGAAAAAGAATTAGTGGAAAAGGCATAACTACATGTAAACCTCTCACACTGATGTACATTGATTGTTCTCATGATTTTGTATGATTTACAGTTTGTAACAGTACACATAAAAGTTTTCTTTATGTTATTCATGAACAAGAATCAATGCTATGTGAGTTATACTCATATTTAACTGCTGAAGACTGGAGGGGAAGTTGTTCGAATCTCTTTTTAAGAGCACTCTTTGTTCTCTCATAATATATAATAAACTGTAGTCACATGAAGATTTACCGCTAAAGAAATATTTTATGCACTATCTCTGTGACAATGAAAGTGAGAACAAGTTTATAGGTTATCAAGAGTTACATAGTGCTAATCCTGCATTATGGTAATGAATAATAAACAGTCCACAGATTTGTGAGACAGCAATTGTAGGTTGCAAGTAATTTGTGTGTGTGTGTGTGAGAGAGAGAGAGAGAGAGAGAGAGAGAGAGAGAGAGAGAGAGAGAGAGAGAGAGAGAGAGAGAGAGAGAGAGAGAGAGAGAGAGTACATGCAGGCACGCATACGTTTTGGGCATATAGTCACATCTATTAATGGTAGACTGATAAACGTAATTTGACATTATTTATGCATTATGCATTAAATACTTTTTGGAAGCTTGAAATCTGACTTGAACAATCTGTGAATATTCCCAACTTCCTGTTGCCAATGGAGACATCTATAGTCTGATTACCATTATCTACGGTCAAGTGAAGTTCTACCCCTTGACCAAAAATCTTTTTATCTCTGGATTCACTGGAATTTGTTTAATCTGCATAATATCTGCATAATATCTGCATTACTGATTCTGTTGTAAAACGTGTGTCTTTCTATTCTGCTCAGCCACCAGTTAATTACTGTCTGTAGATTAGTAGTAATTATCATAGTTGTGCAGACTTAGGGCTTTCCCCACATCACATCATACTTTTTTATTATGATTGTCAAAGTTATTACTTAAGACTTGTTAATGGTTGGTTGGATATTGTAACTAAAGTACTACGGTCAAGTGAAGTTCTACCCCTTGACCAAAAATGACAATACAAACAAGCCTTACTTGTAATACTCTTATTCAGTCATTCATTTTCATAACCTCATACTTAACCTTATAACCTCATACTTAATCTTATAACCTCATACTTAACCTTATAACTTCATACTTAAACTTATAACCTCATATTTAACCTTATAACTTCATACTTAACCTTATAACCTCATATTTAACCTTATAACTTCATACTTAAACTTATAACCTCATATTTAACCTTATAACTTCATACTTAAACTTATAACCTCATATTTAACCTTATAACTTCATACTTAACCTTATAACCTCATATTTAACCTTATAACCTCATATTTAACCTTATAACTTCATACTTAACCTTATAGCCTCATACTTAATTCACAACAGTCATCTAGGCTGGTTCAATGAAATAATATGCCTCTTCCCCAACAATTTTGGGTGACATGCCGGCCGCTCAGAAAGCAATGGCAAACTACTGAGCATAATCTTGCCAAGAGATCAACAATCAGCTGACAGATGCTGGTGTTGACAGCTATGTCTTGTAAAGGATATGCGAATTTAAAAAAAAAAAATCTTTGATGAAAGAATGGCACATGAGTGGTGATACAGTCTTAAGTCTTCTTGTACCCCGTATTCCCTCCGGAAAACAAGCTCTCAACTCACTCACACCAAATCTTCTTGCTTCTTATCTATTGCTAACTCCCACAGCTCATTCCTTGTTGTACATATTAATTTGTGTCTCTACTTCTCTTCTGCATGTGCTTTTAAGTCTCCTTCTGTTTGACTGCCAGTCTCTCTGGCCGAGGGGTTACAACACTTTCTCCGTAATCCTGTTTATCACGCAGAGTCTCGTAGCGGGCAAGAACTGGGAGCGGTTCGTGCGGGTTAACTGAGCCGGCCACTCAGAAAGCAATGGCAAACTACTGAGCGTAATCTTGCCAAGAAATCAACATACAGCTGAAAGATGCTGATGTTGACAGCGATGTCCTGTAAAGGATATGTAAAACATTTTATTTATTTCTGTTTGACTTGTCCTGTGGGTTCCAGTGAAGGGACTTTCAAGGTATAATATACTGGGTTTTCTCACAGTGTGTCCTATTCATTGCCAGCGTCATTTCCTCAGCCTTTGCTGGAATCTGACTAATTATTTCTATAAGCTTTACATTATGATTCTGTATAACCATTTTAGTGCTTTTATTCTGTGCAGGCACCAGCTGATAAATTAATCCATGTAGGTTGTTAGTAACTGATTTAGTTACCAATTTTTCTGATCCAAACACCTGTACCAATTTAACATAATTAAATATTCTAAGTTTTGTGCAAGGTTTAATTCTTGTGACTTCTACAGATGTCCCAGTATGATGAAAGCTCCTCTTGTCTTTAGTAATCTTATTTTAATATCTAAACGTGTCTGGTCAGAATTATATCTGCTATATTTATTTTCCTAGAAAAATAGGAACACACTGATTGAGACAGGACTGACCCCCATATCAATAATAAGGAAAAATGCAACCATGCCACTGCTCAACATTGACTGGTTTTTGGGAAGTTTTGGTAAACAACCGCTGTTACTGTGCATAAGTATCTCCACAAATGCTCTTCCCATTGGTTACACAAGGAGACTCTCAGCACTGTGCATGAACTTTATTGCCGCGGCAACAATCCAAATGTGTCTACGGTAGAATCAAACATTCCCCCCCCCCCACCCATAATTCAAATTTTGAAATTTAGATTAGACTGCATGGCAGCCTATTTAGCATGTTTTTCTATTTCCAATTTTTCCATAGCCTGCTCTGTAGTGAAGGTGTTACAGACGCAGTTCGTAATCCCGCATATCACGTTCAAAACACAGCCATGGGTGTTTATGAAATGGTATGGGTGCCGGTTGTTCAGAAAGCAATGGCAAACTACTGAACGTAAACTTGCCCAGGAATCATGAACAGCCAATAAATGATGGGGTTGACTGGTACTTCCTGTAAAGGATATGCAACAAACTTTTCTACTTCCAACTGCCAAGTGATATTTAACATGTAGTTGCATCCTCTGAGATGTGTGTCCTTGATCAAGAAGACTGTATGATTCACTATCCCAGGATCAGGGAAGAATATGCTGTCTTCTTCGTATTGTATGAAAACCAATATTGTCAAAACTGTGAATCAAACCAGGTCTACATGAGTTAAATGACTTTTACATCTAAGCCACTCTGCCTCCATGGGAAGTGAACCTTGGGCAGCTATGTTGCAAGTGCACCAACCAGTATGCTACCCAATTATTATATTTTAGTTTTATAACACTTATATAAGGAAGAGAACAAGTGTTCTATGATGGACCAGGAGCTGCAGTAGTTCAATGGCACTTTTGTGTTGAGAATTTTCTCGACTTGAGCTCCCAGGTCAAACCAGCCAAAAATGGGTACCAGGAAATGTCCTGTCAAGTAAAGGTGGCTAGCATGATACTGACCTCGTATCCATCAACTGCCAATTTGTCTAAAAGTATAGAGCTAGCAACATATACCCAGTACACCATATGGCATAAAAAGAGGTCCCTTACTTACTTGACCCATTATGGAAATGAAATGTACATGTTGGCTGTAAAAGCTAATAAAGTAGAAAATATAATCTGAGATGACACTTATTGTGTTTCATTCTATTGTTAAAGTAAAGCATGTTTGTGGTTACTGGATCAATATCAATCCCCAGCAGTGGCTAGATTAATTTGCTTATCCTGTGCAACTCTGGGGTCAAACCAGAATCATAAAATGGGTGCCATATAAATTTCTAAATTTCTGGTTACCGAGTGGGACATTGACCATCCCACCCATCGTGGGCTGGAACCATATAACCAAGACACCCCATGGCATGAAAAGGGGGTCCTTTTTTAAAATTACTTTGTAAGTGGTTAATATAATTGACATAAAAGGATAGGTGGCGAGGAATGAAACTGGACATTTCAGTTCATTACAATTAAGTCTAGAAAGTGTGAAAACCTGACAGAATATGTGAAAACCTGACAGAATATGTGAAAACCTGACAGAATATGTGAAAACCTAACACTAAAGGCAGTTTCTGACCCACTCCCGGCCCTTCGTAGACATATTCATGATTGGTGGCATTGTGCAACTAAGATTTCTATGGGATGAGGTAGCCAGTCTCAGGCTGGTCCTCCTTAGTTGCTTCTTATGACAGACACGGTAGGTTACATTGGGACTGTCTTTACCTTTTTCTATACCTTACTTGTCTCTCTGTCTGGACTCGTGCAATATGGCAGAAGCATGGTAATCTCTTGGATTTCATAAATGGGCATTTATTGCTGTTATTAGATATATTCCACAGTGATTCCTTTTTTGCTTCTTCAGTTAATAAACACACACACAGAACTTATTGATTGGTGCTGCTATAAAACAATGTACACTCTCTGATGCTAATTTCTGGTCATTAGTAGGAGTTGAAAGGATCAGCCAGCATATAACACCCGAAGATATCAGAAATCTTACCTCCACTGGGTTCATGTGATTTCTGTTCACATCATGGAGAATTGTCAGAAATTTCTTGAACCTCTCGGCATCATCACTGAGCATTTGTTTGACGTTTGTAAAATAATGCTGTGCATAAACTGCATCTCTTTCATCTTTCTGTTAGTTGAGAAATGGTAAATATATCGTGAACTCTTCTATGTTAAGCAAATTGTTCTTTTAAAATATAAGAAGAAGTCACAGTAACAATTAAAACAGCAAAATTTAAAATAACAACCAGGACAACACAGACAGCTTAGGGATTGACAGAGACAGTGGAGAGGGTGATCGACAGGTAGGGTGAGGTTGGAGGTGTCATTGGCCCAGATGGGATATCTGTGTTGTAGTACCCTCTAGATGATGGGATTGTTGGGGCAGGTGTTCTGGGTGTCACGGTAGATGGCAGAGGTGTTGACAGAGAGTGTGGACTGAGATACCTGATATTAGAAGGAAGTGTGGTTGGTGGGTTGGTATCTTGGTGCATTGAGAATTGTGGCAGCAGTGGAAGTGGATCAGTAAATGCAGTTCATGCTGTATCAATATCTGATTATTTTGGTGGCAATTGGAAAACAATTACACCTTTTTTTGGAAGGGAAGAGAACAGGCAGAAAAAAGGCAACATGGTGTGGGGTTTGCAGTGAAGAATTCACTACTGGGAATGATTGATATCCCAGCTGGAGGTAATGAAAGATTATTATCACTGCGCTTGGCAACCTCTTGTGACTTGCCACCATTCTCACTGCATATGCACCGACACTCGCTTCCTATGATGATGTGAAGGATACGTTCTATGAGCAGCTAGACTCTGCGATCAAGGCAGTTCCAAAATCCGACTACATTTATATGCTTGGTGATTTCAATGCTCGTGTGGGCAAGGACTCAAGTTCATGGCCAGTGGGCCTTGGAAAATACAACATCGGTCGCATGAATGATAATGGGCAAAGGCTGCTGGAGCATTGCACTAGAAATGACCTATATATTACAAACTCCTTTTTTAAAACAAAAGAGATGCATAAGGTCACATGGAAACATCCAAGATCTGGCCATTGGCATCAGCTGGACTTCATTATCACACGGAGACAACATCTGAACCATACATCATTAACTCGAAGTTACCACAGTGCTGACAGTGATACAGATCATTCTTTGGTTGTTGCAAAGGGTTAGACTGAGACCAAAGAGAATCTACACAGCTAAACACAAGTCTAGCCCCAGGATTAATATTATTAACACTCACGATCCTGGAAAGTGCTTTGAATTTCAACAGCAACTTGAAGACACTTTCAATGATACATCAGAAAATTGTATAGTAAATGATAAATGGAGTAAACTTAAGGAAACTATTTATAAAACAGCGGTAGGGGTTTACGGCACTGTGGATCATAAGAGGCAGAACTGGTTTGCGGCAAACAGCCAGATACTGCAGCCCTTGATTGATAAAAAGAAGATAGCTCTTTTAAGAAACAAGGAAAGACCAACGCGTAACACTCTGAGTGAGCTGAAGCAAGCGAGGAAGGATGTACAAAAGGCTGCCAGGCAGTGTGCGAATGACTATTGGATCAAGTTATGTGAGTCCATTCAAATCGCAAGTGATAAGGGAAACCTCAGAAGCATGCATGAAGGGATAAAGAAAGCCTGTGGTCCAGTGATCAAAAGAAGTGTACCGCTGAAAACCTTGACTGGAGAAATCATCACTGATAAGAAACAACAGATGGATAGATGGGTCGAGCACTATTTAGAGCTTTACTCAAGTGAGACCAAGCTAGCGGATGATGCCCTCAATGCCATAGAGGCCCTGCCAACTCTTGACCACCTGGACACACTTCCCACTATAACAGAAGTTAAGTGTGCTATAAATGAACTTGCATCTGGCAATGCTCCAGGTAAGGATGGGATTCCAATAGAGGTAATCAGGAGTGGGCAAGACACACTCGCTCTACAGATCCACCAGCTAATAGAGCTATGCTGGCGAGAAGGACAAGTCCCACAGGATTTCAAAGATTCAAACATCATAACGCTGCACAAGAACAAGGGCGATCGGAGCGACTGTAACAACTATAGGGGTATCTCACTTCTGTGTATTGTTGGGAAAGTATTTGCCAGAGTTGTTCTGCGCAGACTTCAAGTCCTGGGAGATCAAGTCTACCCCGAATCACAGTGCGGCTTCCGTCAGAACCGGTCTACCATTGATATGATATTCTCATTGCGACAGATGCAAGAAAAATGCCGGGAACAAAATCAGCCACTGTTTATTGCCTTCATCGACCTCACAAAGGCATTCGATTTGGTCAGTCGTGAGGGTCTGTTCAAAGCACTAAAGAAGATTGGCTGCCCACCAACTCTTCTGTCCATTGTGGAATCGTTCCACACTGGCATGAAGGGTATAATCAAGTTTGATGGCTCAACTTCAGAAGAGTTTGAAATCAAGAGTGGAGTTAAGCAAGGTTGTGTACTATCCCCCACCCTCTTTGGGATATACTTTTCACTTCTACTGAAATATGCCTTTCGTGATCAGGATGACGATATATACATTCACTCACGCTCAGATGGTGGCCTCTATAATGCTCAGAGATTGAAGGCCAAGACCAAAATTAGGAGGGTACTAATCAGAGAGTTGCTTTTTGCGGATGATGCTGCGATTACGACCCACTCTGAGGAAGAATTACAACATCTACTATCTGCATTCTCCAATGCTTGTTCTGAATTTGGTTTAACAATTAACAAAAAGAAGACACAGATTATGTCACAAGGTGCACATTGTGTACCATCAATCTTTATTGGCGATGCCGAACTGGAGATAGTAGACCATTTTACATATCTAGGATCAGAGATAAATAGCAAATTATCCCTCGATCAGGAAATCAACATCAGGATTGGCAAGGCAGCAACAACAATGAACATGTTAGCAAAAAGAGTCTGGGAGAACATGAAGCTTACTGCCAAAACAAAATTCCTCGTCTACCAAGCCTGTGTCCTTAGTACTCTTCTTTATGGCAGTGAAACCTGGACAACTTACTCACGCCAAGAGAAACGTTTAAACAACTTTCATATGCGGTGTCTGCGAAGAATACTTGGTATTAAGTGGCAAGACAAAATCACAAATACTGAAGTATTGGATGGATAGGACATCTTAGGAGGATGGATGATGGTAGAATACCAAAGGACATCTTTTTGGTGAATTACAGATGGGTAAGAGATCTCAGGTCGGTCTCTACTACGATACAAAGATGTGTATAAGCGGGACATGATTGATACAGGCATTGATAATCAATATTGGGAGCAAGTCGCCGCTGAACATGTTGCATGGAGAGCAAATATCAGAAATGGAATAAAGACAAAGGAGAAAGTTATTGCAGATAAGTTACACACTGAGCATGTGAGATGTAAGATGGTGCATGAAGGTGGAAATGACCACGTGTTCACATGCAACCACTGTGGACGAACATTTACAGCGCGAATTGGCCTTATCAGTCACATGCACTACTGCCATGGGTAGTAGTTATTATGCCTTTATGAAGCACAACCTATTGTCTGTCAAGATGGCAAGGTGCCAATGAAAATTAATGATTATGGTTTGGGACTGCTCAGTGTCAGCTGGTAAAATTGGAGTGTATGAAGACTGGGTGGTTCTGGCATGCACAGGGGATGTGCCAGCAGTGTTTGTGTAGTGCACCCTGCCTTTGCCAGTGACATGCTTTGGCATGCTGCTCCAAGTAACAGCAACAGACAGCACACCCTGCATGCAGCCCTAGACACAGGTTGTATGGAAGGATGTTGTGGATGGCAGGGGACATGGACAGAAAGGTGTGTACGCTTGAGGGCATTGGGAGAGAGGGGTGGTTCAGAATGTCAGAGCGAAGGTCATACCAGTGTAGGTCATGTTCACATTGGACCGGGGGTGCAGAGAATGGCCAGCGGACTGCGCTGAGTGGGAGGTGCAAAGGTTGATTCACAGCAGTTCATGCCCAGGCATAGGCCAGCATTGTTCAGAGGAGCAAAGAAGAAGAGGAACACTGTTAGAAATAAATACTAAAATATTATATTCACCATATTCTGCTGCATGGCAATGAATCTTAAAGTGTGAATGAACAAAAAATTAGGAAGAGCTTGGAGCCACAGATGTGGTTTCTGAGACAAATGTTGTGAGTACCAGGGACGGCTAGAATATCTAAGATTGCCTTACAGAGGTTATTGAAAATAGAACATAATACAATAACTATAATTAAGAGACTAAGAGTGTTCTTTGGTCATATAATGAGAAGAGAGGCGCTGGACAACAAATTTGGTAATAAAAGTGAATGGCAAAACAGAACATGTTCTTGTCATACCTAGAAACTGATGATACAGGTGTCAGACAGATAGAAAAAAAGAAAAGAAATATCCAAAGTAGCCTTTCACAAATGAAACATCTCACATTAATGACCTAAGTTATGAATTAAAATTAATAGTGATCAAGTGTTACACATACTCAGTATTGTATGGTATAGGAACCAGTACAATTAACAAATAGCATGACAGAAAAGTTGAGAATCAAATGCAGTTATACTGACAAATAGGGAGAATCTCATGACAATAGTAAAAAATTAAATCTATAAAAATGTAGACTAAAGAAGACATTATTGAAATCAGGAAATGAACACAGCTTCTTGTTGAAAGATGTGTGAATAGTGAATATGGAGGGCAGAGAAAAGGTTAAGGAAACAAGAAGAAGAGACTGCTACATTCAGATGGACAAAAGACATGACTATATGTAGTCTAAGTGCATATCAAAATGCAAGACAAAAGGTGATGGAAACTCATTAGAGTAAACCTTCAATGTAGGTATGGCATTGGATGATGATAATGATAATGATGAGTGATGGTGATAGCAAAAAAACTTAACACTTGATTACACAAAATGACAAGTACAAAACGGTGCTACCTTGGAATCTCTGTCTATGATATCAGGCTCCAGCATGGACAAGCAGACGTCTTTCTTCTTCTGAGCTTTACTTTTATTGTCAGTGTCTGCGCCACCACTGCCTTTCTTAGGATCATACCTGAAATGACAAGTGAATTATCCATTTCATTCTTTTTTAACTTAAACAGCAAAATATTTGCTTCAAATATTTTTAGAAATAGTTTATAATATTCACATGATAAGGAAGCAAAATGTTATATGTGAATGTTTATGTAAACTCATGCTTTGAATCCACTCTCAGCTGCATTGGTGATAGTATCCTGAGTTACACCCCACCACTATCAGTGGCGGGTTAGAGAGAGATTTTCTTTCCCGCTCGCTCGCTTTAAACCCAAGTGTATTCCATACACATGCTACTACTTCTAATGCACTGGGCTGAATTTTGCGTGTGGATTAGCTTTCCTTATTACCAATGCTCCTTGCCTTCAGGCGAACCCATTCTGACTTTAGAGGTACTTGTAATCTATGTCCCGAAGTCAAGGACAAGAAGTCAACATTTTAATTGAACTGACCAGTTTAGGGCTTGAACCCGCTACTTTGGCATCAGCATACAGGATGTTTAAGAACGAGTAATCTTATCTATTCGGCCATGCTAATCGTGGTTAGAGAGATAATAGTGACTGCATGTCTATTATCATCTGCTGTTTTTTTTTTTTTCAGAGAGGTGTTATCACAATGATACATTTAAAATCTAAGTATTTAAACAAAAGTACAAAAGCACTGATGCAAATGCTATCAGTCACTAATGTGTTTTGGGAAACTGAATACCACTGTAAAGTGTATGAACTCTGATGTCATCTGATGCCTCAAGAGGTGTAGCTAGAATGATAATTTCAAAAACCCAAATTTGAAAGGAACATAAGAAAAAAACTGACCCAACTGTGCTGGCAGCCTTTAGATCATCTAGTTGTGGCAGATCATCACTTTCAAAACCTTCTTCTTCTTCTTCCTGGGATAATACGGCATCTTCTGTCTCAATCACTGCTGGTTCCATGATGGCCTTTTCTTTATTTGATTGTGGGTCCTTCACAACAGGGGAGGTAGTTTTCTGGCAGCTCTTCTTCCCTGTTTTGAAACATTATGATTAGTAAAATAAATTTTCACTTTTCTTATTGCTTAAGTGTTTAATATATAGCTGAGAAAGGTTAAAGACAGGCAAGCAAGATGTAGGCAACAATACAAGTGTAGAGATAAAATCAAGAGATGGGTAACAACAATATCTTAGAAAATACCAGCAGAGCATACAGTTTTGGAAATTCATTACCAATAAAAATGTTCATCATCATTATCATGAGCATGGGCTCTACAAAATGGGCATCAGGCATCATTTCTCTCAGGCTGCCTCTTCTACCTTTAATCTTTTCAGTCATCATATTATTCTCCAATGCTTCTCTTCTTATTTATATGACCAAAGAACACTGTCTCTTTCTTAGAGTTGTCTATAATATTTTACTTTCATTAGCCTCTTCCAGGCAATCATTGATAGCTACTCTGGCCATCTAAAGTATTTCCAACATTTGACTCAGAGACCCATCTCCACTACCTCCAAGCTCTTCTTGATTTATTCATTCACATTCCAAGATTCACTACCATATAGTGCTCTGTACATTTATCTAGAGGGTCAATAGTATATTACTATCTTGTTGCTCTGTGTGGTCCTTATGGTAGAACTGTAGAACTCTCTAACCACATCCTTGAACCTAGAAACAAACATAGATATCCTCTGTGACAGTTCTGACACAATCAGGGATCACCTTAATTTTTATGTTTCCTCCACACACACAAAATATTACTAATTATCTCAAAGGACAACTAATATAATAAACATTCCCCTAACTGTTGTATGTTACATATACCTTAGTTACCTTTAACTGTCATGTCCTAAAGTTCCTTTAATTTCAGTTATCCCTACCTGTGTTCTTCCCTCGGGTTTTCTGGGTGAACATTCTGGCTGGAGTCAGCAGTTGTTTGGATCTAGGAGATCCAGATAATGCTGTCTGTGGCTGTTTAGGCAACAGTTTGACTGGACATTTGTTTTGACAAAACAGTGTGGCCTTCTTCAGAACCTGAGCTGCAGTTCTTGTTGGAGACTTTGTTCCAACAATAAAAGATTTGGGCACAGTTTGATCCACATGCTTGTTCAACTCCTTACGCTTTGTGCTTGTTTGCTGTGCACATGAAGTGGATGCACTGTTGTCATTTATGAGGATTATACCTTGCGCTGGTTTATTTATATTGGTATTGTCAGTGGCTCTGATTATAGTGTCTGTATTTTGATTCACAATGTCTGAAGTAACATAGTTACTTTCTGGGACCAAAACTGAAGTGCCGGTAGTTGTTTGAGGCCTGTTTTTCTCTGACTCCTTGATAGTTTTAGGTTTCAGTTGTGTTTGCCTTTCACTGTTGTTTGATGTATCTGAATTAGAGCTGTCTGAAATATTCTCTGAAGCACGAGTCTGCGTTTCATCAACACTGGATGATGAATCATCTGTTAACATTGGCAAAATAACATCTGCACCATTTGTGGAATCTGTCTCAGTAACATTAGTTAGCTCTACTTTATCATCCTTTACTGACAGATTAATTCCAGAATGGGCTGACTTGTCATCTTGTGCAATTTCACAGGCTTCTGTGACACTGTTTAAGGAAACTTTACCATTCTGCACAGATCGATTAATGCCAGACTGAGATGACTGATCAGCTTGTACAGTTTTACAGGTTCCCTTATCAGTCTGATTAGTACAGTCTGAAGCCAGTCCACTATCTACATCCATATTTTCTGTCTGTGACTGAAAAGTAACATCCGTCAGTAAATGACTTTGTGGTGACAAGTCTCTGAACATTTGGTTTTCTCTGGAAAGTTCATACTCTTGACTGTTGTTACCTATAATGGTTGGCGAATGCTTCTTATTTTCTAAAATATCAGAGTTCAGAGGCAAATCAGAAGAGAATATACCTTGTGAAGTTTTACTAAAACTGTCATTAAAGTCACTCCCTGTAGAGGCTGTCTGATGTTTTGAAATATCACCCAATAGATCATGATTTGTTACTGATGATGAATTTGTATAAGGTATCAGAGTTTTTTCGTAATCTTTATTGATTCTGGCTTCTTCTTTCTGGGGTTCTCCATTTACATCAGGTTTATTGCAATGTAAAGGAGACATAACACGTAATCTGGGCTCAGTAGTTGCTGTTTTTTCATTTAGTGAGACCACAGTTTGACATGCTGAAACTTGGCTGCAAGAAGATTTTGACTGAGCATTGTAGGTTTCTTGAGTATTCTGTGTTTGAGTAGCTGGTATGTTATGAAATGACTGTCTGTGAGTTGCATCAAATTGCCAGTTGAGGTTTCTTGCTGATGGATGCTTGTCTTGGGCAATAGGAGTAGATGAAGTGAATGACATACCCAGCTGATCAATGTGTTGACTGTACCGGCACGGTGTTTGTGGTGAAGGGCATGTAGGATATTCCCCAATACCACAAGACAACATTGTTTTAGCAAGGAGATCTGGAGAAGTATTCTGATGTCCCTGAGTGTAAGTGTCACTAACAGCTGCCTCATCAATGACTGGTGCTTGGACTTTCTGTTTCTTCAATCTTGAGGTGCTCGATGGCGCAGTTATTTTTCTTTTAGTTTTCTTCATATTGTGTGAACCATTGGATGTTGGTTCAAGTACAGCAGATGATGTACTTGGTAATAATGATGGAAATATTACAGCAGGTGAGTTTGGTGGTCTTGCAGCAGTTGGTGCTGAAAACTGTATGTAAATATTAGCGATAGATGGTAACCCATTTGGTAGTTGCACAGCAGGGGGTGTAAGAAATGTGACTGGCACTGAGCCTGCAGGGATACTGACTAATTGTTGAAACTGGGAAGGTGTAGTTTGCCACATGTTATTCACCCTTTCATGTGGAGTCTGGGGGCTAAACAACAAAAACGAAAAATAAACATAATATTAGTATATAAAATCTGATATCATTTGCATTGCATATTTATAAAGTGATCAAGCACAGCATTCCCAACAGACTGTTTACGAAGGAAGTAAGTAATGGTAAAATGAAATTGAAGTACCATAAATCAGATAATAAATGTTAGGGATTTCATTTTAATAGGATACAGGTTTATGATCAGCTTTCTCAATTGCTGTTTTTTCCTGTCAAACTCAGAGCAAGGTTACGAATCAAGCCATAATTCAGTCCATCAAAGTAATTCTGCAATTTGGCTTGGAACCAGTCACAATAGATTTCTTTTTCCTCTTCTGCCTCACTTGCAATCAGGTCTCCACATTAATGTCTCCAATAAAATCAGAGTTTCAAGTTTGTGACATTCCTGTAGTTTTTGGTAGAATGAAATTGGTGTGGCAATATTTAATTACATTCAATAGATTTCAAAGCTGAGTTCTTTGCAGATGAGAAATACAGACTTTCACGTCAGCTTAGAACACCAGCCAAATCAATATTTAATTACTATAATTAAAACTAAAATATAAACAGAGTACTTTAATCACAAACTAAATCACCATTAGAGTACCGTAATCACAAACAAATCACCATTTGAATATGGAAATCACAAACCGAATCATAAGCAGTAGTATAACAAATCAAGTTATTTCCTATAGTAATATAATGATAAATCAAATCAACATTAGAACATTATCATTACAAAGCAAATCAATAACCAAATTACCAATTACAAATTATAATTACAAAGCAAACCAGCATTACAGTACTATAATCACAAACTAAACCACCATTACGGTCCTATAATAACAAATCAGGTCGCAAATCACCGTTACAGTACCATAATCACAAACCAAATTACCATTAGTTATAATAACCACAATTTAAATCATTAGAGTACAATATTCACAACTATCACAGTGCAGTAATAACAAGGCAAGCTACTTTTAGACTATAATCACAAGCAAGTCCCTATTATAGTATCAACACAAGAAGACAATATTTATATACAACAGTCACAAAGAAGCTAGAGTTTTCATGCCAATAATACAAATCAAATCATAATTGCTGAACTATGTTAATTAAAATGTCCTTTCTATATAAATATAATTGATTTTAAATGTTACAACACCGTAATCACAACACAAGTTATAATTTTATATAATAAATAATAATTCCCATCATCATATGCTCTGCCAGATGGTGCAGGCATTCCTGTATCTCCACAGATCTGACTTCTGGTGCACTGGATCAATTGTATTGGTTATGTTCTTCCATGCTACCGTCTTTCGCATCCAGCATCATTTATTTCGATCTGCCTCTTCTTCCGATGATTTTTTTTTCAGTTGTCATATTTTCTAATGTATGTATTCTCTTTTATAAACTGTACATATTTCTTATGTGTATACATAATCCTCAACAACTTCTGAAGAACACAGAGAATATATGGGCATATCCTAAGCTTTGTAATGTTTGTGTCATTTCCTAATCTATCTTTATATTTACATATAAGTTTTGTAATACTGTATTATATAATGAAAATATTATGAAAAATTTTATAAGATATAAAAGGAATCACTATAAGAGGACATAGCATTAACAAAATAAGATATGCTGATAATATAATATTGCAGACAATGAACAGGATCTGCAGCAATTAATGGGTGCTGTTATTGTACACAATGAGCAACTATGGTTAGAATTAAACTGTAAGAAAATATAAATTATGGTCATCTCCAAGAAGAAAGAAATACCACAATATAACATTCAAGTAAATGGGAACATTCTTAAACAGGTAAATCGATACAACATTCTTGAAACAGTCATAACATCTGATGGAAGATGCATTGTAGAGATTAGAACAAGTTGCACCATGACAAAGACAGCCTTATGCAAGATAAAAATCATATTCACCAATAAAAAGGTGAGACGTGCAGTGACAAAAAGAGTGTTAAAGTACTATGTAGAACCTATTCTGTTATATGCACATGAAAGATGGACAATAGGCAGCCAAGCTGAGAAACATCTAATCACAGTAGAAAGGTGGTTTACAATGTGGCATACTATGGACAGACATAAAGATGAATGACAGAGTCCTGCAAGAAAAAATTTAAAACCGTAAATTGAATAAAGATTGGAAGCACAGGGCAATTTTTAACAAATTCACTTCAATGCAGACTTGAACCATGACCACTGGGCTGGCAGTTGAGCATCTAGCTACTAAGCTCCTGCATCTCCCAGCGTGGTAAAGCCATATATGTATTTATCTTTTTGCATTCCTCTAGTTCTTGTCCCATCAAGTGTGTCAGTTGTTACTGAGTTTTCAAGTTTATTTCTCTGCATAACATGCCCCAAAACCCTGACTGCCTATTTTATTTCTTTATTCAATCATCTCATCTCATCTCATCATGTTCCTCTTGTACCTTGCGGTGTCGAGTTTATACTTCACCTCGACACCGCAAGGTACAAGAGGAACATGATGAGATGAGATGAGATGATTGAATAAAGAAATAAAATAGGCAGTCAGGGTTTTGGGGCATGTTATGCAGAGAAATAAACTTGAAAACTCAGTAACAACTGACACACTTGATGGGACAAGAACTAGAGGAATGCAAAAAGATAAATACATATATGGCTTTACCACGCTGGGAGATGCAGGAGCTTAGTAGCTAGATGCTCAACTGCCAGCCCAGTGGTCATGGTTCAAGTCTGCATTGAAGTGAATTTGTTAAAAATTGCCCTGTGCTTCCAGGTCCACAGTCTAACATGGGTCCCAGAAAATGTCTTGGGATGCAAAGGCAACTGATGTGATACTGACCACATTACACACTGAGTACCAACTGCTCTATGCAAATATAAGTCTAGAACCATATGTCCAATGCACCTTAAGGTGTCCAAAAGGGTCCTTTACGAACTGACCGACTTAGCCACATGACATAATTGGGACAGCAACAATGACCAGATCCATAACTGGCGATCAGGTAAGATGGCAAGCCTTGACCACCCATGCTTATTGGCATGGAATATAATTTTAGTATTAAGTATACATGCCAACATGTTAATTAAAATGAAGTTAATATTGTAGTGCCAGTACCATGAATACAAAAGAAAGAAATAATTTAATACTGTAACTATGAAATGGCCAAAATGTCGGTTTTCTAATTTCATATTTTCTTCTTCTTCATATCAATAACGTAGTACTTGATGGTCTCCCTGGCGAAGGGCTTAACGATGCTGTTCGTAATCCCATACACTCTCATAAGAAACACAGCTGCGCGAGATTCGGCAGCGGATTGCATCACGTTGGTTACTTATGGAGGGTATATGAGCCGGTCGTTCAGAAAGCAATGGCAAACTCATCATCATCAAGTGCCATGCCGACTGGCGCAGGCGATCATGACTCTCCACATATCTCTGTCCTTGGTTTTCTGGATCAACTCTGTCGTTGATATTCCTCCATGCCACCGTCGGAATCCATCCAGCATCATTTCTCGTGGTCTGCCTCTGCCTCTCTTCCCCTCGATCTTTCCAGTTGTCAAGATGTTCTCCAGCGCCTCTATTCTCATCACATGACCAAAAAAAAACTGTTTGTCGCTTTCTTATTGTTGTATATAATGTTCTAGTAATTCGTCGTTAGTTACTTTGGCAGTCCAAGGAATTCGTAACATTCGTCTAAGGAACCACATCTCTGTTGCTTCCAATCTCTTTCTAATAATGGCAAACTACTGAATGTAAAATACTTGTCAAGACATCAACAGCAGCTGAAAAATGCTGGTGTTGACTGCAATGTTCTGTAAAGGATACGTGGGGGAAAAAACGTAATACTTATTATCATCATCAAGTGCCCTCATTATTGGTATTGGCAATCATGTTTCCCCACATCTTAGATCTCCAACATGTATCAGTTTGTGTGCTGACATCTTTCCATGCTATGACAAAAGGCTGTCAAGATCTCATTGTCTTCCTATATCACTCTTTCCATTGGATCTTTCCAGTTGTCTCAACATGTTCAGTTTTTCTCTTCTCATAATTTCGCTTGCTGCCTTGTAGGGTTTGTCTGTTTAAAAAAATCTTTTGGAGTCAAACCAGGGGTCAGCGCGGTGATTTTTTTTCCACTCGTTCGCTTTAACTCAAGCATAGTTCATACACACTACTTCTAGCAGTAGCTAGACTGAATTTTGCGTGTGGATTAGCTTTCCCTATTAACAGTGTTCCTTGCCATCAGGTGAACCCACCCTGACTTCAGAGGTACTTGTAATTTACGTCCCCAAGTTAAGGACGAAAGGTTCACATTTTAATCAACCGTCCGGTGTAGGGGTTGAACCTCTTACCTCTGCATCAGCACACCGAATGTTTAAGAATGTGCACTGTTATCCATTCTGCCATGCTGACCTACAGCATGAGGTTTAATGTGCCTGCATCTAAACTGTATGTGCGGTGGCGGCATTGTCGTGGGTTCATTCCACACACCAGTCACCAATTCCAGACTTCTCTGGAAACACTGACTTCTCTTTCAGAAAGTAATGGCCAGCTACAGAACTTAAAACTGTCTAGTAAATCAACTTGAGGTTGGGGCTGATTGCAACATCCTGCAAGGGACATGCAACACTGGAGTCAAACCATTCACAAACCGGTGGACGTCAGTGGAAACCACCACTGTATTTATTCCTGGTCAAACTTGCTTCTGTAACAACCGTACTACTACTATGGGAGGTTTAACATGTACAAAGTGCACACTGTTATTGCTGCTGATCCCAACGCTGCTGAGTTGTCTACTCTTGGCAGTTCAAGGTCATTCTAAAAAAGATGCAGGTCCTAAGTAGCGCAACATGCACATGGCATTTTATTTTTTCTTGCCATCCTCCAAGAAGTCTTGGTATGCAATACATAAATCAGAGATATGACACATCGCATCATTGTTCATAATGTTTTACTTCTACCCAAATGACAGACAGTAGATAGGGAGATATTAAAGATATATTGTAGTATCAAAGTTTAACCTCAAGACATTCATCCCTGAGACTTGCTGCTGTGACAGGTGACCGATGGATGCAGGCTGTGACATATTTGTGTAGCTCTCAGATTGCGATTTGCAAGCAGATAATGTATTCTGTACAGAATTTGAATAAATGATGAATAAGCATTACATACTTAGAACCTAAAAATTATAACTTTTGAAAATATAATTCAACAATTGTACGATTAATTAATAAATACTTACAGACTGCACACAATAAAGCTAATACAATGTAGAAGGTACAAAGAGAAAACAAAAATTAAAATAAAAAAAAATAAAATAAAAAAAGAGATTGGAGAACACTGCCGGAGTAGATCTAAAGAAACTGAATGATGAAGTTTGAAGTTAGGAACATAAAACAGATGGGAACTGATTGTGCTTGGAGTAAAGAGCCCAGCAGGCTAGTAATGATGACAATGATTATAGTGATGATGAGGGAGTCTCCATGGTGAAGTGGTCAAGCCGTCTGACTCGGGTGCTGAAGGTTGTGGGTTCAATTCCGGGCCGTGTCCTTGGGTTCACGAGTGCATTTTTTCTGAGACTCCTGAGGTTCATTGCTCTGGAGCTACAGAGTGTGTGCTTCATGTGACGTTTTCTGCGCTGCGGAAAGAGAATGAGCCATATGGGATAAAAACCTGGTGCAATGAAGTCGACCCTGTCAACTTTTAAGCGACTTTTTTTAGACTGATGAAGAAGAAGTAGGAGAAGGAAGAGTTGGAGGAGGTCGAAGAGTAGGAGGAGAAGAGGAACAAGAAAGACGGGGAGGCGGAGAATAACAAGCAGAAAATGAACGCCAACAAAAAGAAGAAGCAACAACATCTGGAATAGAGTATTTAGAAGAATGTAATGTATATCTATGTTTGGAATATATATATTATATATATATATATTCATCATCATTCATTGGCACCTTGCCGTCTTGACAGACGATAGTTTATGCTTCAAAAAGGCATAATAACTATTACCCATGACTAATAAGGCCAATTTGCACTGTAAATGTTCGTTCACAGTGGGTGCACGTGAAAACGTGGTCATTTCCACCATCATGCACCATCTTACGTCTCACATGCTCGGTGTGTGACTTATCTGCAATAATTTCCTCCTTTTGTCTTTATTCCAATTCTGATGCTTGCCCTCCATGCAACACATTCAGCGGCTTCTTGCTCCCAATGTGCATTATTAATGCCTGTATCAATCATGTCCCGCTTACTCACATCTTTGTATTGTAGTAGAGGCCAACCCTGAGATCCCTTACCCATCTGTAATTCACCAAAAAAGATGTCCTTTGGTATTTTACCATCATCCATCCTCATAAGATGTCCTATCCATCTAAGTCTACGAAGACTGAGCATGGAACACACCGTAACACAACCTGATCTTTCCAATACTTCAGTATTTGTGATTTTGTCTTGCCACTTAATACCAAGAATTCTTCGCAGACACCGCATATGAAAGTTGTTTAATCGTTTCTCTTGGTGTGAAGTAAGTTTTCCAGGCTTCACTGCCATAAAGAAGAGTACTATATATATTCTCTCTCCATGTTAATTTAACATTGAAGTTAAAAAATGTAAGTTTAACTTACACTGACTTTTACAAATTTACTAGTGCTATGAAAGCGCCTCTTGCCTTATGTATTCTTATTTCAATATCTCTCTATCTGTTCCCCCATTTTTAGTCTACATTGCATCCCATATAGGTGTATGATTCTGCCTCTTGAAGTGAAGTTTCACCAAGGGAGATCAGGTTAATACTTGCTTGGTTTAACATCATTACCTTTGTCTTTCCTATATAAATTGGATATGTTCTGTGCCATGTAGCGTCGGAGGCAAGGGACAGTGATTAGAATAAGATATGGAAATTGTGGCAAACGGAACTAGAAGAGTTAATCAAGAAGTGACATAATACACAAGTTGCTAGATGACGTCATGGCGTACTACGTCACTAAAATATAAACGCAAATAGTCAGCAGAAGAGGCGTATAGAACATGACATCTAGTATTCCACAAAGATCAGGACAAGAGGCTTAGTCTGCGTTACCGAGAACGATCAGAAGATGGAGATTGTAACACAGGGAAAGTGAGGAAAGTAGACTGTATCAGAACTGCCAATCGTTTGTCAGGCAGAGGTCATGGCGTCAACACACACCTAGCTTGACGTAAGTAGCATGTTTCGAATCATAGACGTAATCTAAGTCACGGAACGATGGATCGTATGAACTCTACTCATCATTAATGAAAATTAGAATGATGGAATCAGACTCTACAGTTAATACAAAATATTTACCAATGATTATTAATTGTCTTTTCACCGGCCCTCCCATCAACATGGAAACGGTGATGTCATTACACTGTATGGACGGTTGCCACCAATAAATGTATATATATTCGACGAGGAACTCCATCGTTGCTGAACTCATTTTCGTTACTATTGATTATGGTTCCTGTTACTCTACGAGGTTGTTTTGGCTAGACAGCGAGTGTAATTATTAGAGGAAACACTATAGCATTCTGCAACACTATTATTAAACTGCCTCATTGTTCTGCCAATGTAGGCAGACTGTAAGAGGTTCTATCTATTAGTGGGTACACTTATTTCCTAACAGTTTTGTGAAGGCAGTAGTCTTATGGTCTACTCATTATCTTCAACTGCTGTGGGATTTTTTGCATGCACAACTTACACACCTCCTATTTTTCACCTTTACCCAAGAAGAGCATCTACAATGCCTCTGTACACTATTCACCATCTAATAATTCTGCCCTTCTTTTCCCATCATCACCTTGTAGTGGAATTTGTTGTTTATAGTTACACTGAAGAAACACAAACATACAAGTATGCAGTAACCTGGGAAAAATCCAAGATTAGAAAAGGGAAAAAGTTAGTTACAGGATGTCACAGTCAACCCCAGCATTTGTGACTGTTTGTGAATTCTTGGCAAGTTTACGATCAGTAGTTTGCCATTGTTTTCTTAACAACCGGCACTTATACTTATATGAAACTAGCACAAGATGGTCTGCCGATGCTGTGTTTCCAACGTGGTATGCGGGATTGCAAATTGTGTCCGTAAGCCCTTCGCCACAGCGTCGGTAAAGAAGGAAGACCCAACATAAATGACTATCAAAATTGGTTGCACTGGGCTACAGACTTGACAAAACAGTGCAAAATGATTTGCTTATCATCATTCATCCAGTACCCTTTGTTGTCATTTGATGGCAAAGCTGTGAAAGTGTGCTTTACCAGCAACATATCTGACTTTGATCCCAGCATTTGTGGACCTGGTTTATAGCCTTTCTTGGATTCACAAAATAATTCTATCAAACAGATATCAAGAACAGACTGAATGTATATTATATGATATGTAATACTTACCCTGACCCAGGCAGGGAGAAGATCTGGCATCTGATCTTTCGGGGCCACTGTATAGAAGTGATCAACAGCTGGTTTGGGAAAATTTGCGGGAAGTTTTCCTGTCCTCTTGACTTCCTAAAAAAACAGAACATAATGTAAATGTGACACACAGAGAACTACTGAAATGTAGTCAACTGTTTACATAGAGCATTTGCTGCAAGTGTCCACTGTATGCACGACTCTATGCTTTAGGACCATACCAGATCTTTTCCAGGACAATATATGAAGATATCAAGAAACTCAAGCTAGCGGCTGCTTTCTATTAATATATTCAGTTTAGTATCTAAAGGTGGAAGAAGAAGAGAAGGAAGGGAAAGAAGAAGATGATGATGAAAATTATGTAGAAGATTTAGGTCCTGTTATTTATCATTAGTTTAACTATCTGTGTCACACATTGGTTAAACTGATATCCTGCAGAATACATGCCATCTTGTGTGTGAAGTCATAATATGTATCTTTATTTATTTGTTTTATCTGTGTACATTTGTACAAACAGTTCCTCTAGTGTTCTATTTAATTAACTACCACATGACATCGACAGTGCTAAACTTCATGTAATAAGGTAAGGTAGTCCTTTGGCAGATACTGCTGTTTAAGAGTAAAAGTTGGGCCTTCACATGTTTTAGGCCAGGTGTCAGCAACCTATGGCACGCATGCCAAGCATGGCACGTGGAAATATTTTGATTTGCACGCCTTTCTTTGATGTTTTTAAAGCTAATCCTATTTTCCCACCCTGATCATAAGCCACAATGACTAACCTAACAATGAACAGAATAGTCACTTAATGTATTGGAAACATGCCCCAACTAAATCACCATTTTCACAATGTGCATTTCAAAAGTTCAAAAGCAAGTTCACTTTGCAAAAACAAAGAACAATGGAAAACTATCATGGTCTGCAAATTTGTCTAGGGTTGGTACTCTATCAGGAACATGCTGCTGTTTGTGAACAAAAATGCAGAAGTAATTCACCAACTACCTGATCCTGGGATCACTTAGCACATTATGAACAACAATGCAGAAGTAATTCACCAACTACCTCATCCTGGGATCACTTAGCACATTGTGAACAACAATGTAGAAATAATTAACCAACTACCTGATCCTGGGATCACTTAGCACATTGTGAACAACAATGTAGAAATAATTAACCAACTACCTGATCCTGGGATCACTTAGCACATTGTGAACAACAATATAGAAATAATTAACCAAGAACCTGATTCTGGGATCACCTAGCACACTGCGAACAACAATGCAGAAATAATTAACCAACTACCTGATCCTGGGATCACTTAGCACATTGTGAACAACAATGCAGAAATAATTAACCAACTACCTGATCCTGGGATTAGCACATTGTGAACAATAATGCAGAAATAATTAACCAACTACCTGATCCTGGGATCACTTAGCACATTGTGAACAACAATGCAGAAATAATTAACCAACTACCTGATCCTGGGATCACTTAGCACATTGTGAACAACAATGCAGAAATAATTAACCAACTACCTGATCCTGGGATCACTTAGCACATTGTGAACAACAATGCAGAAATAATTAACCAACTACCTGATCCTGGGATCACTTAGCACATTGTGAACAACAATGCAGAAATAATTAACCAAGAACCTGATCCTGGGATTACTTAGCACACTGCGAACAATAATGAAGAAATAATTAACCAAGAACCTGATCCTGGGATTACTGAGCACATTATGGACAACAATGCAGAAATAATTAATCAAGAACCTAATCCTGGGATCACTTAGCATACTGCGAACAACAATGCAGAAGTAATTAACCAAGAACCTGATCCTGGGATCACTTAGCACATTATGCTTCACAAGTTGCTAATACAATACTTGTAGATTAAGTTGCTCTTTGCAAGAAAGTCATCAATGTCTCAACAACTCCACAGACATGGTACTGCTCTCTACAGGCAGAAATGAGGTTAAGCGGCCATGTGCAGGACGTTACATATCCTTGGATAAAACCCAGAACCAGAGCATCATGTGTCAGCTCTGCATTAATGGTAGTTTTCTGAAATTTCCGTCTGCTGCCCCAGCCTACCACTGAGAGCCAGACAGCATGCTTACTGTCGTTCTGAATGGTATGAATAGGATCCAATAGAGTGGGTGCAGATACCATTGAAGTCTCCAGCAAAATTATCTGGGAAGGTTGACACAGTCACCAAATACCACAAAGAAGTCAGATGTGTCAGCTGAAAGGCACAAATATCGAAACCAAGCTCTAAACAGACATGATGCAAATACTGTAAAATAGTTTTTAAAATAATGGCAGAAGAAGAAGAAGAAGAAGAAGAAGAAGAAGAAGAAGAAGAAGAAGAAGAAGAAGAAGAAGAAGAAGAAGAAGAAGAATGATACTGACCACATCGCCCACTGAATGCTGACTGGTCTATAAAATTATGGATCTAGCACCATATACCCAATGAGCCTTGAGGTGTGTGAGAGGGTCCTTTACTTACCATTATTGTGTACATTTTTCTGTACGAGGTATGTTTCTTTCATGGGATATGGATTTTTGTTCAGTTAATAGCACATGCTTTGTAACTCAACTGCACAGCTAAATGGTACATAAGAACTCTCCTTTATTGGTGCAGAAGAATCTTATTCACTGTATATATATGTTTGAATCATTAATTTTATAAATAACATAGATGCAAACAACAACCTACCTTGATAGGATTGTCACCAACTTTTCCGGAAGACAGGAACTGAACACGATAAAAAATTTGTTTCAAGGTCTTCCCAGGAATAAATTGTTCTTGAATCAACTCAATGGCATTGACGTCCTTACACTTCTGGAACCTCTCCAGGCCCAAAGCAATTAAACTGTTAGAGAGAAATAACTTTATATTGCATTGCTTTTATAGGAGAGAGCAACAGAGAGAAAGCAAGGGAGACAGATAGACAGAAAGAAAAGGCAACAAAGAGAGACATGCAGACAGTTGGGAGGAGAGCAAAATAGAGTTAGAAAGATGGAGGTATGGAGAGAATACAAGAATGAGACTGAAAGACATAGAGGTGGTGTAAGGGTGGGAGCGAGTTAGAGAGTGATATATACAATTCAATTCAACTTTATTTTAAAAGGGTTACAAATTGGGCATGCAGGCCCGTCTTACATTCTGCCCTTCCAATCACTCATCTTTCATTAATCAATAGTGCATGATGAATTCACATAGAAAAATGCATTGTCAAATGAATGTTGTAAACATAAACAATCCATATTACAATGTTATGAGACACATCCCTCACCCACCCAACCTCTTTCCATCCACATACACCCAAACCCACCCACCCACATACAACTCCCACCCATCCATCCACCCACTTGCACAACCCCCACCAACCCCAGCCTCCCACATACCCACCCCTCCCACCCACACACAGCCTCACCCACCCTTACACACCCACCAACCCATCCTACCCTATTAACACACATCTCCCCACAACACACCCATCCCCCAGCCTACACATACCCACCCACCCATATCCACACACCCAGCCAAACACTCATCCCCCAACCACACACACCCCAAACCCATCCACATACATTCCCTACCCACCAACCCACAAAACCCCCACCCACACACACCCTACCCACCCCACCCTCCCACATACCCCTCCAACCACAGCCTCACCCAGCCATACACATCCCCCACTCACCCACACACACCCCCACCCAAACACCCATCCTTGCCTATTAACACACATCCCCTCACACACATATCTCCCCGCAAACACACCCAGCCCCCAGACCTCCAACCACCCAGCCAAACACTCATCCCCCAACCGCTCACACCCCGCACCCATCTACCCACACATTCCCCACCCACACACTTCCTACCATCCACCCAATACCCCCCTCACACACACACACACATACCTCACCCACACATGCCCAACACATCTCCCCACCAACCCATACATACCCACCTACCGGCACATCCCTCACTCACACCCGCAACCCACACATCCCCAACCCCCACACACATACATCCATTACACATGCATCCCCCGCACACATACGTCACCTACACACACTTTCTCACATCTAGACATGGTGCCTTACATAATCATTTAAACTAGTATAAACAAACTCCCACATTTTACATACACACATACACTGACGACTGTCATGAGCATTCTCACAAAAACTGTAAAGTATTTGAGAAAAAATTGTACGTTTACATAGTGTAGCCAAAAAAATAGTGATGCAATTCAACCCTCTCATTTTTCTTACACCCACACACACTCACACAGCACTCACTAACTCTCTCACTCACTCTACAGTAATGTACATGTGTTCATATTAAAGGTGATGCAATAAAGTGGCATTCAAAATGATAATATGAAGATGAAAATGCACATAAAATATGTAATAGTAATAGCATGTTACATGACATGTGTGCGTTCAACTCTTATCTCTCTCTCTTACACACACACATATATACACTCACAAAGACGACCCACTAACACATCCATTCTCCCACTGGCTTCCACCCACCACACATCCCTCCACTCATTCACACTTCCCCTCACCAACCCATACATCTCACAACCACCCACAAAAACATCCCTCACACACATACCCACCCACACTCAACTCTCCACTCACACATATCCCAATCTACGCACTCGCCAACACACACATGCTCCATCCACCCACCAACACACCCCCCAACCAGAGAGAGTAAGGAAGAGGGAAAGAAAGATATAGAGTGAGAATTTGAGAGATATAGAGAGTAAGAGACAAGTGGAGTGAGGGTGAGAGAAAATAAGAGCGATACATACAGATGGACATGAAAAAATAAGAGCAAGAGAGAGCAAAGGGTATAAGAGAGGTAGAGTTGAGAAGGAGAGGATGTAAAAGAATGGATTGTTTGGAGGGGGAAGGGAAAGAGAGAGATAGAGAAGGGAGGGAGTGAGACAGGTGAGGGAGAGAAAATATGAGAGAATGAATGTTAACAAAATTTATATTAACAGAGATAAGAATTAGGCACACAGGCTCATCTATCATTCAACACTTCATGTGAACATTTAAAATTATAAAATGTGGTGCTTTTATTTCAAGCAACATGCACTGACTATTATTACATTCAATATTAACCCAGTGAATGTGTTGTAATGATATAACAATTTATATTATTAAACCTATTGTGTGTATTCAAGTCATATTGCAATGTATATCAGTAAACCTAATGTGTATTGTAAAGATGTTGCAATGTATAGTTAGCAGGCCTATGAGTGCATTGTAATGTTGTAGCAATGTATATTAGTAAATGGTACTAAACTAATAAGTGTATTGTAAAGATGTAATGATATTAGTAAATTGTACTAAACTAATAAGTGTATTGTAAAGATGTTCTAATGTATATTAGTAAATAGTTCTAAACTAATAAGCTGCCATTAGATAGGTGACCACACACAATTTGGTATGCTCATATTCTCAGTGCTGGTCTCCCTGGCCTAGGAGTTAATGACATTGTTCATAATCCTGTATATCCACGTGGGGAAAACAGCAGCTGCGAGAATCGGCAGCGGTTCGCGCCACGCTGGTAACTTACAGGGGTATGTGAACCGGTCATTCAGAAAGCAAGGACAAACTACTGAACGTAAATCTTGCCTAGTACATCAACAGCAGCTGAAAAAGGCTGGTGTTGACTGCAACGTCCTGTAAGGGATATGCAACATTTTTAAAAATATATTCTCAGTCATGCAGCCTAAGCATGGCTTTTCTGATCTTACTTCAAGTCTGGGTTAGACAGCTTGTTATATACACTTCTCTATTGCAATGGCTTTGATTTCTTCATTTGGTCTAATATGTTGTTGTTAACCCCAAAGCTGCTGAGTTGTATACTCTTGGCAGTCTAACGCCATTCTTATGAGGGTGGAGGTCCTCTGTAGACATTGGAAGATATTGGATTTCTGCTGCAGGTATCTTTATCCCAAAGGACACAATGAAACTGTCTTTCTCTGTGTCCTCCAGGTATTTGGTTTGGTCACTCTGGCTCTGGAGATGATCACTATGCCTAAAGAGAGTTCAGGTAGTATTAAAAGAGATGCATTCACTCCCTGCTAGTTACAAGCATTCATGTTGCAAGCCTCATTTATCAGTTCTTTGGCTGAGTCACACTTATGCAAGAAGCTTACTATAAAGAGCACAACATTAGCTTCCATGGCTATCAATGCAGTTTGGATTTCAGAGGCCTCTTCCCTGTGCATCAATATAAATTTATGTAAGTTGGATGCCAGAAGCCTGACCCTCCATGGACCACTTGGTCTAATGTAAACAGTCACAGAGTTCTGATATAGTCTGCATTCCTCATCATTAACATGTGTCTTACCAGCTGGCCTAGGTATTCATGTCTCTCCACAGATCTTGGTCATTGGTGTTCTGGATCAACTCTCATGATGAAAGCTGCCTCCCGCTCTGAAGGTTGTGGGTTTGAATCCGGACTACATTTTTTGGTTCACGAGTGCATTTTTCTCGGAGACTCATGGGGGCCATCACTGGAACTACGGAGTTCATGCTTTGTGCGACGATTTCGGCACGTCGCCCTGCAGAAAGAGGCTTGAGTGATATGGGATAAAACCCGGGGCAATAAAGTCAATCCTTTCGACATTTTTAAAGCTCTCCATGCCACTGTTTCATGTCATCCAACACGATTTCTCTCGGTTTGTCTCTGCCTTTGCATCCACTTATCTTTCCAGTCATCATGATAATCTACTTTCATTGGCCCCTACAGGTAATCATTGTTAGTTACTTTGGCAGTTCAAGGTATTCGCACCATTCATCTCATTAACAAGCACTTCTTAATTTGTTCATTTACGTCTCATGATTAACTACCATACAACAAAACAGGTCTCCGTCTCTGCCGGTCTCCATGGCCAAAGGCTTGCGAACGCGGTTCATGAGCCGCTTAGCAGGTGTTTGAAACGCAGTCGCGACCGATTTGTACAGCAGACTGTGTTGCATTGTGTTATTACGTGTTGGTATGGGAGCCGGTCGTTCAGAAAGCAATGGCAAACTACTGAATGTAAAATTTTCCTAATACATCAACAGCAGCTGAAGAATACTGGTGTTGACTGCAACGTCCTGCAAGAGATATGCAACATTTAAAAAAAACAGGTTCTATATAACATTTCAGTATTCTCTTTCTCACATTCAATAGTGACATATTGCAGAAGATATTTTTCTTTTTCAGATTTTGCTTGACCTATTCTGCTCTTAATCTCCGTTTTACATCTTCATTCATTCATTCAGTAGCATGTCCTTTGCAGAACTTCGCTCCCATAACAACCTTCCGGAAAACTCAAAATAAGCAAGATGTCCCATGGCCGAAACACCCATCTGAAGATCATCTGCCACATCCTGCACCCATCTTCTCTTTGGCCTTCCTCTTCTTCTCTTCCCGGGCACATACCCCTCCATTATTGTTGTTTCCAAACTTTCATGACGTTTCAAGTGACCAAAATATTTCAATTTTCTTTGTTTTATCATCTTTAGTAGCCAACTTTCTTCATTATTCAACTCTTTTGTCATATTGCTAATTTGTTCTTTTCTGTATCCATGATATTCTTAGAACCTGCTTATAACATTTATATTCAAAGGCATTCATGCACTGTTCAGCTTGTTTAGTAAGTGTCTAGGTCCAACAGGCGTATGTTTCAATGGGAAAGATGCATGCTCTTAAAAATCTAATTTTTGTGGGCCCATCTGTTCCATGCCACAATTTATTTAGTTGTTTTAAATTTTTTTTTTTTGCATCTTCCATCTGATGTTACAATTGCCTCTAGGATTTAAATTTATCAACTTGGTTAATTGTTTCCCTTCTATTATTATAATACTGCTACTTAATTATATATTTTTGCTGACACTTACTTGTCTTCACCACGGGAAAATATGTTGTACTTCCTCTCACTCTTGGGTGGTTTCAGAGCTGGGAGTAGTCGAGGATAGATGAAAGCAGGACTGTTGAGGATTGCTAACCTCTGAGTTTCTGACAAATTCCAAACAGGTCCTGTAAATCGGTTTAAAAATAGGAAAGAATAATGAAGGTGCAATGAAAAGAAATAAAGCCAAGTGACAAACATTCCATCAAAGAAAACATGCATTGCCCAAGCATGCAGATGTGTCACTGAAAACATAACAACACTAAAGCAAAGAGAAAACATACATTTTTGATGAAACAATTAGAAAGTTTCAAAGCCAGCCCTAGGGCATAGCAACCTGATACTGATTATATGAATTACAATCCTTAGCCTAGTGGATAATGCCATAACCAGCAGTCTCTTGATTCTATTCCCAGTTAAGGAGGGAGTTTCCCTAACCCAGTACAGTATTAGGATCACCCAGTCTCATTTAATGCACATCAGAGATATCGCTGAAATGAAATTATGCTGAGGGAGTACCACTACTGGCATGTGCAGGTGTTGGGAGGTTTTTGACAGGGCTAAGTAAACAAAAGCATACGCTGGCATAATAGTAGGAAGTTACGCTGATATGTCATGTATGCTGTTGGATGAGAGTTTCATGCCTGCTTTCGTCATCTGCTAAGAGAGGGAAGGACTGGCCATCAATTTCTCTGTGTATTCAGGCCTACAAAATGTGATTGTCCTACGCATGACAGACCCACAGGCATTTGCAAACATGACCCCCAAATCCTCCCAGCATTATTTGTATGCAGGGGGCCTTGGTGTCCGCCTCGAGTGCTGGAGGTTCCGGGTTCAAGCCCCGATGAGGGCCGGGATTTTTTTATGTGGACTTCAAGTAACAAAATTTCCCTTTGTCTCTGGGTAGTGAGATCAGATGCCCGTGTGTATTGTTGCGCATGTAAACATTCCCTTGGCAGTTGAAAATTTTTAAAAAGTAGTCTATCGGTGCTGCCCAGGCAAAATTTTGAGTTTAAAATCTAACCAAAGTATTTCAGGATCCTCGCTGGTGCTACGGAGTTCGTGCACTGAGCTGAGATTCTCCAGACTCAGGCTTGAGTTAGGAGTAAAACGGAGCACTTATGGGTTACACCTGTGTGCCGTAATGTTGATCCGTCGACTAAACTAAAATTATTTGTAAGCAATTTTTTTTCCCCCGCTCACTTTGAACTCAAGCCCTAGTTGTGCTGGACTGAATTTTTCATGTGGATTAGCTTTCCCTATTTACAGTGTCCATCGCCATCAGGCAAACCCACCCCAACTTCAGAGGATGATAGGTCAACATTTTAGTCCAACTGTCCAGTGTAAGGGCTGAACCCCTTACCTAGGTATTAGAACACCGGATGTTTAACCCTACAAGACCGCTGTACCAATTTTTCGGTAATTTCCTATTCTGCCACTATACCGCTGTACCTGATTTTCAGTATTTTGCCTAGTACGTTAAAAAAATGCGTCACAAACTAAAAATAAAAAACAAATCGTGGTCAAACCTCATGGTTAGCCATTGCAAATGTCTGCCCCCATAGGTTTGAATTGACTTTGTGTGATTTAACATGAAAAAATTCAGAAAATTCACAATGAAACGAGCGGCTGATGAACCAAGCACTTCAACAAGAAAGTGAAGTAGGTCTAGGCTTTTCACAGTCCAACAGGTGATCGATACTTTGGTTTATTCAGACTGGATTGGCACACAAAGGTGGAATATTGGCGCTAGATGAAAGGTAGACCTATTTTCTACAATGTCTCCAAGTTACATCTTATTCTAACCACTTGTTTGCATGTAACTAACATTTTTCTATATCATGTTGGTTTTTTCTATTTAATACTCAGGTGCCCAGGTAATAGGGACAGTTAGGTTCCGGGCCTCAGGTCTGGTAGGGTTAAGAAACGTTTTCTTATCCACTGGGCCATGCTGACCTACATTTTTATGTAATTGATATTCCTTACATTAGAGCCCAGCTGTGTAAGCTTTCCAAAAACATATTGCCGAGTAGTTTCCTTCCCATTTCTTTTATTATGCAGTCAGTTACAAAATGTTTTGCAAGACAACTCTAATAAGAAGAGAAGCAGAGACAATACCTGTCATGTGGCTCTCAACAACTGCTTGTCTTGAAATCAGCTCAACGGCTGGATCCAGGTTGCAGACATTGAATGTGGAAGCCTCGCCAGCACATGATCTTTGGCGAAGGTAATTCAGTTCTTCCTGGAAAAAGAAAACAATATACACAAATTACAGATAACAACATAAAGAGCATCTTCTGGCAGATAATGCCTTGAATATCAACACACAAAAAAGAAACAACTGTTATATCAAAGAAAACAAAGATACCACCAAAATGTGAGATAACAATAGACAGGAAAAAGCTTAGCCAGGTAAATACATTCAAATATCTAGGCTCAATCATACTATTAGGTGGAAGATGTCAAACAGTTTAAAAGAAGAATAAGCTAAGCAAAAGGTGCATTTAAGAAATTGAAAAATATCTTATAGGTCAGTCATTGAATATCAGAACTATAAAGTGCTAAAATGTTATATAAAGTTATTAAGTTTTATTTTATGAGGCTGGGTGGACCCTATGAGCGATACCTCTTCTTCTAATATTCCAGCTGTGTGGCATGGGTCATGAAGACCGTCTACAGCTTTCTGCCTCACATACTATTAAGCAATTCTCATGCAGATGTTCAACCATGCAATGATATCAATAGGCAGGTGCTTTCATAGCAGTAGAAATTTTGTGAAAGTCAAAATTAAACCAGTACCAAACTTAGAATACTCAACGCTAATGTCTTATCAGTACTACTTTTAGTTCAAAAACTGGTGAAGGACAGAAACATTAATTAACAGGTGATGTTCAAAATAGAATAACTAAAACTGGTGTGTAAGATTCTAGAGCTCATGAAGATTATTAAAATTCAAGAAAATAAAGAAGCGAGGAAAAGACAGTAGCTTTGAAGAGGATTTAGTTGAGAAAATCAATTCATAACACGTCAACTTGTCCTCTGAAATTCTCACTACAAAAGAAATATAGAGTCAACAACACAAAAACATGAAAAAGAGAGTTAAATACAGGGATGGGCAATATAGGAAAGACATAGAAGAAACTACCAGAGATTGCTAAGGATTGATAGAAAGGCTTGTCATGAGATGGCTAAGGGCCTGGATGCATTGAAAGACTAGAAGCAGAATGAGAAGGAGCAGCAGTACTCACAGCAGAAGGTGGAGAAGAAGCAGCAGAAGGAGAAGGGGAAGAATATGAAGGAGGAGGAAGAGGAGAGAGAAAATGGTTTGGCCATAAAAACCTCATGAGGTTCGAAACAACTCAATGCCCATGACACAGAAGGGGAGCCTGTGTCTTCATTAACTTAACCCTTTACAGGGCAGAACGGCCATTTGCGGCCGATTCCGTCCGATACTATTATGCATTGTAAAAACGCGATTTCTCGGCCTTACGATACTTCCGACGGCTACTTTCGCTTTTGCCGATAGCTTGACAACGTGGCCGCCATTTGTAAACGCCGACTATGAATTTGAATGGACTTTTACAGACTTTTTTTTATAGTTTTCGGGGTTTTTACGCTTAATTTTTCAAAACGGATTTCGGCGATTCTTCAAGTGATAGCCGAGATTTCGCTAGGTTCAATTTAAGTGACATTAAAGGGCACGAAGTTGACTATTAATCGAACCTAGATATCAGTGAAAAGCGTTACTTTGCATTAGCAGTCGGACTTTAAAGAAAGTGATTATGATTCTGAAAATGTGTTTGTAAATTGCCGTATAGATGACGGAAAATCACAAACAACATGCTGTATTTCGTAAATATTTGTGTTCATATATGGATTACCGACAACAATCATGTGAGTAACATATTCTGCATGCTTTTCCCTTCATTGTGTTGTTTATTTAACTAAAATCGGTTGACTAACACCTTATTTATGATGCTTTTACTAACGCAACCCGAAATTTTATCGAACCTGAAAAATTCTTGCCCGTTCAGGGCTAAAAAACGGACAAGTGTTTGCCCTGTAAAGGGTTAACAGGTGTACCAATGCTGAGATAGCTACTGGCATGGTTTCCCAAGTTAGACAGGGCAAAATCTATCGACTTGAGAGGGGCAAAATCTATCGACTTGAGAGAGACAAAATTTCCACTATGCGGGCAAAGCAAATTCACAGGCTAGAGAAACTATACCCATATGTGTCTGTTGAGGGACATAGAGTTGACCATGCATCGAAGTATACATTATTGCTGCAATGAGGTGCTAGCAAAATTTGGAGGTGACAGATTTTAATCCTAATATGGTAAATATAGTTAACTTTTTATGTTGCCTTGTGTGTCCTGTGATCTCTACTTCTTCCTTCTGCTTCTGCAAGTGGCCAGTTAACACGTATGAATTTTTGTAAACCTTTTTACACTGAATGTGCAGGACAATAGGCCTAATATAACAGTGTGACATGCTTCACTTTAAGATGATGTTATGACGACAAACAACTTATTCATTTCTATTTGATAAATATTATAATTTCCATGAAAATATACTTACAATCATAGATTTTGCTTGTGTGGTTTCCTGCACCAACGAAGAAGAGTTCTGACACAGCATGTAGCTCTGCAGCAATAATTGTATATGCTGTTAAGGAACAAACAGAATTGTTGTCAAGTGAAAGAAACATGAGAGGCACATATAATGTACACAATAAAATCACACAGAAACTAAAAATATGAAAGTGAAGTTAGGAAAATGAAAGACAAGTGCTACAAAAGAAATATTGCAGATAAAGAGAAGTCGAATATTAATTAAATTACTCCCTGAACTACATATCAACCAAAAGTTACAGTCGTCAATGAAGAAACCTTTTATTACATTGGCAGTGTAATTAATAACAATGGGAACTGTTCAAAAGAATTCAGGCAGAGACTGGTTATAGAAATGCAAAGGTTAAAGTGTATGAAGAACCAATGGCACAACACCAGCAAACAATTAAAAGTAACAGTTTTGAGAACATTTATCTTTTCTGAGTCAACATGTATTTCATGTGCACTAAAGAAGCAAATCAAGGTTTTTTTTAAACTTAAATGTTAAGAAACATTATTGGATTACTGTAGGTCAAAACGAAAACATGTATAGATCTACAATCTCATTTTGAAAAAAACTCACTAATACATACCATCTTATTTCAGAAACAAAGGTTTTCTGACCACACCAAACATCACAATGATTTAGAAAGAATGTTGGAATTCATAGCTCCTTGAATTGAAGGTAGAGACCGACCAAAACAATGGTGGAAACAGGACATTAACGACAGCCAGAGCATGAAAATGCAAGAGGCAAAGAAACTGATGAAGGATCCTAAGTCATTCCAGTGGCAACCTGAGCGACATTCTGCAAAGAACTTGCTACACAATAATGCTATTGTGAACTGAAATACATATACATATATAAATGCATCTTTAGAAGTACAATAAATATTAGCATGTCAAAGTTCTAGCAGATACTATTAAGAACAACTATATATGTATTATTAACACCTTATATACGTGCAGATACTATTAAGAACAACTATATATGTATTATTAACACCTTATATACGTGCAGATACTATTAAATCCATCCATCCATCATGTGCCACGCCGATAAGCGTGGGCGGTCATGTTTTTCTATCTCACTCAATCACCAGAGTCGTGGATCAGCTCTGTGTTTCTGTCTCGACCATGCCACGTGGCCAAGCCATCCAAATATTTACTTCTTGGTCTTCCCCTTGGTCTCTTCTCTTCGATCTTGCCAGTTGTCACCAAGTTCTCCAGTTCATTTCTTCTCATAACATGCCCAAAACATTTCGACTATGTCTAATGTCTCTAATCAGTTTATGATCTTCATTTGTTTCTTGTAGGCCTTGTTCATTGGTTTTTCTGTCTATCAGGGTATTCTTTGCATTTTCCTCAGAAACCACATTTCTACAGCCATCAGATGTTTTTCAGCTTGTCTGCTTGTTGTCCACGCTTCACATCCATATAAAAGTACAGGTTCTATGTAGCACTTCAACACTCTTTTTCTCGTTTAAACTGATATCTTTTTATTGGTCAGCATGTGTTCCATCTTGCAAAAAGCTACCTTCGCAATGGCAATTCTTGTTCTAATCTCTTCAAGACATCTCCCATCAGATGTTATAACTGTTCCGAGATAGCTGTACCGATTCACTTGTTTAAGAATATGCCCATTTACTTGTATATTACATTGTGGTATTTCTTCCTTCCTAATGACGATCATAATCTGTGTCTTCTTACAATTAAATTCTAACCCTAGTTGTTCACTGTGTGCAACAACCGCATCTACTAAATTTTGCAGGTCCTGTTCATTGTCTGCAATCAAAACTGTATCATCTGCATATCTAATGTTATTGATGTTTCGTCCCCCAATGTTTATTCCTTCCATATCTTCTATATTTCTGAAAATATTTTCACTGTACAAGGAAAAAAGATCTGGAGACATTACACATCCCTGTCTCACACCTCTCTTAATAGGCTGATATTGACCTACTTCATTATCAATTCTCATGGCAGCTTGTTGTTTCCAATATATGTTTTTTACAAGACTAAGGTTTTTTCCATCAATTTGTAGATCTTCAAGCATCCTTATCATGTTGACATGTCTCACTTTATCGACAGCCTTTGTGTAGTCAATAAAGCAAAGGTGTAGATCTTTGCTTACCTCTGTTGTTGTTTGTCCATCAAGAATGATGATGACCATTCATTTCATCCAGTGGGGTTGAAGGTGTGGAGCCGTGGGTTCTAAGATGGCTGATAAGGCCTATTTTGGCTCGAAATGTTCTTTGACAATGTGGGCAAAGAATGCTTGACGTCTCTGGAGGAGGATTTCCTGCAGTGGTTTTTCTGTCCTGCCTTTTCTTCACAGCTCTTGCAGTCCTGGTTGCCTCACATATGACTGCACCTTTGCACAATGATGCACGCCACGAATTTCGGTCTCTGGCTGCAGCCTCCCAGGTGTCATGATGAATTCCAAAAGCATTCAGTGAAATTTTCAGAGTCTTTAAAACGTTTCCTCTGGCCACCTTGGGGGCGTTTACCACAACGCAGTTCACTGTAGAACTGTAGAGCCTGTGATCTGGCATGCGAGTCAAGTGACCAGCCCAGCGAATCTGATTCTTCATCAGTAGAGTGTGGATACTGGGCATGGATGCTCTTTTTAGGACTTCAGTGTCTGGAATCTTGTCTTGCCATTTAATCTTCAGTAGCTTCCTTAGGCAGACTGTGTGGAAGTGGTTTAATTTCCTAGCGTGTCGCTGATAAACAGTCCAGGTTTCACAAGCATATAGCAGTGTGGATAATACAATTGCTTTGTAGACTTTTAGCTTTGTTTGCAGGCTTATTCCAGTTCTGTCCCATACATTCTTGTACAGTCTGCCAAAGGCTGCACTGGCCTTGGAGATTCTTGCATTCACTTCATCATCGATTGTGGCAGCTTGTGACACGGTGCTGCCAAGATAGGTGAATTTGTCCACAACACTTAGTCTATGATCATTCACTTTGATATTCGGCACAGTGTGATTATTCCCTGGAGCTGGCTGGTACATAACTAAATTCTTCTCCAAGTTGATATTGAGCCCTAAGTTGGCACAGGCATGTGAGAAAGCTGAAACATTATGTTGCATGTCCGCCTCTGAGTTGGCGTATAGAGCGCAATCATCAGCAAACAGGAGCTCTCTGACGGTGCCGCTGCCAATTTTGGTTTTAGCTTTCAGCCTTCTGAGATTGAATAACTTTCCATCCATACGGTAGTTGATGTCTATTCCAATGTCGTCGTTCTCGAAGGCATTCATCAACATGGCTGAAAACATGAGGCTGAACAGTGTTGGTGCCAGGACACATCCTTGCTTCACTCCATTGGTGACAGGAAAGGGTTCAGACAGTTCACCATTTTTCTGTACTCTTGCCTGCATGCCGTCATGAAATAGCCGCTTACCTCTATAGAACGTTCAATTACTATTCTCAGTATATACACAGCATTTTGCTGTACCCTTGCCTTCTACAAACCCACATTGTTTCTCTCCTATTTCAGGTAGTATTTTCTTCCTAACTCTTTGCATGATGATTCTTAGCAAAATCTTTGTAATGTGGCTCATTACACTAAGTGTTCAATGTTGATCACATTCCAAGGCTCCTGATTTCTTTTGGATTGCAATAAATACAGAATTACATAATTCATGAGGTATATCTCCAGTATCATATATTGTATTCAAGAGTCTGAAACTGAAGACACTAATTAATCAAGTCAAATTTGCTCTATAAAGAGGCAAGAAGACAATACAAGGCAATGACAAGACAAAAACAGACAATGGATAATTACAAGGCCAAATAAAGCAACTGAGATTGCTAGATGATATGGCACACAGAAGTCAACAAACACAAGTAACTGTAAATAGGAGCAGCACAGACAATTCTTGAGAAACTGAAGCCTGTTCAGCAGAACATTTAGTAGGATGTAGCACAAGTGGCTGAGATAAAGGCAGAGACAGAAGCAACACTGAAGAAGATACAAGGAGTGAAAATTGAATTACTGAAAGAAAAAAGCAGAGCAAGGACCAAACAGCTCAAACAGACGATGATGCACAAAGCAAGAACCAGAAAAAATTTTAATATTAGTAGACGACATAGAAACAGAAAGTGAAAGTGAAGATGATCACAGCATGCCATTGAGAATGAGAGCAGAAGATACAAGATATAAAGAAGAAACCAAAGATACCAAAGGTTCAACGACAGATGTAGTTGTCAGGTCACACTGAAGAAAGCAATAGAGTTAAGAAAATATTTCTTTACACTCCAAACAGTGTTACCAACAGAAGAAAGAATTTTTCAAATTAGTTCTACATACAAGTGTAGTGAGACTTTACAAACACCCATCAATAGAGAAACAAGGATTGAACATCTTCATTTTAAAGAATGGATTGGATTCTCATTCTGAAACCAACAGTGTAAGAAAACAGTTAGGAAAGCATTAAAAACAAATAACACAGGGAAGACATGGAAACCACTACAAGAAATAGGAGGGCTTGGCATAAGATGGCTGAGAGCCTATGCTCTTCTGAAAGATAAAAAGTAGACAAAGAATATTAAGTGCTTGCTTGTATGGAACCTTTATTCTACCCCTCTTGCTTTTATATTTGATACCCGTGTGTATATTATGTTAGTTTTTCATGCTGTCAAGGACTGAACGGATAATAAATTAAAAAATTTTAAATATGAAATTGCGATTGGGGAAGCAGAACAAATTACAACTGATAAGGCTGACCCACTTTAAAATAAATTAGAGCTTCATAAACAGTCTAGTGTCTTGATGTGACCCTTCGGAAGAAGCTGTGAGATTATGTATTCACTGCCAGTAATGATTGAAATTAGCACTACAGAACAGCTAGTAACATACACATTTATAAGAAAACACAAGGTAATAAAAACTAATAAACTGAATTTCTTCCAATTTATTTTTAAGACACACATGGGTTTCCATCCAGTTCATGTCATACTCTTCTTTTCTTGTTCTTTCTTTATCATCCTCATGCAGTACCAAGATTTTTAAACAAGCAACATTTCAGTGAAATACTTTGTGGATAACCTGGACAACAGATGCTCCCAATGAAGTAAAACGTGCACAAATGAAACATATATCTGAACTGATGTCAAAGAATAAACCATCATCACTGTCTGTTGTTTTCTAATCTTGGCAGCCATGGTAGCATAGTGGCTAGACGCTCACCTACCGGCCTGGTGGTCACTGGTTCAAAACCTGATCAGGCAGAAACTGACCTGAGCTCCCCAGCACAAAATGGGTACAAGAAAATTATAGGGAAGTAAAGGCAACCAGCATGATACTGAGTGCTGATTGGTCTAGCACCTGATGCCCCTTAAGATGTGTAAAAGGGTTCTTTTTGTTTACAACCCGCTACATGTGTGTGTTTTTTTCAACAAAAAGTCTCAAATAATTTTACTGCTACAAAAAGGGCATTACCTTCCTCATGTTATCTTCAATCAGTGCACGCTGTTCAGGGGTGATAACCGCAGCTGTATCTGTATCTGAAACACTGAAAAGATACATCATGTACTGACTCACAGCAGAAATTAGCTCAAAACTATGAGTGTACAATAATAAAACAGCACTGTTTATATTTCATAAGAAAATGTAATGCTTATGATAACATTATGAAAAACAATATTCAACTGATGAAATAAGCAGTATTGGTTCTGCAATGGTTCTGTTTAGTTCATAAAGTATCCCCATCAATGCACACGAAAACCTCCATAAGTGCTCCTTTCATAGAAAACATAAGGAAACAAATGTTCACAGGCATAAATTCCAAGCAGCCATGGAAGGAACTGCAGGAAATAGCAAAAGATAGGAAGTTTTGGTGTGAGTTAGTTGAGAGCCTATGCACAATGGAGATAAAGGGGGAAAAAGATACCATGGTGGCACATACCTATCAACACAATGTCCCATTGTTTGATCTGTGACAGGGTGAGATTGTTTTCTTCAGTCAGTACAAGCTAAAAGTTAGTCAAGACTAAAAACTTTGTGGATTAGGATTCATCTGGGAAAGGTACAGGAAGCAGTATAACACTGACAACATTATACCTCTTTAACACTTCATTGTGTAAACATCAAGACCTAATACAAATTACCAAGAATGATTCAAATAAATAAGTAGTGGACCCTTTCACACACCTTCAGGTGTATTGGGCATATGCCACATGCTCCAAATATGTATAGACCAAATGGCACTCGATACTTGATGTGATCAATATCACACCAGTCACCTTTACTTCTAGGATATTTGCTGGTACCCAGTTTAGGCTGAACTGACCTGGAAGCCAAAGCCAATTTTTAAAATCCCAGCTACCACTGGGATCTGAAACCATGACCACCAGACAACAGGCAAGTGTGCTAGCCATTGAACTAACACAGCTCCCTCAACTTACTGTACACAAATTGTGTTTCTTTGTTCTGTCTGCAAGTTCTCAAACCACAATACCTATTTTAAAATTATGTAATTTTAATTTGTTGGGGAGGGCACATTAAGCCATAAGCAGGATAATTTTATGTGTAAAAAGACCACTACCAAAAAACTATAAAATGAAAAAGCATAGGAAACTACAAACAGAGAGCTCAAATGATGGCAACGACCTGAGCCATGAGTCATCATGTGAGTTATCCCTGAAAACAGGAGATATAAGACATAACAAGCAACAAGATACATAAACATCAGCTGGAACAAAATATGAGATAACCCAAAGTATAAAATTAGTATTGTATGTTTTCATGCAGTAAAAACAACTTGTTTGCTATACAAGACATTCAATGTCACTTCAAGACTCACCTGTCTGTACTGGAGTTTGTGAATGTGCTAGGTTGATGGCTTAGCTCAACGGGTTCAGAATTACTGTATGTAATATGTGCCAACTGTGGTGGCGGTGGATGCTGAGTCTCACATTTTGAAAATGGAACAGAAGATGGGGAAGGTTCTGGCTGTGAGCCTCTAGTATATGTAGACTTTGAAGATGTGGTGGACACAGGCAGTGAGACTCCAGTAGCTTTAACTGTTGAATATGAAGGGGCTGTGTCCTGACCAACGGGCTGCATTTTACAGCTGTCAATCATCACAGGGGTAGTAGCTGCTACCTGGTAAGGCAAGTTGTCAACTTCAGAGAGATTGATCAACTCCTCTCGCAGTTCTGTCATCTCCTTCTCTGAATATAGAAAAATGAATAGTTATATATATAACTATAATATAACTATAATACTTGTATAGAAGAAGCAGAAAGTGACCTCATAACAAATATAAGACACAAACATAACTTTACAATATGATAGGAGATATATCTGCAAATAGTGATTTTACTCAAAACAGCTAAAACATCTTAACTAGCAAGGTCAAAAACAAATAACCATTCTATTTGTAGGTGCTGCCATAAAAAGACATTTAGATGTTAGAAATTTTATAAAATTGTTCACTGCCATTTATCAGAAATTCTACATGATCAATTGTGTCATGTCCTGTGCATAACTTTTCTCCTATAATAGTCATTCTCCATAATTTCTCTGGCCACTATAGTTTTATAGGCATCTCTAAAGCAGGTTGCTTTCCTTCTTGGCAGTAATCATACTTGTAGGTGACTGTAGCCACTGTCTCTTTAGAGAGATGCCCTCATGATTTTACATTACCCTGTTGGGAAGGCTAAATATGAGGGTAAGTTAACAAGTAAGCCACAAATGGCTGTAGAAAAATAACTAAATATGATAGGAACTTGAAACTAGTTTACTTTTATACATACATTGTCCCTTTATTTCTCAATATAATTTCCACCAACATTGATGCACTTATCCCATCGTTTTATCAGTTCTGCCAAACCCGCTGCATAGAAAAGAGTGCCTTGTTCTCATTTACCTGCCATCCCACAGAACTGTGTGACTTACTTATTGACTCTCCCTCGTACCCTTTTCTACCCAGCTACGCACCGCTTTATGGGACAAACATTTGTCAGCATAAACACTGAAAACCTACCTTGGTGGGAGACATTTCGCGAATGACGCTGAAGTTGAATATGATGTGAAAATGTGGTTTAGAAAACAGAGCATGCAGTTCTATGCAGCTGATTTGGGAGGACTGATAAAACGATGGGATAAGTGCATCAATGTTGGTGAAAATTATGTTGCAAAATAAAGGGACAATGTGTGTATAAAAATAAACTGGTTTCAAGTTATCATATTTAGTTATTTTTCTAGTCATTTGTGGCTTCCTTATTTATGTCCCCTCGTAGGTACTCTACCTTCAAACCTACAACCAAATATAAAAATTAAGACTGAAGGAATTTCTGACTGGCTTTCAGACATAGCGACACATATATATCTAAGCCAAGGTTTATGTAACATCTATTGAAAAAATTTACATTCACATTCACAAACATAATCAGATGTGAAAAATGGAGATGTTGCAACTAATATGAGCATTACATGATTAGTTACTCTTTCCCTACACGACAAGCTGAAGATAAAATGCAGACATCCCCAGGAAGGTTAACCCAGTCAACAAATGCCTGCAGAAGTCGGATGTGTCTGCCTAGCGGCGCAAGAACACAGCTCTGCTGTAAACAGGCACAACGCAATCACGTCCGAAAAAAACTCCGGATGAATGCAGAAGAAGAATGCAGACATGATAAGTAGAAATTTTCAGCTTTTTTCTCATGCTAGACATAAAGCTACAGAAATCTTACATGTATGCAATTAATCAATCATCATCATCATCTTCCACCGTCAAGCGAAGTGGGGAGGAATAACTTGTGTTCCAGTGCCCGGTGGACAGCACTGGATAGTGTCATTCCGTGTGGTTGTACAATGTCTCTGATGTCGTCAATCCATTTAATTAATCAATCTCACCAGTATATTTGAACTATTGCAATCCAACCTATATATGCCAGCTATTGCAACTATTTTTTTTTTCTTCGCTCGCTCGCTTTGAACTTAAGCGTAGTCTATACACACTACTTCTAGTAGTGCTGGACTGAATTTTGTGTGTGGATTGGCTTTCCCTATTAACAGTATCCCTCGCCATCAGGCAAACCCACTCCGACTTCAGAGGTACTTGTAATTTACGTCCCCAAGTCAAGGACGACATTTTAGTCCAATTGTCCTATGTGGGGGCTGAACCCCTTACCCCGGCATCATCAGATTACCAGATGTTTAAGAACACGTATTTTTATCCATTCGGCCATACTGACCTGCTAACTAGTTTTATGTGTGTGCCAGCTTGGCCAACCTTACAGTATGCGCCAGCTGAAAACAATATTTTAAACATGTATGCACCGCTTACTACAATCAATCCTACATATATCACTAAATAACGCACTTTGTCTTTGTTTTTGTTTTTTAAAGCAGCTATCTATGACATTTTTAAAAAGTGGACTACTGCTAAGTTAAAATAAATATGATATTCTTTTTCTTTTCACTGAGATATTGGCACAAGAACAATTGAGGAAATACATGCTAGAAACATTTACTGGAATGGAAGATGCTACATAAGAAATACATATGGAAATTGAACAACTGAAAAACAACATGGCAGCATTAGTCACACAAATACTTACTTCTGTTTTTTGTTGATTTATCAAAGTGGGAGTCTTTATACAGTTGTACCTTGTTAGCCTTTGACGTACAGTTAAACTCTGGATCATTAACATCATCCTCTGTCATAGCATCCTCTGAAAAGAAAGAATTATTACAACCAGTGATGTCTGCCAGATGGACTTGCTGCTGAGATTTAAGATGTAAAAGCTGCTAGCTCAGGCAATTATCAAACAATATAAGTCTTATAGAGTATGTTCTGCCATCCCTTGAGTTTATACTTAGTGACATGAAATCTATCATCAATCTTTTGTGCACATAGTATCTCGTTCAACTGTGGTCAGTTTAGAAGAGAAGTTTATCACCAGGTTTCTCCTTGCTTCTTGGTAATACCTATTATACCTATGTTTGGATTGATCTTTCTTCTACTTTGCATTGCATTAAAGGTAAATAGTAGTAGGCCTCTTTCAGTCCTGAAGGACTATAGAGTTGTGCCGCTTGGGAGGTGCCTGGCAGCACCGCTGGTGACTGTATAGTCCAATGCGAGAGTGACAACCCCTGTCACAGTTTCCGCATCTGTAAGACGAGGGAAGTCCCGCAATAAGTGACTGCATTTTAAGCCTGTGCCGTCTATCCTCAGTTTGTTGGATCAGATTGCGCTCAAAGAGCACCAGTCCATTTCGTACATCTCTTCTCCAGGAGCATCTGTCTGTTGCAACTCTTTCCCACGTGTCTGGATCTATTCCAAGGGTTTTCATATCTTGTTTACACACATCCCTATATCGCATTTGGGGGTCTTCCGGTTGGCCTCTTTCCTGTGGCTAGTTCTCCGTATAGGAGATCTTTGGGAATACGTTCATCCTCCATTCGAGATATGTGGCCCAGCCACCGGAGGCGTCTCTGCTTGAGGAGGGTGTGCACTGTGGTAATATCTGCTCTTTCAAGCACATGTTTGTTTGTTATGTGGTCTTTCCATGTTATACCCAGGATACGTCTCAGACATCTCATGTGGAAGGAATTCAACTTCCTTTCATGTCTTGAGTACAGGGTCCGGGATTCAGACCCATAGAGTTGTGTTAACAACACAAGCTTTATATACTTGAGCTTTTGTACGCTCTGTTAGTCTATTATTCTCCCACTCTTTTAGCTAGCTTGGAAAATGATGTGGCTGCCTTTCCAATGTGTCTGTCGATTTTTGTCTCTAATGAAAGATTATCTGATATTGTCGACCCCAAATACACAAACTCGTGGACGACCTTCAATTCGTAATTAGAAATTTTGATTGACGGAGGCGCACCAGCGTCTTGTTCCATCACCTGTGTTTTATTTAGGCTAATGGTGAGCCCAAAGTCTTTGCAAGCGGCTGCAAAACGATCTATGAGCCTTTGCAGAGCTGCTGTATGAGTAGTTAGTGCTGCATCATCTGCAAAAAGTAGTTCTCTTTCACATCTTGATCTTATTTTGGTCTTTGCCTTGAGTCTTGATGGGTTAAAAAGTTTGCCATCAGATCTTGTGTGGAGGTATATGCCTTCAGTGGCAGTCCCAAATGCCTGCCTTAAGAGAATGGCGAAGAAGATTCCAAAGAGTGTAGGAGCAAGCACGTAGCCCTGCTTTACTCCGCTGCTGATGCTGAATGACTGGGATGTTGAGCCGTCAAATAAAATGGTCCCCTGCATTTTTACGTGGAATGATTTCATGAGACTAAGAAGGGTGGGTGAACATCCAACCTTTTCAAGGACCTTAAAAAGGCCGCTTCTGCTCACAAGGTCAAATGCCTTTGTAAGGTCGATGAAGGCAATATATAGTGGCTTCCTATGTTCTCTGCACTTCTCTTGGAGCTGCCGGAGTGAGAAAACCATATCGATGGTGGACCTGTTGGGTCTAAATCCGCACTGCGATTCGGGGTAGATTCTTTCAGCAAGAATGTGTAATCTTTTAAGGTTTACTCTGGCAAAAATCTTGCCTGTAATGCTGAGTAGGGAAATTCTGCAATAGTTGTTGCAGTCGCTTCTGTCGCCTTTGTTTTTATAAAGGGTAATGATGTTTGCGTCTTTCATATCTTGTGGTACTGATTTTTCTTTCCTGCAGAGCTGAAATATTGCATACAATTCTGGGATGATTGTTTCTTTGCTACATTTTAAAATTTCAGGTGGAATACTATCTTTTCCAAGTACCTTGTCGGATTTGAGAGTCTAGTGCTTCACTGATTTCTGTGAGGCAAGGTTCGTTATCCAAGGGCATGCATGGCGGACTGCTGATCGATGGCTTCCAGAGCTTCTTCGCTGACAGTGTTATCCACTGAGTATAGCTCTGAGTAGTGTTCTACCCAGCGATCCATTTGTTTCGCTCGATCTTTTATGATTACCCCCTCAGTTGATCGTAAAGGGGCCATCTTATTTTTTGATGGACTGACAGCTTGCTTGATGCCCTCATACATTCCTCTTATATTTCCATTGTCTGCACAAGTTTGAATTTGAGCAGAGAGCTGTAGCCAGTACCTGTTCGCACATCTTCTTGCCATCTGCTGTACTCTATTTCTGGCCGTTCGCAATGCCTGCAGTGTTTTCTCTGAAGGTGACGTTTTATACATTGAGAATGCATGTCTCTTTATCTCCAGGACTGGGAGCATCTCTTCAGAGTGTGCTTCAAACCAGTTGGTTGACTTAGTTTGCTTCTTGCCAAATGTTGATAGTGCTGTATTGTAGATGGTGTCGCGAAAATGACTCCATCTCTCGGTGGAATTTCCGTTTGTGGGGCCAGGCAGAGTATCCGCTGTATGAATTTGTTGACCTTCTCTTTATTTTGGGCGCCGCTGGTGTCAATGCATGGTCTTCCTTCTGTTCTGCTTCTGTAGATTCTCTTGGGCTTTATCTTCACCTTGCTGTAGATGAGTGAATGGTCGGTGTCGCAGTCGGCACTATGATAGCTGTGAGTCAGCCGTACATTGCGGAGGTTGCTGCGTTTAGTGAGTACCAGGTCGAGTTGGTGCCAGTTCTTTGATCTGAGGTGCCTCCATGACACCTTGTGTTGAGGTTTCGTGTCAAAGAAGGTGTTGGTCACGCACAGATTATGGTGGCTGCAGAAATCCAAGAGACGTTGTCCATTGTCATTGATCTTCCCAACGCCAAACTGTCCTAGACATGAAGGCCAAGATTTTTTATTGGAGCCAACCCTGGCATTGAAGTCCCCCAGGATAAAAAGATGTTGTTTCTCTAGTGTTTCACTGACTTCTTTGCTAAGGTCGTCATGGAACTTGTCTTTATATTCTGATGCTGCAGTTAGTGTTGGGGCGTAAACGCTTATAATACTAACTGGGCCTGCCTCTGTCTGGAGTTGGAGCTTCAGTATTCTTTCAGTGCCATCACTTGGTGGTATGATGGAATTAAGCAGCTTGTTTCTGATAGCGAAGCCAACTCCATGCTCCCTGGTCTCTCCGCACGGCTTGCCATGCCAGTAGAAAATGAAGTCCCTCTCCTTGATGCTTCCAGATTCTTGGAGTCTGGTCTCTTGCAGGGCAACAATGTCTATCCCCAGTCTTAGAAGTTCGTTGTTTTTCACTGCAGTTTTGCGGGCATCCACAATCTAATTCTTACGTTCTTACGTTCCATGTTCCCAGCCTTAGGGCTGGCTGTTTTGTTTTTTTCTTGTTGCGAGGTGTATAGATTGCGGTCCATGTGTCAGGATTTCCCCCCTAAGCTCCACACACCCTCAGGAGCAGATGAACCGTGACGAGACAACACCTTATTGACTGGGGGCTGCCCAGCTTAGGCGGGCGGTAGCTGTCTAGTGAGATACGATGATCTCTGCCACCGTCGGAAGTAGCCCCTGGCGCCTTGCTCTACGCCAATCGAGCATTAAGACTTATAACCGGCAAATGCTGCTTCCCCTGTTGTGTCACCGCTTTACGCGGTGCTGAAGTGACCTCTTCAGGACACAAGCCTGGGCAATGGAAATCGGAGAACCAGCTGTTGCCCAGTAGCAAGTTCCCCCTCTCCACGTCGCCGATGTTGACCAAGGGAAAGACAGCAGCCAATGCAACTTGGCATCGGTGCCATCGCAGGAGTTGCCAGAACTATGTTGTTTACAACATGGAACTGCCTTAGGGACTCCATCTCCGGATTTGTCCTCGGGGTTGACTCCCGAAGCCTTTCCCATATGGGTATACCCGCAAGGCAGCGGAGGTTTGAGATTTAGAGTTCCCTCTCTTAGAAGAGATACCAACCAAGGCTGACGAGCCTCCTCTGCCCGGGAATCAATAAGGAGGGAAGTCTACCATTCTTCCTTCCTGGCAGTGACCATACTGATCGGATGACAGTAGCCATTGTCTCTACTGAGAGATCCTCTGCCCACCGTCACTGACTTGAAACCATAACCAACAACTATCTGTCGGCTGCTCCCAAGTCCAATCCACCATCTGCTCCCATGGCTTCACGTTACCCTGTAGGGGGGGGCTAAATGGGTACTCCACCTTGCCCAAGGGTGTCCCGTAGGCTAGCGGAGGGAAGGGGGCACCTTACTTCTCCTTTGATAGGGGTAAAAGGTAAATAATGTAGAAGTAAAGGACCCTTTTTAACATGCTCTGAGGCATTTCTGGCATGTGGTGCCAGCAGTACACAATGTTAATGGCTGTTACTTCTTTGCGGGTAATTAGTTTTGGGGTTTTTTCCATGGCTGGTGACCGCTTTCTTTGGCCAGACTTTCAGCTTTTTGCTTTTCCTTGATGTACAAAAGAAGAGGGTGCACACAGAACACTGCTCCCTGTAAATTATGAGACACATAAAACATGTGACCTCTGCTAGTCACAAATTTTAATCTTAACAAGGAATAGAATCTGTGTCTTTAGAATATTGATTATGTCGTTGTTTCGGGATTTGAAATTTAAATATTGAGCACAACCCACTACTGGCAACGCCGATCGCATTCTGGTATGAACCTAAGGCCTATCCACGTCAATTTGGAAGCACTATACTCGAGTTTCGCCCTCGTTTGAGCTCGTCAGTAGTGCATATCCCTGACCGGATCCGGAAACAGTTCTTTAGAATATATCTGATAAACCACCAGCTCCATAAAAATATTTTTTTTTAACTGCAAAATTTTGAAAACAATATTCATTCATGCACAACTTACAGTTGAGTACTCCTGCACTTTGCCTGTGTGTTACCAGGATCCATATGGGAGGCAAAGAATAGGAACATTGTAACATACCTGTCACTGGTGCTGACTAAGGAAGGGTGGCATGAGACTGACAACTCATCCCTTTAGTAGAAAAATCCAATGGTGCCAACCAATCACTAATAAAGTCTACATAGTGGTTGGTATGCGCTGGCTGAGTGCCTGTGGTCCATGGGAGATGAAAAGTTGAAGATCTCTGGGACATAGAGAAGCCACCATAGTGCATATGGTAGCATGTCTGTCTTCCTAACCCTATAGTGACATATTTGAAAAACCCCGAGGCACGGATTGTATTTTTGACTGACCTGGGCTTCCTGGTCAACCCAGTACGAACTGGGTACCTTGAACTTCCTGGGAAGCAAAGATAGCCGGCATGATATTGATCACATCCTCAATCAAGTGGAAGCTGCCTTATCACATTGGCAAGCAAAAATGTCTGATGGCCCGATGGTCATAGGTTCAAACACAAATCCCCATTGTGGCAGAATTTATTTTAACAAATTAACCCTAGTGGTATTCAAGCAATAAAATGGATGACAGAGACAAAGGAAAATATAGATTGTAATCCTGACTATATTAACACTCATGTGCCATTTAAGATTATCATTTATTCATCTTTGATTCTATTTCTCTTCTCTATTGTAAAGTCTTTATTTTGTTTGTCCTGTGGGTTCCAGTAATTGATTTTCTAGTTATGCTATTTCAAGATTTTCTCACTGTATAGTTAGTCGCAGGTCCAACTTCAAGGCAGCGGGTCGTCCCCGTAATGCTCTGTTCCAGTGCCAATGAGTATCACACACTGTGCCGTGTGAAAAGTGGAACAGACAGAAGTCTAGAAAAACCATGCCCCATACAGCATTACTATGCATAATGCCACAGTCAGAATGCCAACACAAAAGTCTGCCATGAAAAAAATACAGTTAACCGTCGATGGAAGCGGCAGCCACTAGAAAACCAGCAGCCACACATTACTGCATAAGGCAAACCCAGTCAGTTCAGCGACCGGCTGACTTTTTGAACATCTAGTTCACGATACAAACAACCACGACAGTTGCAAAAGCACTCCACATGAAATCCACAGCTCACAGTGTCGCACTGAACTCAGTAGCTGGGTGACGGAACTATTGTATGTTGTATCCAATGACTCTCACTCATCTTTTGTATCACCAGAACCTGCTTAGTTTTCCCCCTTAACTCAATATTAGTGATTATGTCATATCACTCCAGTCCTATTCTACAGTCACCAACTATTAAATGTTTGTAGTTTAAGAGTGAATATTTTAGTCGTTCTCCATGTTTCCAACCATATAGTGGTACTGATGCAAGCCCTGTCAGGGTTCTGAAAACCTGAACACAAATGCATAAGACTTAAAGTTCAATCTTTTGGGGAATTCACAACCAAACCAAGAAAACCAAGATGCTAGGTGAGTTGTAGAAGAGCTTAAGTGCCATGGTCAGGGTTTATACTGACCAAAACCTCGTAACATCTCCATGTGGGGCATCCGGGACCCAGTCTGGATAATGAAGAGAGAAACAGACAAGGTGTCCATTATGATGAAGTTTGTGAGGACTCAAAATATGCACGCACAAGACTGCAAAATGATTACAACCACTACAAGTTGCTAGATCAACACCACAGCACTAGTGGGGCCAAGCCCAGGACCACATGTTGGCAGGAAAGTGCACTAAGCAGTTACCATTACCAGTGATAAACAGTAGCCATGACTGGACACTGGATATTATTCTTGTTAAAAGATAATATAAAACACAACTTATTTTACTGCACACATTATTTTTACCTGCTGCTTTGTTCAGAAATGAAAGAAACTGGACATAGTCATCATCATCATCACAATTATCATACATATCTGTTGTTATGTCAGGGGCAACAAAGGCGCTCTCAATTTCTGTAATTGAAGTATTTGTCAGTGGCAGTTTCGACCTTGTGCGAAAAGCAATCTGAAAAATGTAAGCTAAATGTAATGACAGGTAATTATTTATTTCATTTGCTAACTGTAAAATTAAATAAATTTAAGCATTCCAAAGGTGAACCAAATTTAAATTAGTGAAGATAAAGTCCAATATGTATTATACTAAATACATCACATAAAACATACAACGCAGCAGATAAATAAAAGTGTGTTGTGTTTAACTTTTATAAAATGTTCACTGTATATTTCATACAAATTAAACACAACACACTAGGTACTGTTATGTTGTTATGTGACACCATTTATGCGATAGTGGCAACTGACGTGCTTATATTTATTGTGTACAGGTTGAAAAAACGAACCTAAAGATCACATTGCCACTGTATTATTATATGCTTAGACCTGATGAATAATTCCAAATGGCCACCAATTAATGTGCGAAGTAATTTAAAGTTAGTTGCATGTCCTTTACAGGACGTAGCATTTTTTGGCTGTTCGTGATTCCTGGGCAAGTTTACGTTCAGTAGTTTGCCATTGATTTCTGAATGCCCGGCACCCATACCATTTAATAAAAAACTGACCCAGCTGTGTTTCAAACGTGGGTATGCAGAATTATGAACTGCGCCTGTAACTCCTTCACCACAGAGACCATTCATTTCAAACAAGCTGAAAGGACACATTGCCACTGTAACATTAAATGTCCAAACCTGATTAAGATTTTCAAATGGGGGCCAATTAATTTTTGAAGTTATTAGCTTCAGACACAACAAATAATTGAGCAGACCATGTGAACCATATATTTGATGTGCTAAATGTTTTTCCCATTCAAAGAAAGATGTGATTAGTTTTCTCCTAGAGTCCAAAGAACTGTAATATGTACTACCTTACTTTTTAATATTTTGGTCAAAGTTAACATAAGAAAATCGGCAATCTATAGGCTTTGATTGTTGTGAAATTGTATGTATAATAATGAGTTCGTACATTTTCACATTTGTTTTGGATATCTTCAATGTGGACATCATGAAGGAATTCTCTTTAATTCTCAATTCGCTTTATATGACTTCGTTTGGTATGTTGGTAATTAAAAAACCGAATACATGTGTATACAAATATTCACGGCATGTTGAAAAAGACTCAGTTCCCCTCCCTAACACATTTTCCTGCTCAATGTGTCTACAGTGTCATGAGTCCATCTTTGTGCTTGTTGACCCCTGCCTCAATTGCAGTAACCAAGCATTCCACCACTTTTCTTTCCCATTGATTTGCTGTACAAAAGGATTCTGGTGATTTCAAGGCTTTGAGACTTTTATGTGATACACACACACACACACATATATATATATATATATATATATATATATATATATATATATATATATATATATATATATATATATATATATATATATATATTTTCTCTGGGTAAACATCACTAAAATAAATGGAAAATATGAAAAAGAGGGTAGGAAAATGAAAGACACATGTTGATAAAGAAATGCTGAAGACGATTAAGAAGGGGTAAACAATTATATTTACATTTTGAATTACATGGCAACCAAATATTGCAATCAGCAATGAGGAAACTGAAAATGTCACAAATTTTCATCTACTCCTTTTGCACTGGATTCATAAGCCCCATGTCATATATAGTTTTTTTTTAGTTACATGTCCTTTACAGGATGTTGCAGTCAACACCAGCATTTTTTTGTTGATGTCTTGGCAAGTTTTTACATTCAGTAGTTTTCCATTGCTTTCTAAACGACTGGCTCCTATACCAACGCGTTAAAACCAGCGTGACTCTATCTGCTACCAAATCGGTCACCGCTGTGTTTCGAATGCGGGTAAGCAGCATTACGAATCGTGTCCGCAACACCATCGCCATGGAGACCAGCCATATATAGTTAGACACCTCGAAAAATCTGTGTGTCAGACTTTGGCATGCATTTCTGCAGGGTTTACTTCTCCTAGACAGATTACATTCATAGTAACTGGTAGTAAAGTCCCTTGGGTAGCCTTTTTGTGCTTAACAATTTTGCCAGGTTGGTAGGCTTATTGCCTACACTTTGCTATCTCCAAATGCCATGGGATTTTTAACATGCACAACGGACCACTTATTATTCACCTTTATCTGAGGCTACAAATCCAATTTCACTACCAAAGAGACCAAGGGATGTGTTATATCATTAGATACCAATGGTTCTTGGCATGTTCTGAGCCTGAAGAGGACATTGCAACCTCTCAGCTATGGCTTCCACATACAAACCAACAATGGCTACATAATTCACAACAATGGGAACTGTTCAAAAGATGTCAGGCAGAAACTGGTCGTAGCATCATAGAGGTTAAACGTATGAAGAACCTATGGCACAACACCAGCAAACAAAGTAATGATTTAGAGAATATTTATCTTTCCTGAGCCAATATGCGAATGCAAATCATTAACCATTTCATACACATTAAAGAAGCAAATCAACAAAAGTTTTGAATGTTTGAACACAGCCTGCTGTGAGTATGAAAAGTATTAGGAACATCACATTTTTTTGTTAAGTCAGAATGCACGGAAAAATATGTGACCAGTCTTTCCCTCCTGTTGCAAATAATTAGAGCTGGCATCAACACAAGGGTTTCCATCTAGTCGCCCAGACTCCTCGTTATTGCATACTTCAACATCATCATCATGTAGAGCTCAGATATTTTTTAAGCAAGCAACATTTCAATGGAAAAAACGTGGATAAATACCTGGGCAACAGACACCCTGAGAAAGCAAATAAAGTTGGCTAAAAGATGTGGATATTACAGCTCTGTGTAGACAGACTAATACAATGATCACATTGGCACCTTGCCGTCTTGACAGACGATAGTTTGTGCTTTAAAAAGGCATAATAACTTTTAACTATGGCGATAGCGAGTGTGACTGATAAGGCCAATTTGCGCTGTAAATGTCCGTTCACAGTGGGTGCATGTGAACACGTGGTCATTTCCACCATCATGCACCATCTTACGTCTCAAACGCTTGGTGTGTGACTTTTCTGCAATAATTTTCTCCTTTGACTTTATTCCATTTCTGATATTTGCCCTCCATGCAACACGTTCAGCGGCGACTTGCTCCCAATGTGCATTATCAATGCCTGTATCAATCATGTCCCGCTTACATACATCTTTGTATCGTAGTAGAGGCCGACCCTGAGATCTCTTACCCATCTGTAATTCACCAAAAAAGATATCCTTTGGTATTCTACCATCATCCATCCTCCTAAGATGTCCTATCCATCTAAGTCTACGAAGACTGAGCATGGAATAAACTGTCACACAACCTGATCTTTCCAATACTTCAGTATTTGTGATTTTGTCTTGCCACTTAATACCAAGAATTCTTCGCAGACACCGCATATGAAAGCTGTTTAAATTGTTCTCTTGGTGTGAGTAAGTTGTCCAGGTTTCACTGCCATAGAGAAGAGTACTAAGGACACAGGCTTGATAGACAAGGACTTTTGTTTTGGCAGTAAGCTTCCTGTTCTCCCAGACTCTTTTTCTTAACCTGTTCATTGTTGTTGCTGCCTTACCAATCCGGATGTTGATTTCCTGATCTAGGGATAATTTGCTATTTACCACTGATCCTAGATATGTAAAATGGTCTACTATCTCTAGTTCGGCGTCGTCAATAAAGATTGATGGTACCCCATGTGCACCTTGTGACATAATCTGTGTCTTCTTTTTGCTAATTGTTAAACCAAATTCAGAACAAGCATTGGAGAATGCAGATAGTAGACATTGCAATTCTTCCTCAGAGTGGGTCGTAACTGCAGCATCATCTGCAAAAAGCAACTCTCTGATCAGTACCCTCCTAATTTTGGTCTTGGCCTTCAATCTCTGAGCATTGTAGAGGCCGCCATCTGAGCGTGAGTGAATGTATATACCACCATCCTGATCACGAAATGCATATTTCAGTAGAAGTGAAAAGTATATTCCAAAGAGGGTGGGAGCTAGTACACAACCTTGCTTAACTCCACTCTTGATTTCAAATTCTTCAGAAGTTGCACCATCAAACTTGATTATACCCTTCATGCCTGTGTGGAACGATTCCACAATGGACAGAAGAGTTGGTGGGCAGCCAATCTTCTTTAGTGCCTTGAACAGACCCTCACGACTGACCAAATCAAATGCCTTTGTGAGGTCGATGAAGGCAATAAACAGTGGTTGATTCTGTTCACTGCATTTTTCTTGCATTTGTCGCAATGAGAATATCATATCAGTGGTAGACCGGTTCTGTCGAAAGCCACACTGTGATTCGGGGTAGACTTGATCTCCTAGGACTTGAAGTCTGCGCAGAACAATTCTGGCAAATACTTTTCCAACAATACACAGAAGTGAGATACCCCTATAGTTGTTGCAGTCGCTCCGATCGCCCTTGTTCTTGTACAGTGTTATGATGCTTGAATCTTTGAAATCCTGTGGGACTTGTCCTTCACGCCAGCATAGCTCTATTAGCTGGTGGATCTGTATAGTGAGTGTGTCTTGCCCACTCCTGATAACCTCTATTGGAATCCCATCCTTACCTGGAGCCTTGCCAGATGCAAGTTCATTTATAGCACACTTAACTTCTGTTATGGTGGGAAGTGTGTCCAGGTGGTCAAGAGTTGGTAGAGCCTCTATGGCGTTGAGGGCATTATCCGCTAGTTTGGTCTCACTTGAGTAAAGCTCCAAATAGTGCTCTACCCATCTGCTGTTTCTTATCAGTGATGACTTCTCCAGTCAAGGTTTTCAATGGTGCACTTCTTTTGATCACTGGACCACAGGCTTTCTTTATTCCTTCATACATGCTTCTTATGTCTCCCTTATCACTTGCGATTTGAATGGACTTTCCTTGTTTCTTAAGAGAGCTTTCTTCTTCTTATCAATCAAGGGCTGCAGAGTCTCGCTGTTGGCCGCAAACCAGTCCTGCCTCTTATGATCCACAGTGCCGTAAACCGTTACGGCAGTTGTACAAAGAGTTTCCTTAATTTGACCCCACTTTTCATTTACTGTACAATTTTTTACTGTACAATGATCATATGCACAAATAAAATATATGTTTGAATTGATGTGACAGAATTCACACTCCATCAACACTGTCTTTTGTCTTCTACTCTAGGGTGCAGAGGTCTCTTACAGTATTGTTACACTTCCACAAGCTACCTGATTTTACAGCATCAGGCCTCAAATTCTTGTACTGTTACAAAACGGAACTTACCTTCCCAGCATCATCTTCAGTCAGTGCAGCATCATCTTCAGTCAGTGCATGCTGTTTAGAGGTGACATCGGCAGCTTCATCTGTATTTGAAACACTGAAACGACATCATGAATTGACAGACTATAGAAATTAGTCCAAAAATATGAGTGTACACTAATTAAGCATCCCTGCTTTAATTTCATTAGAAAATATAATGCGTGTGACATCATTATGAACAACAATTCAAGAAGGTTGAAATAAGCAGTATTGGTTTTGCAATGGTTTGATGTAATTTGTGCAGGATCACAATCATTGTACACAGAAACCCCATTAAGTTCTCAAGTTTCTTTCCATAGATCACATAAGAAGAATCCCAACACACAGCACAAACTCTGAACACTGACAAGGATCCAGAAGTGCATATACTAGAATCTTAAGAGCTATCAATATTCTTTTTTGTGTATTGGTTTCAAATTCTAAAATTTAGCCTGAGTGGCATCCTATTCAGTCTACTCTTTATGATTTTCAGCTGCTGAGGGATTGTTAACATGCTCATGGGTGCTCTGAGCTTTTAGCTGTATCGGAGAAGGCTACATGTTATGTTCACTACCCAAGGATCAGGGAAGTTTAACTTTCTTCAATTTCTTTATTTTATAAAAATGCCCAAACTGTCTTCTCAAGTTCAGAGGCAAATGATGTACTTCTAAGTTTCTCCACTCCCAGTTTTGCATTTATTCCTTATAAAACTAACTGGATCACATGTTCTGTAGTGAAGCTAGGATTAGGCCTAGGCTTATGTTTCCTCAACAGGTTTTAGGTATTTCATGGTCAACACACTTCAAGCCAAGTAACAGGAGGTGGCATAAATTACTGAATGTTCCTTACTCAGTTTCTGATCAGCTGGCTTTGAATCTTGTGAAGTATATTTTCAAACTTAAAATCTTTTCCTTTACAGTTCCAACAGTTTGTGATCTCTAATTTTTTGTAATTATTCTTCTACAGATTAAATCAGAGTGTGGAAGGGGGCGTGAAATGGGTACCTTGCATTAAAGAATCCTTGACAATTGGACATTAAAAATAGTAGCCATAGTAGGCCACTGGTCAAGCTAAATTTTAAAAAGGTTAAATGAACATGTGAGTTCATCATGACCCAAACATGAATAAGGTGTGTGTGCGCGCGCCTACATGTGTGTGTGTGTCTGGGGTTGTGGGGATTGACCTAATAAAAGTAGAGAATTATATACAATTATAAGAAGACAAATAGTGTCCATTGGTCATGAAATGAGAAGAAGAGCATTAGAAAACAACAGTGATGACTATAAAGATCATTGCTAGAAGAGGCAGGAGCAGACCAAGAGAAATTATGCTAGCTGGATTAGAACAGTAGCATGGAGGAATTACACCAATAGAATTCATCCAGAACATCAAGGACTGAGATCTGTGAGGGTATGATAACGATATACTGATATCTTCTTTCTTTTCCTCATTATGTAGAGTATCTTCACTGTGTCTTTGCAGAACCAAATTCAATGTATTTGTGACATTTTGGAATAAGAGAGGTACTGAGGTGTGTCTCTTGTTGAGCTAGAACACCCTACCTACAGCTGTGGATGCCAAAATCCCTCTTGCTTCACAAATACTCAACTTTATTCAATTACATCAAGAAAAGGTTCACAGCCATAAATGTCAAGCAGCAATAAAGGGAGTTGCACCAGACAGCAAAATATAGGATGCCGTAGTGTGAGTTGGTTGGTGGATACAGGGCAGAAAAAAGAAACCATGATGGCATGGTGGTTAGTGCACTCATCTACCAACTCTGTGGCCAATGGTTTGATCCCCAGCAGGGTGGGATTGTTTTTTGTTTTATAGTCAAAACGAGCTAGGGGTCGACCAAGCCTAAAAACACTTTGAGACCAAAGCTTTATGTGGAAAATGTACAGAAAGCAGCATTATACTGATAACATTAGCCCTAATGGATACTTCATTGTTTGAACATATGCATCTAATATCAAACAACAAGAATCCTCCAAAGCACATGAAAAGGCTTTAAGTAAATAAAGATCCTTTTACACATCTTGAAACATATTGGGTATATGGTGGTAGACCCATATTTTTATAGACAAAATGACATTTGACGGCCGATTTTTTTGACATCACACCAGTTGTCTTAGTTGAGGACTTGAATATATGACGATCAGGCATGCAGCAAGTATGCTAGCCACTGCACTACCACAGCTGCCTCAACTTACTATACACAAATGATGTAATGAATGTTTGTTCTGTCTGCAAGTTCTCAGTTACAATATATGTTTTTAAATTATACAACATAGCTCATATGACATCTAGCACATGTTCATTCTGACAGTCACTATGTGAGCTATACCTGAAACCAGGAGACGCAAAAAGTGGCAAGCATCAAGATAGCAAGACATCTGTTGGACTATAAGATCAACCTCAAATATCTCCACAAGACTAGCATCAGATGTTTTAATAGCTCCACATTGGTAGCACGCCTATAGAAAGTGTAACCGAGCACAAGGCACTGCGTCTTATCATGGATCACAATCTAACCTTTAATTCCCATGTTCATGCTCTAGTTAAACAAATAGCCAAAAAAGTATACCAACTTGCCAAAATTAAACATTTCCTCGAAAACACAAGAAAGATATTCTATACTTCCCACATACAAAAGCATATTGATTATTGCTCCACAATCTGGGATGGATGCTCCAAATCAATAACAAAACGCCTTTATTCACTCCAGCAGTGCGTTTAATCAATGGTGATAAGCCTACAGACAATTCTAACCTACATGAACGTCTTCAGTTACTGCCACTCCATAAACGCCTACTTTTTAATAAGGCTAAACTAATTCACAAAATCCTATTTCAAAATGCTCCAAGCTACCTTTGGTCATTGTTTAAATATAACGCATGACATAGCGAACGACTAAATATACTGCATGTCCCTAAACCTAGGATAGACTTATATGAAACAAGCTTAGCATACTCTGTCACTCAGTTGTGGAACAATCTTCCACAAGAAATCAAAGACACCACCAATCATTATACATACAGTCGCAACCTGTTTGAACACTACCTCAGTACAGACTACACGCCCCCCAAAAAATAATAATGGTAAATTATCTCAAACGACAACTAGCTAATAAACATTCCCATATGTATGGCACATTACACTTTCCCTGGTATTTATCATGCCCATGGTAAACATTGCCTCAGTGAGTCACGTATTATTGATTATTTTGCATGCTTATTATTCTTTTGTTGTCTAAGATTAGCTTTATATGTGATTTTGAATGAAATAATGTATGAGAGGAATTAGAGAAGAAGGGCAGAATGTCAGATGGGCCTGCATACCCAATTCTTACCCTTTGAAAATAAAGATTGTTTGTTCGTTCGTTAATACAGTCAAGGCAACTTTTACAGTGCAGGTTAGAAGTTAAACATACCAAGTTTAACAATATATTCAAATGCCACTTTAGGACTCACCTGTTTTTGCTGGAGTTAGCGAATGTACTAGGTTGCTGACTTGGCTGGGTGGGTTCAGAACTCCTAGATGTAGTATGTGTCAAGTGTGGTGGTGGATGATATGGAGATTTGACTTTTGAAAAAATATCAGATGGTGAGAAAATATCAGGTTGTGAATTTCCAATATAATTAAATGATGAAGATGTGGGCACTGGCTGTGAGACTCCAGTATCTTTATGTGGTGAATATAAAGAGGACATTTTCCCGCTGCCGGTCATTTCAGATGCACTAGTTAAAACCTGGTAAGAAGGCAATTCTTCATCTTCAGAGAGCTTGCTCAACTCCTTTCGCAGTTCAATAATCTCCTTCTCTGAAAATAGAAAGATAAATATAAGCAATAGTAATTGTAAAGAAGAAGCAGAAACTGATTTTAACCTCATAACAAATATAAGAAAATGAATATATGATAGAAAATGCATCAGTAAAATGTGTCTTTACTCAAATAAACTAAAACAATTTAACTCAGAAGGTTAAAAACAAATAACCGGTCTATTTTCAAGTGCTGCCACAAAAATGCAGATGTTCGAACTTTTATGAAAATGTTCACTCCATTTCTTGTCAATCCCACATCATTATCTGGTGGTCAGTCCTGTGCAGAACAGTCAATCAATCATCAATCATGTGCCATGCCGGAAAGCGTGGGCGGTCATGACTCGCCATTTCACTCGATCACCAGTGTCGTGGATCAGCTCAGTGTTCCTGTCTCGTCCATGCCATGTGGCCAAGCCATCCAGGTATTTTCCTCTCGGTCTTCCTCTTGGTCTGTTCCCCTCGATCTTGCCAGTTGTCACTAAGTTCTCCAATCCATTTCTTCTCATAACATGTACCTCCATAAAATTCATTCTCCACAATTTTGTTTATGACTATTGTTTTCTAGGTATCTGTAAAGAAGATAGTCTGTCATTACTTTCGTTCTTGGCAGTGATCATGCTTGTTGCATGAGCTATTTACTGCAGTCAGTCTTACATAATATCAATAAATAACATACTATGCAAGCCAACTCTTTAAAACAAACAGCAGCTGCCCATCCCATTTTTAGAAACTTTGACTGATGCTAAGTAAAAATAAATATAATTATACATAATTATGTATACAAAATTCAAGATTGGTGACTCAGCCATGTGCACATGTCATGTGGTTTGGCGTCGCAGACAGCAGAACACATACTCCAGGACTGCCCAAACTACAACATATCCAGGCGAACCTTCTGGCCCAGAGAGACAACAGTGGAAGATAAACTCTATGGACCGCTGAGTGAACTAAAAAACTCTGTTAGATTCATACAAGTGGCAACATTGTAGTTATAAACATATTTCAAGTAAACGAAAGAAGAAGAATATAATTATGTTTTTCCTTCCTTGAGATAGAAATACTGGGACACAAAATAACAATTGGAGAAATAATAAAAGTAAAAGCTAGAAATACTAATAGGATGCAAATACAAAATGAGCAACTGAAAAACAATGGCAGCATTATTCACACAAATACTTGCTTCTATTTTTTGTTAATTTATCAGATTGGAAGTCTTCAGACAGTTGAACTCTGTCCGCCTTTGAGATATAGTTAAACTCTGGGTCATTAGAATCAGCATCATCATCTATCAGAGCATCATCTGAAAAACAAAAACAAAATTATTACAACTGGTGGTGTCTTCCAGATGGGTTTGTTGATATCAGAGATTTTAAAGGTGCCAGCTGAAGCAATTATTATGCAATATATGGGCATAGTTGTTTTTTTTACATAATTTTTATTCTTCTTTTTCATCTATTTCTTCTTTAGTCACCATACCTTTATTAGACTAGGACTACAAATTATCTGACAAATGTTTCTCTATTTCAGTTTGAATTTTCACCATATAGTTTCTACTTAAAGATGGAATATTTTTCCTCAGGTCAGCATACAGCTCTTGTAGGGCATGTTCTGCTATCATTAGACTAGAAACTTAATGGTTTAACATCTATCATGAATTGTTTATACAAATTTTTTCTTTTGCACTTGCTTGCTTCGAATTCAAGCGTAGTCCATACACACTATTTATAGTAGTGATGGACTGAATTTTGCATGTGGGTTAGCTTTCTCTATTGACAGTGTCCATCGCTATCAGGCAAACTCACTCTTGACTTCAGAGGTGTTTATAATATTAATATCTCATATTATTGTGGCCAGTCTGGAAGTGAAGTGTGATCACCAGGTTTCTACCCTGGTATAGGGTCAGAAGAAAAGTCTACACCAACCTGACTATGATAGATGCAAGCCCTTTCAGTGTTCAGGTAACCTGAACACCAATACATCAGACCTGAAATTCACTCATCTGGAGGATTCACAACAAAAATAATAAAATCAAGATGCTATATGAGATGCAGTGGTGGTTAAGTGCCAGGGTCAGGGTTTATATTGACCAAGTATATTGTGGGGCATCTGGGCCTAGTCTGGCTAATGAAGGTAGAATCAAGCAAGGTCTCAGATGTGATGAAGTTCACCAAGGACTCAAACTTTGCATGCTACAAAACAGCAAGAGAATCACAGCTACTGCAAGATGCTAGATCGATCGACGCCAGAGCACTACTGAAGACTAGCTAGGACCCCATGTTTGCAGGCAAGTTCACTAATCTATACAATTACCAACTAATGATAAACAGTAGCCATGACTAAACAAAGGGTAGGTCAAATTATTCTTGCTCAGAGATAACAATAAATGTATGACACAACTTAATGATTTTACTATATCCATTATTTATACCTGGTGTTTTATTCAGAGATGACAGAAACTCTGTATAATAATCATCTTCCATATCTGTTGTTCTGTCTGGAGCAATAGAGGTGCTCTCAATTACTGAAATTGTAGTACTTGTCAATGAAAGTTTTGATCTTGTGCAAAGAACAATCTGGAAAATGAATGCTAAATGTTACAACAAGTATTTTTTTTTCATTTACTAAGTGTAAACTTAAACAAATTGAAGTATCTGAAAGGTGAACCAAATTTAAGTTTCTTGGGATAAGTTCACTTCTAATTTTAAATGAAGTCAAACTATCTCTATATGATAAATCCAATATTCTTAACACATCAAAGAAAACATGACAATGGCGGTATGGTTGCTTAAACTGTGTTTAAGATCATGACTAATCAGTACACAAATAAATGTGTTTTGTAATTTGTTTAACTGTAGCACACACATAAGTAGTGATTAAAATATATTATACACTGTACCTACACTTATAATATTTCACAAAATTAAACACAACAACAAGCTAGGCACTTTATGCTGTTCGATTCATTGAAAAGTTGTGACTCAAATTTAATACATACTATTTTACGTACTAACAAACACCATTAAATTCTCTGATTAGTTAAAAATCACAATAAAGTATAAAGTCAATGAGAGCTGAGTATTATCTGCCACCATTGTTAGGCTAATTCCGCCATGCACATAATACTTTTAATACTGTGCTTTAGTAAAATGAGTTTTGTCTGACAAAGTGATTAGTTGACCTGTATTACAGTACAACAGCTGTACTGTACATGAAAATTCAAAATGTAATGTTTTTTTAAATAGCCAGCCAGTCTCATCTCATCATGTTCCTCTTGTACCTTGCGGTGTCGAGGTGAAGTATAAACTTCATGAGAGTGCCCGATTATGGGCTTCATATATCGATATTCCCATGGACTCTGCTACTCCTTCCGTCCAACGTTTACGTGGTCGGCCTCTTCCTCTGTTTCCATCTGGTCTGTGCATCATTGCCTGTTGTGGTATGCTGTTGACTGGTAACCTACTTGCATGGCCAAACCATTTGACTTGCTGCTTTCTAATAAAATCTAGTGCTGCTTTAACCCCCACTGTAGTCCTGATGTCTTCATTTCTGATCTTTTCTCTTCTTGATACATTGAGTATTCTTCTCAGGAACCTCATTTCTGTTGTTGTGATTTTTCTTCTCTTTTTCTGTCATTGTCCATGTTTGGCATTGGTAGCATAGAGTTGGTAGGAAGATTGTGTTGTAAAGTGCTTTCTTAGTAGTTACTGATACATGATTGTTCTTTAGTATTGGTGCCATTTGTCCAATGAGTTGATTTGCCTTATTGCACCTATTTTCAATCTCGTCTTCTGATCTGCCATTTGATGATATTATACTTCCCAGGTACTTGAAATTCTTCACTTGTTTCAAGGGATGTTCGTTAAGGTGAATTGTTGTTGTTTGTTCTTCTTTAGTTATAGTCATTACCTCTGTTTTGCTTGTGCTCATTTTCATGTTATGTTCCCTACACATTTCATTTAGACTATTCATGTGGTCTTGTAATTCAGCTTCTGATTGCTATTAGTGCTTGGTCATCCGCAAACAGGAGTTCTCTAATGGTTAGATTTGCAGATGGTTCTTCTTCTGTGTTCTCGTCATGTGGTATTCTTGCTATCTCTGCTTGGCTGGTTTCTTTACATATGTTGTCTATATATGTTATGAACAAGAGAGGCGACAGGACACAACCTTGTCGTACTCCAGATCTTATGGTGAAGGGTTCTGAGTGTCCTCTAGGTGCTCTCAGTATGCATTCACTGTTGTTGTATAAACTTCTACATAGGTTTGAAGATCTAACTTTGTTAGATGTGTACTCACTCCATATTGTTTAAGGATTTTCCACAACTTGAAATTCTTCACTTGTTTCAAGGGATGTTCGTTAAGGTGAATTGTTGTTGTTTGTTCTTCTTTAGTTATAGTCATTACCTCTGTTTTGCTTGTGCTAATTTTCATGTTATGTTCCCTACACATTTCGTTTAGACTATTCATGTGGTCTTGTAATTCAGCTTCTGATTGCTATTAGTGCTTGGTCATCCGCAAACAGGAGTTCTCTAATGGTTAGATTTGCAGATGGTTCTTCTTCTGTGTTCTCGTCATGTGGTATTCTTGCTATCTCTGCTTGGCTGGTTTCTTTACATATGTTGTCTATATATGTTATGAACAAGAGAGGCGACAGGACACAACCTTGTCGTACTCCAGATCTTATGGTGAAGGGTTCTGAGTGTCCTCTAGGTGCTCTCAGTATGCATTCACTGTTGTTGTATAAACTTCTACATAGGTTTGAAGATCTAACTTTGTTAGATGTGTACTCACTCCATATTGTTTAAGGATTTTCCACAACTTGTTTCTATCTACTCTATCAAATGCCTTTTCTTGGTCGACAAAGGCTAAGTAGAGTGTTTCATTGAATTCGATTGATATTTCTATAAGTTGTCTAAGAGCAAAAATGGCATCTGTGCATCCTTTGTTTTTCCTAAATCCAAGCTGTGTTTCGCTTAGCTGGGGTTCTAAAGTAGTACGTAATCTTTTTTCAAGAATTTTGCAAAATATTTTCCCAGTATGACTCAACAGTGAAATGCCTCTGTATTGTGTGCAGTCTCTTTTGCTGCCTTTGTTTTTCCAAATTGGGATAATTATAGCATTTCCCCAATCTCTTGGTGTCTGTTGTTCTACCCAAACATGATTGAATAGCCAGCCAGTAGAAGTTGTTCAATTAAAAATTAAATTCAACAGATACTCATACAGTGATAATTGAATTGATACATAGTTTAAATTTAATAGATATATGACTGCTAATGTGTTTGTTCACTAACACAAAAGTTTTAAATATTTAAGAGTGATAAATACACAGTGATAAATTCAGAATGCAAAGTCAAACAAGTTATAAAAGTAAAAGTGATGAATCAGCATTTTGCATTTTTGTCTTTTTTCTCATTAAAGTATAATTACTATTATTATTATTATTTACACACAAAATTAATATCTCAGCTTAGAATTAATTGATTGACGTAGACGCTTGAATGAGATATTAGATTTTATTTTTCAAGAGCTATAGTCATAAATTTTAGAAGAAATTTTATAATAATTACTTTATACTTACTTTATAAACTTTATTTTCTGGTCTGGAGTAAGTTAATGACTATCTAGTAAATTAATTTCGTAGACGTAAATTTAAATTAACGAACTTCGAATACATACATACCTGCTGGAGTCCTTTGAAAATATATAAATAATAATTACTTTACATAAAACACTTGTGAATATGTGGTCTTGATAACATGTTGTACCGCTTGCTGGAATATAGTTCACATGTAATTTAGCCTGAAGAAATGTTTACATACTAATTTGGCTTGAGATCCATTTTACGACAAACGCAAATGTGTATTCATCAACAAAAATGGCGAGCTCCGCGTGCAACCTAATTCGGAAAATATCCCAATCTAGTATGAGGATAAACAACAGCTTCGGGTAAAATAGAATAAACACTCGTGGACCAATACAAGCGTTTGTCACTGGGAGAAGACGAAGTAGTTTGTGGGACAGCTGTCTGTGTATAAATCACCACAAAAAGCCGGTATGGCTTGCAGCGATTGATTGCAATTGCTTCTTGGAGTTTTGGCTTACTAAACTTACTTAGTTTACCGTTTACCCTCTGCTTCCTGCCAGGTTTACGTCGACTTTGAGAAAGTACATTGGCTTAGCCCTGTATCGCGTGCTGTCGTATCATCATAATGATAATATGAACATAATGATAATGTTCGTCATCCAGTGCCTTGCCTGCTGGCGTGGGCGATCATGCCTCTCCACAAATTAGGTCCCCGACGTCATGGATCAATTCTTGTGTTGACTCCCTTCCGTACCATGACACAAGACTGTCAAGAATCTTCCCACGCTGTCTTACTCATAGTACTCATACTCTATCTTTAAACAAATCTTTCCTGTTTTTGTCTTCTCATAGCGTGGCCAAAAAAACGATGACTGCCTCTTTCTGATGTTTGTGATAAGTTGTCTTTGCAACTCGGCTTTCCTGATGACTAATTTTGGCTGTCCAATAATTGTTCAGCATTCTTCAGTAAAACTATATCTCTAAGGATTCTGGGGATTTTTTTCGCCATGTGCCTAGATATCTGAATTTCTGCACTTGCCCCAAAATAACGTCCTGTACTTTAATTGCACATTTAGGCACAATCTGTTTCTTTGATATCACCATAACTTCTGTCTTACTACAGTCGATTCCACTTGAGCATAGCCTACGATGGGTGGCGTTGTGATAATTTGGTGTGTCCAGTGTGTGCCGCGTGGTTACACACCTCCTTCACATGCGTGATCCGGGACTGTTTCCGGATCCGGTCAGGGATATGCACTACTGACGAGCTCAAACGAGGGCAAAACTCGAGTATAGTGCTTCCATATTGACGTGGATAGGCCTTAGGTTCATACCAGAATGCGATCGGCGTTGCCAGTAGTGGGTTGTGCTCAATATTTAGATTCCACTTAAGTTGAACTCTGATAACCCCTCTGCCGTGCGTCCACCTTGACGAGGTAGAGGGGCTTGAGCGTTCCAATGACCCCAAGAGCTATGCCGACGGTAGCACAGCTACTGGTAGGGTCACCCATGTCGGACAGGTCAAGGGAGAGGGACCAGACGAAGTGACGCACAAACCTGCTGCCTTGTAGGTAGACTGGGGACAGTCAAAGGCTAGGGAAAGCATCCCGAACAAATGCTTGTCGAAATCGGATGTACTGAGCCACAGGCTTGACAAAGAAGTGCAACGTAACTTTATCATTTCATGATGCCACAGATGAAAGCTAATCGATATGGTGCTAATCCCGTGAAGTCCCATCAGGCGGTGATAGTGCCGGGCCCCCTGCCTCGAGGGGGTCCACCCATGACTACTGGTGGTCACCTTCCCCTGTGCTGTGGAGTCAAGGCACAGAGGAGTAGGTTAAGAGCTATTGACCAAACACCCCGGACACTCAACATACTACAATGGAATGCAGAAGGAGTTTATAACAAGAAAGCCTCCCTAACACAGCGTCTTCATAAAGATAGAATAGATGTGGCATGCATTCAAGAGACACACCTCAACGCCAATCGCACATTTTCAGTCGAGGGATATCAGGCCACACGTTTCGACCGCGAAGGACATAAAGGAGGAGTTGTAATACTTACACGAAATACAATACCTTGCAGCGAAGTATCTGTGATCTCTGACAACCAAACGGAAATTATAGGTGTTGATATAATGATAAAGGACGTGAAAATAAGAATTTACAATCTATATAGCCCGGCAGATAAGGATCTTACACTCTCAAAGATGGAAATAACTGACACAAATTGCATTGTTGTCGGAGACTTTAATAGCCGTTCAGAAAGATGGGGATACCCAGATACTGACAAAAGAGGAGATGAAGTGGAGGACTGGGAAATAGACTCAAATCTCCATCTACTTAACAAAGCGGATGACACACCGAGCTTCTACTCCAGAAGATGGATTACCACTTCTACTCCAGACTTAGCTTTCTGCACAGGAGACATCCTCCACAAAATCGATCGCCATGTGCTGGACCAATTAGCAGGTAGTGACCACAGACCAATCAAGCTTGTAATGAATATGGAGTATGTTCCACAGGAGCAAAAGCCTTTGCCCCGTTGGAATTACAAACGAGCAGATTGGGACAGATTTGCCATACTAACAGACAAATATTGTGAAAACGTAAATACACGATATGGCAACATGAAGCAAATGGTGGAAAGTCTAAACAGAGCAATAATACAGGCAGCCACTGAGTCTATTCCAAGAGGAGCAAGGAAAAATTACAAACCATACTGGACTGAAGAACTACAATTTTTGGAGGACAAAGTTGAAGATGCTAGGAAGACCGCAGAGAGAGAACAAACAACTGAAGCGAACATCTCTCTCAAAGCCATCTCAGCAAAATATAAAAGAACAGTAAATCAAACAACAAGAGATTGTTGGAGGAAAAAAACAGAAAACCTGAATTTTGACAGGGATGGAAACAAACTATGGAAACTAGTGAAAGCCATGAACAATGAAGGACCTAGAAACAAACAAATAACAATTAAACAAGGAAATTCCTTGCTTACAGGAAAAAAGGCTGCAAATGCACTAATGGAACACTATGCCAGTGCAAACCACATTGATATTACAGCCGAACAGAAGAAAGCAATCAAAGATAAACAGATGCATCATACATATACAGAGACAGCAGCAGAATATATGATGGCAAATCTAACAATGGAAGAAATGGAACAGGCAATGAATACCCTAAAAAAGAAGACATCACCAGGAAAGGATGGAATCACAAATGAAATGCTAATAGGACTAGGCACTAAGGCAAAAAAGAAACTACTAGCAGTCCTAAATTACAGCTGGAAGAGGGGAATAGTCCCACAGGCATGGAAGGAAGCTATACTAATACCAGTCCCAAAGAAAGGAAAAGACCTGGAAGAACCAAATGGCTATCGACCTATCAGTCTTCTTAGCTGTGTAGGAAAATTAATGGAACGCATTATCAATGGCAGGCTAACATGGCATCTGGAAGAAAACCAACTCTTAACACCTCACCAAGCAGGATTCAGAAAGTACAGATCTACTGAAGATCAAATAACCTATATAGCTCAGGAAATAGAGGATGCCTTCCAAGAGAAAAAGCACACACTAGCAGTCTGGATAGATTTAGAAAAAGCATTTGATAAAGTATGGAAGGAAGGACTGAAAGTAAAACTGCAAAAAATGCATGTTTGCGGGAAAATGTACAAATGGATCAGCCACTACCTTGAGAACAGAACTGCCAGGACAAAAGTACAAGGACAAACCAGCAAAATGATGCTGTTGGAGCAAGGTGTCCCCCAAGGAGGAGTTCTTTCACCAACATTATTCCTAGCATATATAAACGACATCACGGAAAATTTTCCAGCCAGAGTACACACATCATCCTTTGCAGATGACCTAGCCATATGGACATCTGAAGAATATATTAGTACAGCTAACAGCAGAATACAGCAAGCCCTATTAGCGCTAGAGGACTGGTCAAAATCATGGCTAGTGAAGATAAGTGAGGAGAAAACAACATGCACAGTGTTCTCCCTCTCAACTAAAACTCAGCAACCTAAGCTGGTATTGAATGGAAAAATATTGCGCCATGAAGAAAATCCAAACTATCTAGGAGTCACCTTTGATCGTCGCCTGACATGGAAGACACAGGTTGAGAAAAATCGAACAAGAGCAAGGCAAAGAATGGCAATCATGAAAAAGCTTGCTGGTACAACATGGGGAGCAGATGAGAAAGTTCTCAAGAAGTTATATACTGGGCGGGTGAGGCCAGTACTGGAATATGGCATTGCAGCTTGGGCAACAGCAGCTAAGTCAAACTTTAACAAAATAAGTAGAGTCCAAAATCAAGGAATGCGAATCATAACTGGAAGCCTGAAGACAACGCCTATTAATGAATTAGAAAAGATCACTTGTTTACAACCAATGCAGGATAGAAGAGATAGCAGAGCCCAGCAACAAGCAGAAAAATTCAGAAGATTGACAGACCACCCTATGTACAACAGATTTAATGGTTTTGGAAAGGGAAGACTGAAGCGTAGCAACTTTGTAGAAACTGCAAAACGAAGGATTAGGTCAGATCCTATTCTTAACATATCAACAGTCAAGCCCATACACAATGCACACAAGTTCCCAGCTTGGAGACAGCAGCAACTGCCTGAGATGATAGAAAACATTCCTGGTATTGAGAAAAAGAACACTCAGCATGAAACCGAAAGAAGAGAAATAACCCTAAACTACATAAAAGAACATTACCCAAGCAGGAATTGGACCCATGCATATACAGATGGATCAGCCAAAAATTCAATAGAGAATGGAGGAGGAGGAATTCTCCTAAATTTAAAAAATGGAGCGAAAAAAACACATTCACTGGCAACTGGAAAATTTTCAAGTAACTTCAAAGCGGAGGTAGAGGCTCTGAAAACTGCAGCAGAAATGCTCCTGATGGAGGAAAATAAAGAGAAGCAAATAGCTATCTTCACAGATGCAAAGTCAGCTGTCTCAATACTGAAGAGCAATAACAGCACAGAACTAACTGACCTAAGAGCAGCACTCCATGGTCTATGCCAGAAATCCAAAAAAGTTGTAATACAGTGGATCCCATCACATTGCAGTATACCTGGAAACGAAGAGGCTGACAGACTGGCAAAAGAGGGCGGACGACTACCACAGCCTGACATAGACATAACCTATAATGAGGCAAAGAGGTTGATAAAAAGCACTTATAGAACCAAATGGGAATCAGAGCATCCAGGCCATCAGAAGGATGATGCATATTACAAACTCGACAGAAGAGAACAAGTAGCAATCTTCAGACTCCGCACAGGACACAACAGGCTGAAATACCACTTGTTCAATAAACTAAAGATAGGAGATACCGATGAATGTAATTGTAGAACTGGAAAAATGACAGCAAAACATTTGCTGCAGGATTGCCCAACGTATGCAGAACAGAGAAAGATATTTTGGCCCACACCTGCTTCATTTGAGGACAAGCTCTATGGAGATATCAACAAGCTAAAGTTGACCGCAGATTACTTTAACTACATACAGGTTGACATTTAAAGGTGCATGAAGACCCAGAGGCATGAAATGGAATATTGCTTGGATAGCAAATCCATTACGTGGAAAGTCCAAATCAAAAGCCCATTGTGTGGGCTTCATAAAAGGTGGAAAAGTGTCCTAGTGGCACGAAATGGAATATTGCTTGGATAGCAAATCCATTACGTGGAAAGTCCGAATCAAAAGCCCACTGTGTGGGCTTCATAAAAGGTGGAAAAGTGTCCTAGTGGCACGAAATGGAATATTGCTTGGCTAGCAAATCCATTACATGGAAAGTCCGAATCGAAAGCTCACTGTGTGGATGTCATCTGCAGACTGCATACTTCTGGTTTCCGGAAGAACAGCCTATGGTGAACGGAAGGCCCAATATACGGAAGTGAGGCTAAGCAGCCATGTGCAGGACGTGACGATTCCTTGGGTGAGCCCAGTACCAGAGCGCTATGTATCGGCTCTGCAAGTATGGAAGCCTCCTTGGATGGCGGGGAATGCCCATGGTCTGCCCCTGCCTTCCCTTGAGGGCTGACCAGGATCTTTGGCTGTTCTATATGGACCAGCTGGGATGGGGGATAACACCACAACAGTGAGAGTCAAACGTCCTAAGAAACCCCCGGGAAGGTTAACCCGGTCAACAAATGCCCGCAGAAGTCGGATGTGTCGGCCTAACGGCGCAAGAACGCAGCTCTGCTGTAAACAGGCACAACGCAATCACATCCGAAAAAAAACTCCGGATGAACGAAGAAGAAGAAGAAGAACTCTGATAAGTAGAATTTCGCTTAAGTCGACATTACTGGCTTAGTCCCGGCCATTATCCTTCTTTATCATTGTATAAAAAGTCCTGATAAGTCGAATTCAGTTAACATAAAAATGAATACCGACTATATAAGTGTTCATGTTTAAGTCAAACTTCATTTCACACCCAAAAAAAAAAAATTGTTTTGTGAAAGAATTATTTTTAGTCAGCCTGGAGAACAACAATCTCTCACATATGATATCTCGCTACATGTCAACAATGGCGGCTAGTGGATGAAACCTTACTACTTTAACTTTAAAAAGAAAGATTGAGCTGTTGGAAGAGGTTGAACATATTAGGAAGAAGAAAGTGAATATAGCTAGAACTGCAGCGTGTGATTTTGTTGATGCTGCCCTTTTAAAATAGTTCACTGTGATTAGATCAGCAAATGTACCAGTAAATTGGCGTTTAGTTATTGCGAAAGCAGAAGAATTTGCACATCTTGGAGGTCAGACAGACTGGAATTGTAGTGCTGGCTAGTTGAATCGTTTCAAAAAATGACATTGCATCACGTGCAAGAATGTGTGTGGAGAGAAACGGTCAGTCGCCGAAGCAACGATTCACTCATGGATAGATGTCTCTGTAAATGAGAATTCAACACCATCAGCGAGCAGTGAGAGCAATGTTACTGACATTTCAGTGGAGCTATTACTTGCTAGATTGTATAAAGAGCTGAACATTGAACCAGAGGAGTTTGTGAACATTGAAAATGATGTTTCTACTAGTGCCACTCTTTCAAGCACTGATATTATAGGGCTATGTATGCCAGTCATTCAACCAACAGACCCTTCCAGCCCTGACTCTGATGATGAGGATGACTGTGGGCTGCAAGCACAACCTGTATCGCAGTCAGATATTTTGGCATGGATTGACATTTACATGATGCAGACTGGATGTTCAGATGATGCAGTCTCACCATTTTGTGCCATTAACCAGGCCATGGGAAGACATTTTTCACAAATCAAGAAGCAAAGCAAAATCACAGACTTTTTCTTTAATTAATTTGGAAATGTTCATATGACTTTAATGTTCCGATTTCTAAAGTAATTAAACATTTCTGATATTGTATTGCCATTTATTGGTTCACTAACTGTGTTTCCTAAGTGGTACAATCATCGTACTCAATGCTACTGCATGGTATTAGTGTACAATAGTGTATATGTGTGCAGTCTGAATAAGTAGAATTTCTGATAAGTAGAACAAATTCCTTCGGCCCCTGTGACTTCTACTTATCCAGACTCCACTGTACTATATCGGTATGCTGGCAGTTCTATTTTCTGTCTGGTATTGTATTTGTTAACTCATTCTCTCTTTTGCTTATTGTACGCACTTAATGAGATACCAATATCAACTTGGAGAAGACTAGTTATGTATCAGGCAGCTCCAGGGAATAATCACACTGTGCCGAATATCAAAGTGAATGATCATAGACTAAGTGTTGTGGACAAATTCACCTATCTTGGCAGCACTGTGTCACAAGCTGCCACAATTGATGACGAAGTGAATGCAAGAATCTCCAAGGCCAGTGCGGCCTTTGGCAGACTGTACAAGAATGTATGGGACAGAACTGGAATAAGCCTGCAAACAAAGCTAAAAGTCTACAAAGCAGTTGTATTATCCACACTGCTATATGCTTGTGAAACCTGGACTGTTTATCAGCGACACGCTAGGAAATTAAACCACTTCCACACAGTCTGCCTAAGGAAGCTACTGAAGATTAAATGGCAAGACAAGATTCCAGACACTGAAGTCCTAGAAAGAGCATCCATGCCCAGTATCCACACTCTACTGATGAAGAATCAGATTCGCTGGGCTGGTCACTTGACTCGCATGCCAGATCACAGGCTCCCTAAACGAATTTTTTTACAGCGAACTGCGTTGCGGTAAACGCTCCCAAGGTGGCCAGAGGAAACGCTTTAAAGACACTCTGAAAATTTCACTGAAGGCTTTTGGAATTCATCATGACACCTGGGAGGCTGCAGCCAGAGACTGAAATTCGTGGCGTGCATCATTACGCAAGGGTGCAGTCATATGTGAGGCAACCAGGACTGCAAGAGCTGTGAAGAAAAGGCAGGACAGAAAAACTACTGCAGGAAATCCTCCCCCAGAAACGTCAAGCATTCCTTGCCCACATTGTCAAAGAACATTTCGAGCCAAAATAGGCCTTATCAGCCATCTTAGAACCCACGGCTCCATACCTTCAACCCCACTGGATGAAATGAATGGTCATCATCATTCTTGATGGACAAACAACAACAACAAAACAATGAGATACTAATCTCCTAAAAAGTATTATTTGTTACTTCATTATCTCCTGTGTCTGTTACATGTACTTAATGAGATAATCTTCTACTAAGATGTCTTATTTATTACTTTATTATCTCCTTTGTGTATTACACATGGTTAATAAGATAATATTTTTGTACTTATAGGAGATGTGAATATATTATAATTATGTGCAACCATCTACACTGTAAAGGGATATCACCAGGACTTTGTATGAATACCATCATTATCTGGATGCCGCCCAGGGTCTGGGTGCTTGGACATCTGCATATTATGGATGGTTGAGACACTTATTGCATGAATATAATGGTGCATGTCTTGATAGACATGAGATGTTGGCTACATCTATCAGTATCTGTATGTGAAATATTCATCGCATCGTCTCACTGGACCGAAATAGATGATGTAAAGACCTGACCTTAGGGATAGAAATAGATTAAAGGGCAGATGATGTATGGACTTGTTGTGAAACTACTGCACCCTTGACAGACAGCCAGCACCAAGGAGAGATCTAAGGCGAATTTGATATAATATGGTACCCAACTTCCAGATGAGGGCAGGGTACATGGGTGTTATTCTTTTATTTTAAACAGGTGGTGGTTTATACCTATAAGTGTACCAAGGTTTGACATACCTGGAAGTCACCAGTGAATGCTGAAGGATCGCACCTTTCTACAGCAGCAAAGAGTGAAAACCTTTATCAGCCACTGACTACTCGGAGCACAACTGTACCACCCAGAACGGCCTACCCCAAAAACTGAGTACCAAACAACTAACACCAAACCAACAATTGCCAAATATTTGCCAAGGAATAGCCTATCAACAGGAACAATCAATATAAAAGAAATGACGATATACAATTATACCAACCATGCAGTTAGGCCAGAAACTATATGTTGCAGCGGAGTACTACAGCGACGGACATCATTACAGTTCATTGTCCTAGTAGCAGTTGTGTTGTTTCGAGATATAACCATTGTTCATGTCAACCCAATCGTCATTTTATAATTCTTTTAACTTGTTAACGAAGAGTTACTGTCTTACTTTATCATATTTAAGAGTGTGTAATAGTGCTACAACGCTATCTGTTGGATTAAGATCAGAAGAGCTGTGTGGCAGGAATGATAGTCTTCAGTATATACTTCTGTGAAGAGTGAGCATCCTCCTCTCTGACGGCAATGCCTTTCCTGTGCTCTCTTGGAACTTCTACGTGAAACCCTTACTTGATCCCTTTGTGTAATCCTGCCAGGTTTGTCTGATCCAGTTCACTAAGGAGTCTTGTGAGCCATTTCTGGTTTTCTTTTAGTAGTTGGCAACCACTACTGGGAGATGTATATCTATCCATTCAACTTACTCTACCACAATACCCTCCACCAATGTATGCCAAGGCCATCGCATCTTTTGCCATCTCATGCAGCTCCCTTTTAAATGTTATTCATCTACGTTTATAATTCTATTCTCTGTAGTGTGTGTGTTTTATCTCCCTCTATTTCTTGTATCCTGTAGATTCCAAGAAAAAGACTTTCAAGTTATACAGTGTATGTATCCACGGACATCCGAACATTGTGCTAATATGGACAATCTCATCATATACATAGACGATCCAGGAGCGAAAAGAAAGAGGTAGGAGCAGGGGTGTTGGTCCAACACTAGAATTTAAAGAAACAATACATTCTTACAGACCAGAAACAGGATGCACAGCCGATCTCATAGCAATATTGAAGGGACTGGAAATTGCTGCCGAGAATCCACCGCAGAAACTGTATATTGACAGATACTCCTTGTCGTCAGTAGCTTTACTCGAGGAATCATACCCGACATTAAAGAAGAAATATTGGCGACAGCCACCAACCTCAGAAACATGGGGTGTGTGGATACCAGCTGACAGGGGTATTCCCGGAAACGAGAAGGCAGACAGAGCTGCGAAATTAGAAATAACTAGTGGTAATAAAATCAAACACAAGGCTAGGAAAAGTAGAAGGAAAGGGCATTATTTAAAGCTACATACACCAAAAATGGAGGAAACTGGAGAGATAGCGCTAAAGGTCGCCATGCACACCAGGTACTGAGAGCACCCAGTTGCATATCACAAGTGAAGAATAACACGAAAGCACCAGTAAACAGAGATGTGGAAAAATGCATGGAAAACAGTACAATCGAACATTATTTACTTTCATGTGGGGAGTATACTAATGAACGAAGGGAGCTAGGGGAATACTTTGTCAAAGCAAAGACCGAAATGACACTGAAGGAGTGCTTGCATGTAGAAAGCAACCAAGAGCCAGCGTTTGGTCAGACAATACATCTGCCGAACTAGAAAAGACAACCATAAATCTAAGAAATGAATATAGGAAACCAGTAGGAGGAGTCAATTTAAAAAAAAAAAAATACTGAGTGGGTTTGTTCCTCCAGAGACGTCAAATAACTCGCCATAACAACGAGACACTCCTATAAAGGAAGCATGGCGGAGGTGAGAGACAGCCTCAGACATTCCACAAGAGGACAATAGCAGGTTCAAGACCAGACTGATGATCTGGAAAAACATCACAAAAGTTCTACAGACACAGAAGTCAATCAATGAAAACCAAGAAAAAGACACCGGCATCAACGCAAGACTGCTGGAGGAAATGAAATAAACTCAGCGCAGCATCAGGCTAGAGCTGGCACGTATGGCCCACATCAAGAAAGAAAACGAAGAGATACTGCGCGCAATACAAGCCGAAAGAGAACACAAGAACAACTTTACAAGAGGGAGCTGGACGGGAACAGACCGGTAAAAGCCAAACCGAAACCCACAGATCAAGCTAAAGTCAGCAGACCATCTAAAAAGACCAGAAAGCTTAAGGGCAAGCCTACCCTTACAAAAATCCCGAAGACGCATAGTAAGCTGATGGTGGAGATAAAAATGATTTTCCGAGAGCCTGGAGAAAATAAAAGAAAGGAACAACCCCAACGGACGAGTCCTGCTAAGGGCTACTCCCGGAGCCACATGGAGCCGTCACTGACAGACTGAGAAGCACAATAGAAACCGCACGTGAGTGCTGGTCTGGTTCACATGATCAGTCTCGCATCTGGCGTTCGCTGTCTCGGATGGTTGTGTGAGGTGTACCCAATCGGGAACTTCCCAGCGGATGCAAGTTAGCGAGGCAGGCGTTTCAAGATTGTTATCGCAGCGCAAAGCCGAAGTCGCAGTTTGAGCGCGCGAAAGAGCAATTTTTGTACGATGGTTCGGCGAAGTTCTCGATAAGCACTCATTCTCTCTCAATGAGTAGTGGGCCTGTAGTCAGTAAGCTGGCATAGCTTTTTGGTCAGTCCTGCCTGGCGTAGCTTGAAGCTCATCGGTAGGTGCCCAGTGGTTTTGCATGTATCACCGTGTACTGAAAGGTGCACTGAGCGATGCGATTGCTACTCTTGGCCTGCGTGTGCGTGAATAGTCCATCTGCGATAGATATCTGATTGATGCTGCCAGCAGTCATATGCTTGTCTCAAAGATTAAGCCATACATGTCTAAGTTCACAATGTCTCACGGTGAAACTGCGAATGGCTCATGAAATCCATTGGGGTTCCTTAGATGACACGATCTTTCTTGGATAACAGTGGCAATTCTAGAGCTAATACATGCTTACCAAGTTCCGACCCTTGCAGAACCCTTTTTAATTAGTTCAAAACCAATCGTTGCCCATCGCAGGGCGTGGCGTTCTCACTGGTTCTTTTATTTTATGTTTTCTTGCACACGCTTGCTTTGAACTCAAGCGTAGTCCAGACACAGTACTTCTAGTAGTGCTGGACTGACTTGCGTGTGGATTAGCTTTCTCGTTGAACAATGTCCCTCGCCATCAGGCAAATCCACTCTGGCTTCAGAGGTACTTGTAATTTACGTCCCCAAATCAAGAACGAGTGATCGGCATGTTTAGTCCAACTGTCTGGGGTTGAATCCCTTACCTCGGAATCAGCACTCTGGATGTTTAAGAACACGCATTCTTATCCATTCGGTCATGTTCTCTAAGTTCTCACTGGTGACTCTGGATAACTTTGTGCTGATCGCATGGCCTCACGTGCCGGCGACGCATCTTTCAATGTATGTCTTATGAAATGATGGTACGTGACATGCCTACCATGTTTGTAACGAGAAATCAGGGTTCTATTCCGGAGAGGGAGCATGAGAAACGACTACCACATCCAAGGAAGGCAGTAGGCGCGCAACTTACCCACTCCCGACACGAGGAGGTAGTAACGAAAAATAACAATACGGGACTCTATCGACTCCCCGTAATTGGAATGAGTACACTATAAACCCTTTAAAGAGGATCTATTGGAGGGCAAGTCTGGTGCCAGCAGCCGCGGTAATTCCAGTTCCAATAGCATATATTAAAGTCGTTGCAGTTAAAAAGCTCGCGCCAGTTCACTGCCCGTTGTTCCTGCCCTACCGTCGCGGTTCTCCCCCGTGGGTGCTCTTCGCTGAGCGTCCCGGGTGTCCAGTGCGTTTACTTTGAAAAAATTAGAGTGTTCAAAGCAGGCCTCGGCTGCCTGAATAATGATGCATAGTATAGTGAAATAGAACCTCGATTCTATTTTTTTTTTTTTTTTCGGAACTGGAGGTAATGATAACAAACCGGGGGCATTCGTATTGCGGCGTTAGAGGTGATTTCCCTGGATCCACGCAAGACGAGCTACTGCGAAAGCATTTGTCAAAAATGTGTTCATTAATCAAGAACAACAGTCAAGACGATCAGATACCATCGTAGTTCTGACCATAAACGATGCCAACTAGCAACCTCTGTGACAAAATGAAGCGAAATGGAATATATCTTGGCTAGGAAATCCATTGCGTGGAAAGTCCGAATCAAAAGCCCATTATGTGGACACAAATGGTGAAAATGCGTTGCAGTGGCACAAAATGGAATATTGCGTGGCTAGCAAATCCATTACATGGAAAGTTCGAACCTTAAGCTCGCTGTGTGGATATCATCTGCAGACTAATCTCTCCTGGTTTCCGGAGGAGCAGCCTGTGGTGAACAAGAGGCCCAATATACGGAGGTGTGGCTAAGCAGCCATGTGCAGGACGTGATGATTCCTTTGGTGAGCCAAGTAACAAAGCGCTATGTGTCGGCTCTACAATTATGGAAGCCTTCTTGGATGGCGGGGAATACCCATGGTCTGCCCCTGACTTCTCTTGAGGGCTGACCGTTATGCCTCTGGCTGATCTGAATGGCCCAGCTGGGATGGGGATGACACCACAACAGTGAACGTTGACCGTCCAACGAAACACCCGGGAAGGTTAATCCGGTCAAAAGAAATGCCCGCAGACGTGCAAATATCACAGCTCTGCGGTAAACAGGCACAACGCAGCAGAAGAAGAAACCGCACCAGCTGAATCACAGGCATGAAATCTACCACACGAGAAAACAATTTAAACAACGCAAAAGGAAAGAATATAGGACCGCAAAACACGTAATTCAGTTATAACCTAGCCGCATAAGGCAGGTTGAACGAGGTCGAATTTTTTTTTTTCTCAAACGAATGAACGGAGTCAGGTAAGCTCGATTAAGTACAGGACAGAGCCAACCCTGGCTTAAGTTTGACTAGTAGTAAGTGATTGGTCAGGAGGTAATTATGTCATTGGTCATGAGGTAACCTTGTCACCGTTGGATATCACCCTGGCTTGATCTCCTGGTGTTTGGCGATAAGACCTAACAAGGCAGAGACCTTGGAATCTATTGCAGCTGGCATACAATGTTTACTTGCAGACCGTAAGCGAGGATTAAGATGGAGCGTTCAAACACGATGAATAATACTAATAGGGGTCCTTAAGTGGGCACTGACTTAGATCAGAGTTCCAATTTTTATTTTTAATGAAGCAGACGTAAAAGTCTCTTTTACACGCTAAAGGCACATTGGTCATATTAAGCTGGACGCACATGTGTATAGACCAAACAGCACTCAAGGAGTGAAGTGGTAGGTATCACCCCGGCTGCCTTTACTCCCAAAAATATTTCCTGGTATCCATCTTAGGCTGGGTCGACCTGGCAGCCCAAGTCAAATTTACAACTTCGAAACCGGTTTGATGCGGATCAAACCCAAGATGAGCCTTCAAATTTAACAATCAAGCAGAAAAAGTACCCTTTTTATTCTTGTACTTTTCATGTTAGAAAATGGATCTACTTGCCCAACCATACCTGCAAAAGATAAACGCCCCCCCCCCCTTCCCTGTGCCGTGAGGCGTAATGGGTTTATAATTTTAATCCCACGAAGGAAATGATTAAGGCATAATCTACATCACGGCACTCTGAACAAATCCATATATATCTATCCTTCCTCAGTAGGTGTTGCGAAGTATGAATGCTGATTGTTCCAGTAACACAGTAGTTTCAGTATTATTTATTCTCTCACACGGTGGGGCCACAATTAACTAAACATTTGAGTATCCTTAAAATTTAAATGGGTTTGTTCATCTGTTATTGTATTTTCAACTCGCAATTCTTCATAAATGTTCTTTGAAATAGCTACCAGGGCTTTTGAAGTCAACGGATCTTCTGCTCAATGTGTTCGCTCTCCAAGATTATCCTGTTAGCATATCCATGTGTCTCTGTAAGAGATTAAAGTCTATAACTGGTGTCTACTTATGACACACTTGTCTGTTTTGAACTTTACGCATTACGAACTGAAAACCAGACGCAAAACCGCAATGATTGGTTGTTGTGTTGTGACAGTACCAGCTGGCCACTATCTAGTTATCTCAGCCACCATCTTCATGCATAAAACTGAAAACCTTTGTGCTTCTGTATCCCCGGTCAGATTTCTCTCCACGATACACAGAACAACTAGCATACGAGATCCCAATACAATACCATCTATCCATCCATCATGTGCCATGCCGATAAGCGTGGATGGTCACGATTCGTCATTTCACTCGATCGCTAGAGTCGCGGATCAGCTCAATGTTCTTGTCTCGAACATACCACGTAGCCAAGCCATTCAGGTATTTACTTCTCTGTCTTCCCCTTATTCTCTTTCCTTCGATCTTACCAGTTGTCACTAAGTTCTCCAATTTATTTCTTCTCATAACATGCCCAAAGAATTGTTACTGTCTACGTGTAATTTCTCTCATCAGTTTACGATTTTCATTTCTTTCTTGTAGGGCTTGGTCATTGATTTTTCTGTCTGACCATGGTATTCTTTGCATGTTCCTCAGAAACCACATTTCCACAGCCTTGATTACAGATGTGTTCAATTAGAAACAGTTAACGACGTTGTTTTCGGCTAAATAACGAGCTGTTTTATTTTATTATTATTTTATCTTTGAATCTGTGTGAGCCGGGAGACGACAACATAAATGTCCTCGACAAGCTTACTGTTAGTAATAGTATGGCCGTATAAGCCAGTTTCTGCTAAATGAAGTAAAGGGCCTTTTCCCGCGCTTTGGCGTGTGTTGCAGTACTGATTTTTAAGTTTGTTTCTAGATGTGATATCTTTTTATTGTCACACATTTCTTCGTGTTACGAAAGCTTCTCTTGTCTTTTGTATTCTTATTTTAATATATTTATGTGTTCCCTAATCTCTGTCTACAGTGGAATCTAAATATGCGTGACTCCGCTTGTTAAACTGAGATTGGATTATTATTTGCTTGATTTATTATCCTCATTTCTGTATTTCGCCTGTGAATTTTTAGACCTGATTATTTGTCATCATCATGATGTGCCATGCCGATAAGCATGGGCGGTCATGTTTCGCCATCTCATGCAATCACCAGAGTCGTGGACCAGCTCCGTGCTCTTGTCTCGACTATACCACGTGGTCTAACCATCCAGATGTTTACTTCTCTGTCTTCCCCTTATCAAATGTGTTTAATTTATCTTGACCTTGATTTCATGTGTGGAACAAGAGGGCAAGTACAGTAATATCGTCAGCGAATTATAGATTGTAAAGTTACTTTAAAATTCCATTAAAATTCTGTCTTATTGTAGTTATTGTTTTCTGTATACTCTTGTCAATATTCAGTTAGGATAATAAAGATGACAAAAAGCATCACTGTTTCAGTCTTGTTCTTATTTTAAACTTATACTTGTTTAAAGACTGAGCACAACCCTCTACTGGCAACGCTGATCGTATTCCGGTACGAACCTAAGGCCTTGTCCACGTCAGGCTGGAAGCACGTGGACAAGCCCTTGGGTTCGTGCCGGAATACGATCAGCGTTGCCAGTAGTAGGTTGGGCTCAATCTGTAAACCTCTAATCCCAAAACTGTCATAAAAACTGTCATTTACTGCCACTATAGTACCTTGCGGTGTATGGCAGAGAGGTATTTAAGCTTGAGGAATTAAAGCCGCCAATCCCGAAACAACCAAATACATCAATTAATAATTGAATTACATTTGTTTCCACTTCGAAAACCCTGCATTGCAGGGTGTGTCGAACGACGGATATTCCCAGGCGTGCCCAGTCATCCGATGTAGCTGTCATCCCAAAGTATTTCTGCTGACTGTTCCTATGAGAAGTTGGTTATGATATCCGCTGTCTTGACCTCGAAGACGGCATCGGCGTACTTGACCAGGCTTCACACCCAATTCGTGTAGTCAGGCTAGCGTAGAGTCTCGTCAGTATCTACCAGCCAGCACGACCGGTTGCGTACATCCAGCTGTATGATATGAAGCACGACTTCCAAATAATGTCTCAGGAGCGGAGACTGCCGGTTGCGATTTTCTGTAGCATGTTCATGAAGTCTGATGTGATTATCGCGTGTGCGGTTCTTGTTCTGCTGGTCATGCAAGTGCTATGGAGGCAGCAGTGATCTCCATAGTCAGACTTGACGTAGTTGTCCGGAACGCGCCGCTGTCCTCTTTGTTTTCCCTCTCCTTTGTGTTGTGTACGTCCACGCTATCCTTGAACCACGCTTCACGGACATATCATTGGCACCTTGCCGTCTTGACAGACGATAGTTTGTGCTCTAAAAAGGCATAATAACTTTTAACTATGGCGGTAGCGAGTGTGACTGATAAGGCCAATTTGCGCTGTAAATGTCCGTTCACAGTGGGTGCATGTGAACACTTGGTCATTTCCACCATCATGCACCATCTTACGTCTCAAACGCTTGGTGTGTGACTTTTCTGCAATAATTTTCTCCTTTGACTTTATTCCATTTCTGATATTTGCCCTCCATGCAACACGTTCAGCGGCGACTTGCTCCCAATGTGCATTATCAATGCCTGTATCAATCATGTCCCGCTTACACACATCTTTGTATCGTAGTAGAGGCCGACCCTGAGATCTCTTACCCATCTGTAATTCACCAAAAAAGATCTCCTTTGGTATTCTACCATCATCCATCCTCCTAAGATGTCCTATCCATCTAAGTCTACGAAGACTGAGCATGGAATAAACTGTCACACAACCTGATCTTTCCAATACTTCAGTATTTGTGATTTTGTCTTGCCACTTAATACCAAGAATTTTTCGCAGACACCGCATATGAAAGCTGTTTAAATTGTTCTCTTGGTGTGAGTAAGTTGTCCAAGTTTCACTGCCATAGAGAAGAGTACTAAGGACACAGGCTTGATAGACAAGGACTTTTGTTTTGGCAGTAAGCTTCCTGTTCTCCCAGACTCTTTTTCTTAACCTGTTCATTGTTGTTGCTGCCTTACCAATCCGGATGTTGATTTCCTGATCTAGGGATAATTTGCTATTTACCACTGATCCTAGATATGTAAAATGGTCTACTATCTCTAGTTCGGCGTCGTCAATAAAGATTGATGGTACCCCATGTGCACCTTGTGACATAATCTGTGTCTTCTTTTTGCTAATTGTTAAACCAAATTCAGAACAAGCATTGGAGAATGCAGATAGTAGACATTGCAATTCTTCCTCAGAGTGGGTCGTAACTGCAGCATCATCTGCAAAAAGCAACTCTCTAATCAGTACCCTCCTAATTTTGGTCTTAGCCTTCAATCTCTGAGCATTGTAGAGGCCGCCATCTGAGCGTGAGTGAATGTATATACCACCATCCTGATCACGAAATGCATATTTCAGTAGAAGTGAAAAGTATATTCCAAAGAGGGTGGGAGCTAGTACACAACCTTGCTTAACTCCACTCTTGATTTCAAATTCTTCAGAAGTTGCACCATCAAACTTGATTATACCCTTCATGCCTGTGTGGAACGATTCCACAATGGACAGAAGAGTTGGTGGGCAGCCAATCTTCTTTAGTGCCTTGAACAGACCCTCACGACTGACCAAATCAAATGCCTTTGTGAGGTCGATGAAGGCAATAAACAGTGGTTGATTCTGTTCACGGCATTTTTCTTGCATTTGTCGCAATGAGAATATCATATCAGTGGTAGACCGGTTCTGTCGAAAGCCACACTGTGATTCGGGGTAGACTTGATCTCCTAGGACTTGAAGTCTGCGCAGAACAATTCTGGCAAATACTTTTCCAACAATACACAGAAGTGAGATACCCCTATAGTTGTTACAGTCGCTCCGATCACCCTTGTTCTTGTACAGCGTTATGATGCTTGAATCTTTGAAATCCTGTGGGACTTGTCCTTCACGCCAGCATAGCTCTATTAGCTGGTGGATCTGTAGAGTGAGTGTGTCTTGCCCACTCCTGATAACCTCAATTGGAATCCCATCCTTACCTGGAGCCTTGCCAGATGCAAGTTCATTTATAGCACACTTAACTTCTGTTATGATGGGAAGTGTGTCCAGGTGGTCAAGAGTTGGTAGAGCCTCTATGGCGTTAAGGGCATCATCCGCTAGTTTGGTCTCACTTGAGTAAAGCTCCAAATAGTGCTCTACCCATCTGTCCATCTGCTGTTTCTTATCAGTGATGACTTCTCCAGTCAAGGTTTTCAGCGGTGCACTTCTTTTGATCACTGGACCACAGGCTTTCTTTATTCCTTCATACATGCTTCGTATGTCTCCCTTATCACTTGCGATTTGAATGGACTCACATAACTTGATCCAATAATCATTTGCACACTGCCTAGCAGCCTTTTGCACATCCTTCCTAGCTTGCCTTAGCTCACTCAGAGTGTTACGCGTTGGTCTTTCCTTGTTTCTTAAGAGAGCTTTCTTCTTCTTATCAATCAAGGGCTGCAGAGTCTCGCTGTTGGCCGCAAACCAGTCCTGCCTCTTATGATCCACAGTGCCGTAAACCCCTACGGCAGTTTTATAAAGAGTTTCCTTAATTTGACCCCACTTTTCATTTACTGTACAATTTTCTGGTGTATCAGTGAAAGCGTCTTCAAGTTGCTGTTGAAACTGAAAGCACTTTTCAGGATCATGAGTGTTAATAATATTAATCCTGGGGCTATATTTGTGTTTAGTTGTGTAGATTCTCTTTGGTCTCAGTCTAACTCTTGCAACAACCAAAGAATGATCTGTATCACAGTCAGCACTGTGGTAACTACGAGTCAATGATATATGGTTCAGATGTTGTCTCCGTGTGATGATGAAGTCCAGCTGGTGCCAATGGCCGGATCTTGGATGTTTCCATGTGACCTTATGCATCTCTTTTGTTTTAAAAAAAGAGTTTGTAATACATAGGTCATTACTGGTGCAATGCTCCAGCAGCCTTTGCCCATTTTCATTCATGCGACCGATGTTGTATTTTCCAAGGGACACTGGCCATGAACTCGAGTCCTTGCCCACACGAGCATTGAAATCACCGAGCATATAAATGTAGTCAGATTTTGGAACTGCCTTGATCACGGAGTCTAACTCCTCATAGAACAAATCCTTCACATCATCAGAGGAATCGAGTGTCGGTGCATATGCAGTAATAATGGTGGCAAACCCACAAGAGGTTGCCAAGCGCAGGGATAATAGTCTTTCATTTCCTCCTGCTGGAATTTCAATCATTCCCAGTAGCGAATTCTTCACTGCAAAGCCCACACCGTGTTGCCTTTTTTCTGCCTGCCCTCTACCCTTCCAGAAAAAGGTGTAGTTGTTTTCCCTGAGTGACCCTTCCTCAGCGAGGCGAGTCTCCTGCAGGCCAGCAATATCAATGTTAAGACGATTGAGTTCGGCATCAATCACAGCCGTTTTTCTCACATCGTCAATATTGGTCAAGTCAGTGGAAAATCCTGGACACATGGTTCTCACGTTCCAGGTTGCAAGCCGTAGCTTGAGGTTTCTATTTTTATTTTTGTTTGTACCTGGTGCATTGGTTTTACAGCCTGCGATTCAGATTTTGTCCTAGCCCCAAGCACCCATTGAAGCAGGCAGGCTGTGGCGGATCAGCACCCAATTGGCTGGGGGCTGCCCAGCTTGAGGCGGGCGGTAGCTGATCAGTGACACCTATAGGTGTCTCCCACCGTCAGAGGCAACGCGTGGCGCCCCATGTCTACGCCAACTGACAAGGACTTATAACCCGTAACAGTTGCCTCTCGCTTTGATTCCGAGACCAGTTAAGACCAGGGATGGAGTTATTGCCTCTCCATAGCACAAAGCCTGGGCTAAAATATAGAGATCATGTGTTGCCCATGCAGCATGATCCCTCTCTCGGCCTGCCTAGTTCACTCCAGAGGAAAGGTAACACCCCTACATCTGGAACAAGACAAGCTGCAGAAGCTGCCGGATCAGCAAAGCAATGCTCTAACTGTCCGCCTGTCGGAGCTTCGATCCTAGACCAGTCGCCAACCAAGGCTTAGGGCCTGGTCTGCCCTGCCATGACAATTTTGTCTTTAGCTTGCATTTCCTCGCACCAGGGTAAGGCTTGTATCCTCCCAATTGCGCTCTTCCGCCCGAAGCCGTTGGCACAATGTGGGGTGTCGGGTTTGGTAAGCGCCGCCCAACGTTCGGCGCTAACAGAAACCAGGTAGTACCGTCTACTGTTATACGGTAGCTCAGTCATATCTGACTAATTCCTGACTGTGGTCACGGACATATATGTGTAAATAATGACCACTTCTGGATGTTAATGCTGTTCGACCAGTTTGTTTATCTCAGTGTCGACCAATGCAGGCAACTGACCTCTGAATTGCATATCTATTAATGTTGCCTTTGATTTATTTGTTTCGGGAATTGAGATTTAAAGATTGAGCACAACTGGCAACGCTGATCGTATTCCGGTACGAACCTAAGGCCTTGTCCATGTCAATTTGGAAGCATTTAGACTCGAGTTTCGCTCATCAGTAGTGCATATCCTTGACCGGATCCGGAAACAAACCCCGGATCACTGGCGTGTGACGCAGGCGTGTAACCACTAGACCACGCGGCACATGCTAGACGCAACCAAAGTATCACACTAGAACAGAGGTTCCCAAACCACGGCCTGCGGGTCACTTGTGGCCCGCCAGCTGTCGGAAAGTGGCACGTGATGCCTCGTTATTTAATATAATATATTTTAATAATTTCAAAAATGCACTCGGAGCGCCCCGCCAGCGTGCGATAATTTACTCTGCTCGTGGTTGTTATGCTCAGATATTATCTAATGCACCTGTTCAGTTCGCAACGAAACGTTATGAAGTTCCCATATCCCAAGTAGTTAGTCAGTTAGTCGACAGATCCTCCTCATTGTACATCGAACCATTCAGTCTATAAGTGCTCGGATCCCCTCCTCAGCGAATCCCGCAGCATGTAGCGGCTCACGACATCGGTTCTGTGTTGGTTTATTACTCTTCTTTGGCTTCCTGCTTAGTGTTCTTGTTTTTCCATACCTCATTAAACTTGTTGTTCTCGCAGCCTGAACTGACTCCTCGTTGATGCTAGCACTCCCTATACTGTTATTGTACATGTCTGCTAGTTTCTACAGCTCATTGTCGGTACACATATTGCTGTCATCATATCTTATCACATATAGCCGTAGAGCGCTGTTTTTGGATCGTCGAAGCACCGTCTTGATCTCTTTCACTGTCACTGTGTCTTCATCCGAAATGTTCTGGGCCTTGCACCTATCTGAGGTAACGTCCTTGGCAAGATTTAGGCCTCTCATGTCTGTCTGGGTGCTCTGCTCTAGATAGCGTTCAAAGAGGGCTTTGCCCTTGTTCTCGTCAGTCCTCTGCCAGATGAGGTCAGCACCTTGGGAAGTTAGGAATACTCTTATTCTTGACTACTCCGCTCATGCTTTTATGTAGTCACCAGAACAATTTCAGTGACTTGTTTTTTGCTTACTCTTTGACATACCCTTGCCCATTTTTCACTTTTAACCACCTTAACTAGGTTTTTTTTGTTTTTTTTTTATTTACTTTTTAAATAGCTTACTTTTGTGTGCATCTCTCTTTCTAAGTGCATGCAGGGGCTGAGATGGGTAATTCTGTTCTTCTTGGCGTTTTGCCATATCCTTACAGCACTACTTAGCATATCCCAGCCTCGTCGACCAATCAGAGTGCGCAAGGCGCCAATGTTGTCGTCTGTTACAACTATTTAGCAGAGTCGGTTGTATTGTGTTGAAATTAGATTCTTTTCAAATAAAAATTTACTGTTCAAGCCTATAAACATGGGCGTGGAAAATCTAAAATCAAATAATGGTAAAAAGCGAAAATGTGAAGACGTTGCTTGTCGTGAATTCAACGAAGATTGGAAGGAGACATTTATTGTTATGCCTAGCCGTAGTGGTAAGCCAGTTTGCTTAATCTGCGGATTCGGTGTTTCTGTTACAACAACAACAAAAAATTAATCTGGAATGACACTTTACGACCACACATTCAGACATAAATGCTCAATATCCGATCAATTCGGAGTTAAGAAAAGATTTCATAGCTAAAAAAGAAATTCTCTGAACAGGCAGCGGTAATTTTTCACCAAGGTTAACGAACAGAGCAAGAGTGCTGTTGTTGCATCGTACGAAGTCACTCTTCTGTTGGCTCGCAAAAAGAAGCCGTTCACCAATGCAGAACAAATAATCAAGCCTTCCCTTAAAATTGCTGCTAGAATGCTTGGCGATAAAAAGTGTGAAACACAATTTGAACAGATTCCTTAGTCTAATAATACTATGGCCAGGCGAGTTGAAGAATTAGCCAACAATGTTCATCGTCAAGTAACAGCACGATTTGCCATACTAACAGACAAATATTGTGAAAACATAAATACACGATATGGCAACATAAAGCAAATGGTGGAAAGTCTAAACAGAGCGATAATACAGGCAGCCACGGAGTCCATTCCAAGAGGAGCGAGGAAAAATTACAAACCATACTGGACTGAAGAACTACAAAGTTTGGAGGACAAAGTTGAAGATGCCAGGAAGACAGCAGAGAGAGAACAAACAATTGAAGCGAACATCTCTCTCAAAGCCATCTCAGCAAAATATAAAAGAACAGTAAATCAAACAACAAGAGATTGTTGGAGGGAAAAAACAGAAAACCTGAATTTTGACAGGGATGGAAACAAACTATGGAAACTAGTGAAAGCCATGAACAATGAAGGACCTAGCAACAAACAAATAACAATTAAACAAGGAAATGCCTTGCTTACAGGAAAAAAGGCTGCAAATGCACTAATGGAACACTATGCAAATGCAAACCACATTGATATTACAACCGAACAGAAGAAAGCAATCAAAGATAAACAGATACATCATACAAATACAGAGACAGCAGCAGAATATATGATGGCAAATCTAACAATGGAAGAAATGGAACAGGCAATGAATACCCTAAAAAAGAAGAAATCACCAGGAAAGGATGGAATCACAAATGAAATGCTAATAGGACTAGGCACTAAGGCAAAAAAGAAACTACTAGCAGTCCTAAATTACAGCTGGAAGAGGGGAATAGTCCCACAGGCATGGAAAGAAGCTATACTAATACCAATCCCAAAGAAAGGAAAAGACCTGGAAGAACCAAATGGCTATCGACCTATCAGTCTACTTAGCTGTGTAGGAAAATTAATGGAACGCATTATCAATGGCAGGCTAACATGGCATCTGGAAGAAAACAAACTCTTAACACCACACCAAGCAGGATTCAGAAAGTACAGATCCACTGAAGATCAAATAACCTATATAGCTCAGGAAATAGAGGATGCCTTCCAAGAGAAAAAGCACACACTAGCAGTCTGGATAGATTTAGAAAAAGCATTTGATAAAGTATGGAAGGAAGGACTGAAAGTAAAACTGCAAAACATGCATGTTTGTGGAAAAATGTATAAATGGATCAGCCACTACCTTGAGAACAGAACTGCCAGGACAAAAGTACAAGGACAAACCAGCAAAATGATGCTGTTGGAGCAAGGTGTCCCCCAAGGAGGAGTTCTTTCACCAACATTATTCCTAGCATATATAAACGACATCACAGAAAATTTTCCAGCCAGAGTACACACATCATCCTTTGCAGATGACCTAGCCATATGGACATCTGAAGAATATATTAGTACAGCTAACAGCAGAATACAGCAAGCCTTATTAGCACTAGAGGACTGGTCAAAATCATGGCTAGTGAAGATAAGTGAGGAGAAAACAACATGCACAGTGTTCTCCCTCTCAAATAAAACTCAACAACCTAAGCTGGTATTGAATGGAAAAATATTGCGCCATGAAGAAAATCCAAACTATCTCGGAGTCACCTTTGATCGTCGCCTGACATGGAAAACACAGGTTGAGAAAAATCGAACAAGAGCAAGGCAAAGAATGGCAATCATGAAAAAGCTTGCTGGTACAACGTGGGGAGCAGATGAGAAAGTTCTCAAGAAGTTATATACTGGACGGGTGAGGCCAGTACTGGAATATGGCATTGCAGCTTGGGCAACAGCAGCTAAGTCAAACTTTAACAAAATAAGTAGAGTCCAAAATCAAGGAATGCGAATCATAACTGGAAGCCTGAAGACAACGCCTATTAATGAACTTGAACAGATCACTTGTTTACAACCAATGCAGGATAGAAGAGATAGCAGAGCCCAGCAACAAGCAGAAAAATTTAGAAGATTGACAGACCACCCTATGTATAAAAGGTTTAGTGGTTTTGGAAAGGGACGACTGAAGCGTAGCAACTTTGTAGAAACTGCAAAACGAAAAATTAGGGCAGATCATATACTTAACATAACAGTCAAATCCATTTACAATGCACACATGTTCCCAGCTTGGAGACAGCAGCAACTGCCTGAGATGATAGAAAACATTCCTGGTATTGAGAAAAAGAACACTCAGCATGAAACCGAAAGAAGAGAAATAACCCTAAACTACATAAAAGAACATTACCCAAGCAGCAATTGGACCCATGCATATACAGATGGATCAGCCAAAAATTCAATAGAGAATGGAGGAGGAGGAATTCTCCTAAATTTAAAAAATGGAGTGAAAAAAACACATTCAGTGGCAACTGGAAAGTTTTCAAGTAACTTCAAAGCGGAGGTAGAGGCTCTGAAAACTGCAGCAGAAATGCTCTTGATGGAGGAAAATAAAGAGAAGCAAATAGCTATCTTCACAGATGCAAAGTCAGCTGTCTCAATACTGAAGAGCAAAAACAGCACAGAAATAGCTGACCTAAGAGCAGCACTCCATGGTCTATGCCAGAAATCCAAAAAAGTTGTAATACAGTGGATCCCATCACATTGCAGTATACCTGGAAATGAAGAGGCTGACAGACTGGCAAAAGAGGGCGGACGACTACCACAGCCTGACATAGACATAACCTATAACGAGGCAAAGAGGTTGATAAAAAGCACCTATAGAACCAAATGGGAATCAGAGCATCCAGGCCACCAGAAGGATGATGCATATTACAAACTCGACAGAAGAGAACAAGTAGCAATCTTCAGACTCTGCACAGGACATAACAGGCTGAAATACCACTTGTTCAATAAACTAAAGATAGGAGATACCGATGAATGTAATTGTCGAACTGGAAAAATGACAGCAAAACATTTGCTTCAGGATTGCCCAATATATGCAGAACAGAGAAAGATATTTTGGCCCACACCTGCTTCATTTGAGGACAAGCTCTATGGAGATATCAACAAGCTCAAGTTGACCGTAGCTTACTTTAACTACATACAGGTTGACATTTAAAGGTGTATGAAGAAGTATTCAGACTGCCACACTTCATACGACAGGTATGTCGGTTACAAAAGCCTCCCAGAGGCATGAAATGGAATATTGCTGGATAGGAGATCCATTACGTGGAAAGTCCGAACCAAAAGCTCACTGTGTGGGCTTTCAAAAAAGGTGGAAAAAGTGTCCTAGTGGCACGAAATGGAATATTGCTTGGATAGCAAATCCATTATGTGGAAAGTCCGAATCAAAAGCTCACTGTGTGGGCTTTCAAAAAAGGTGGAAAAGTGTCCTAGTGGCACGAAATGGAATATTGCTCGGATAGCAAATCCATTTTGCGGAAAGTCCAAATCGAAAGCTCACTGTGTGGATGTCATCTGCACACTGCATTCTTCTGGTTTCCGGTAGAACAGCCTATGGTGAACGGAAGGCCCAATATACGGAAGTGAGGCTAAGCAGCCATGTGCAGGACGTGACGATTCCTTGGGTGAGCCCAGTACCAGAGCGCTGTGTGTTGGCTCTGCAAGTATGGAAGCCTCCTTGGATGGCGGGGAATGCCCATGGTCTGCCCCTGCCTTCCCTTGAGGGTTGACCAGGATCTCTTAGGCTGTTCTAAATGGGCCAGCTAGGATGGGAGATAACACCACAACAGTGAGAGTCAAACGTCCTAAGAAACCCCCGGGAAGGTTAACCCGGTCAACAAATGCCCGCAGAAGTCGGATGTGTCGGCCTAACGGCGCAAGAACGCAGCTCTGCTGTAAACAGGCACAACGCAATCACATCCGAAAAAAAACTCCGGATGAACGAAGAAGAAGAAGAAGTAACAGCACATATCAAAAATTGTAAATGCACTTGAATCGATGCATGCAACTACAAAAGGGACTGATCTGTTTGAAGCTCTGAAGTTGTGTGCATGGATAAACAACACAGATTAGACCAAATTGGACAGTGTATGCACAGACGGCGCTCCGGCTTTTACGGGTAAAAAGTCTGGATGTGTAGCATTATTGAAACAGTTTACATATCGGACAGCTTATGGGATAGGGATCAGACTAAGAGAGACACAACCTGCTGCCCTGCAGGTAGACTGAGGATAGCAGTCAACAATTTAAATCAGGTGCACGAAGGCAGAAGTTCTTGGTCCGGACAAAACTCTTAAGGCTCCCTGTCGAGGGCTGTGGCTGAACGCCTCTAAGCCACAAACCCTCAGATCTGAGAGCCAGGCTGATACCCACCTACCGAAAAATAGAGGCGTGATTCTGAGCAAGCTACATGCTCAGGTCTGATACATGTTCGAAGGCTCTCAGCTGGGGGATATGAGAGATTCCCGGATGAGAGGGCCAGGCCGTTTCTCGTTCACTGCTGCACGAAGGTAAGGTGCTGAGCCGGCAGCACATGTAGCCTACCTCATGAGCGAGCACAAAAAGTCAGAAGTCCCCCAGTCGAAGGAAATGGTTATGCAAACTGTCTGTATCTAACTCATAGAGAGTGTAGACAAAAGTGGAAGAATGTCTCAATGACGCAAAATGGAACGCACGGCGAGCGAACCTTTTGCATGGTCCGAAGTCAAAAGCAAAGCTTACCGAGTGGATGTCGCCCACAGTCTGACCGTTCCTGGTTTGTGCTTGAGCGGCCAGTGGCAAGCGAGATGCCCAACATATGGAAGTGAGGAACTAAAGCAGCCATGAGCAGGACGTGGCAACTCCTCGGGTGAGCCCAGTCTCAGAGCAATATGTGCCGGCTCTGCAATTATGGAAGCCTCCTTGGATAGCGAGAGAATGCCCATGATCTGTCCCTGCCTTCCCTTGAGGGTTGACCATTTTGTCATTGACCGTTCTATCCTGACCAGCTGAGATGTGGGCGGCATCACAACAATAAGTCTAACGTGCCTCAAAACCCGAGGAAGGCTAACCTCATTAAAAAAAATGCCCGCCGAAGCCGGCAGTGCTGGCACTACGCATTTTACGTCCGAGTGAAACGTCTCGTCCATTTGTCTCTCGTGCTAGGAACAGCTCTGACTACCTAGTTTCCGAATGCCGCTCTTGCTCGGAACAGCTCTGACTAGGTAGTTTTCCGAATGTCCGCCGTGCCTGGAACAGCTCTGAAGGGCGCAAGGACAAGCACATGTCCGAAAACTCGCTGAGTGGATACCATCTGCAGACTTGTCTGGTTTGTGCAGGAACGGCCCGTGGTGAAGGAAAGCCCAATATATTGAAGTGAGGATTTAAAGCAGCCATAAGCAGGACGTGACGATTCCCTCGGCTAGCCCAGAACCAGGGCGCTATGTGTCGGCCCTGCAACTATGGAAGCAACCTTGGATGGCGGAAAATGCTATGGACTGTCCCTGCCTTCCTTTGAGGGATGACCGTTGTCTTCGACCGTTCCATCCTGGCCAGCTGGGTTGCAGACGGCACCGCAAAAGTGAGAGTCTCCCAGGAATGCTACCTGGTTCAAAAAGCATGCTAAAGTCGATGTGTTGGCCTACGGGTTTCGGCCCAAGGGCGCATAACAGACACACCGCAATCACATCTGAAAAAAAACACTCCGGATGAACGCAAAGAAGAAGAAGAAACAGTTTCTTGGCCGCACTATATTAAAATATCATTGTATCCATTGATTATATCATTCACCAAGAAGCTCTGTGTGGAAAGATATTAAATCTGAAACATGTCATGGATGTTGTTCTGAGATATGTGAACAAAATTCGAAGTAATACGCTGAACAGACATGAGTTCAGTTTCTATCAGACCTGAACGAGGAATACGGTGAGCTACTGTTACACAGTGATGCCAGATGGCTGTCTAAATGGAAAGTTCTGTCACGTTTCTGGGCACTGAAAAGTTGTGTCTATCTGTCTCTGTCTGAAATAAATGAATTGTCTACAGAACGGGGAATGTCTGCTAAACGATGACTGGCTTAATGACCTGGCATTATTGGTGGACATCACATCTCATTTAAACTCTTTAAATGCGAGGATCCAGGGAAAAAACAAACTATTCACAAATTTGTGCGATGACATTTCTTCATTTAAAATGAGACTACGGCTGTTTATCTGACAGCTGACTGAAGGGACTTTAGAGGCGTTTCCAACCCTGAAGACGCTTGTGGTGGAAAATAAATGATTTATACAATGATTACAGTACAAAGTAAAAGTTGAAAGTCTTCTGGATATCTTTCAGTCGATATTTCAAGAGTTCACAATAGAGGAGGATAATGTTGCCCTCTTCATAAATCCATTCGTATTTCCTGATGATAAGCTGTGTCAATTACAGCAAAATCTTCAGCACAAAGTAATTGATTTGAAATGCAATTCTACACTGAGATGTAAATTTCTAGAGCTGCCTGCTTCACCTTCAGCTGATTTCATTCTGGCGACTATTGCCTGTCGAACAATTTGAACACTTGCGCTCATTTGCCCAGAGATACATTTGTCGTTTTGGTTCGACTTACGCATGCGAGCAGTCATTTTCCGCAATGACCGTTATAAAAAAAAAAAAGCAACGTCCCAGACTCACCGACAATAACTTAGCTCCGCTTATGACTTTGGGTACGACAGATTTGTGCCCAGACTTTGATAAACTGTTATCTGAATTTAAGCAACTGGTTATGAAGAACAGTTACAATTGTAAATTAATTACGTTAATAGCTATTTTAGAAACTGATTAAAATTTTATTGTTAACTTAACTTTTGATCTTAAAACCCAAAAAAATGACCGCAGTGTAGTAATGACACTGACTGCCTTTAAAGTTTTAGAATTTTGTTGACAAAAGTTAAGAAAGGTAAGAATGATATTGCACGATGTTTATAATTTGATAACGCTGTGGTCCGCTTAACTACTGAAAATTGTAGATGTGGCCCTCTGCTTGAAAAGCTTGGGAACCACTGCACTAGAATATCACGTCATCCATCGTAGGATATAGCTCAAAATTTGCCCGATCGCCGCGACTGATATCCGTCAATCGATGTGGCCCCGAATGATCAGGTCTTCTCACTAGCAAGGCATACCAGGCCGCCTAAAGTCCAGCGAACAAAAATAATTGACGTGGACAAGGCCTAAGGTACGTACCGAAATATGATCAGCATTGCCAGTTGTGCTCAATCTTTAAATGTTGCCTTTATTAAGTTAATTATATTTTGTGAGAACCCATAGTGTTACATCAATTTCCCAAGAATTTCCATATAAAGGCTGTAAAAACCCTTATCATAGTCCACACATTCAAGATAGTGTAGCGAATTCATTTCAGTGCTTGGTTCTATTATTATGCGTAATGTGGCGATCTGGCCAGTGCAGGATCTGTTTGGTCGAAAGCCTGAATGTTCATCCCTTAGTTGTTTATCAATATATCTATTTAAGTTTTCCAGAATTCTCCTGCAGCTTAACGGCAACTATCTCCTCCAACACTTTACCAAGTATAAATATAGTATAAATGTATGTTATTGATAGTTCCTGGGGAAAATATTAAGCAAGGTCATTCTGGAGAGATGCCACTAACAAACAGCTAAGTGATGAACAGGCAGGCTTCTGAACAAACAGATCCTGTGCTGACCAGATAGTTACATTTTTCATAACAAAAGAGCAATATATGAACTGAAGTGGCCACTTTATATTAGGTTTGTGGATATGAAAAGGTCTCTGACAGCATTGATAAGGAATCCTTTTGAGGGCTCATGCAACACTATGGGATTCCACAACAAATCATTAAGTACAACATATGAAGATATGAAGTGTAGAGGTCTTCATGAGGGAAAGCTAAGGGATACATTTGAAATAAAAACAGGAATGCAACAAGAATGCTTTTTGTCACTATTATTATTCTGACTGACTATAGACTGGGTTATAAATACATCTATATACACCACCAGACACAGAATTCAATGGACAAAGCAACCTGTCAGACTGCTAATGATGACATTGCACTTTTGTCACACACACAACATCAAATGCAAGATAAACTAAACATGGGGTCAGAATAAATAAGTTTAATTAGAGAAAAGGCAAAGATAATGAGATTAAACCAAGCAAATAACAACCTGGTCTCCCTTGGTGAAACCTCACTACAAGGGCCAGAATCATGCTTCTATTTAGGAAGCAGTCAACAAAGATGGGCGAAAAGATAGAGGTATGAAGACAAGAATACAAATGGCAAGAGTAGTTTTCCTAGTGCAAGCAAATTTAAGGAAGATACAAGAAATGAAACTTAACACAAAATTTAAAATATTTAACTTCAATGCTAAATCGCTACCACCTTATGGAACAGAAACATAGAGAACGATCAAGAGAACTACTAATAAACTATAAATGTTTATTAATTTGAGTCTGCAAAGAATTGTTAGAACTAACATGATACGACATGATCACTGATGTAGAGCTCATGCAGAGAACTAAACAAATTCCAAGAAGAAATAATAATGTTATAACCTTTCAGAATCAAGAAATAAGGACAAGACTTACGCTGGAAAGGATACATACTGAGAAAACCTGAGGATAGAATAACTAGACACTCCCAACCCAAAACTGAAACCCACAGGGAGAACGAAATAGTAGGAGACCTAGAAACACATGCAGAGGAGAATTAAAGACAGAGATGAATAATATGATGACAACATGGGTGAAGCTGCAAAAGATGGCAATGGATACATCAGCTGGTTTAAGTTGGTTGAGTACCTATACTCCAATGGGGGATACAAAACAGAGATGAATAATATGACGACAACATGGGTGAAGCTGCAAAAGATGGCAATGGATACATCAGCTGGTTTAAGTTGGTTGAGTACCTATACTCCAATGGGGAATACAAAACAGAAGAAGAATACCAGCAGAAATTATGTCACCGTCTCATGGATCATGGTAAAACTCAAAGAGAACTTTCACTGGTTGTGATGAAGAAAAGGTTAAAGGAGAAAAACCCTGATGTCATGTAACTTTCAAGCATTCTCAAACTGCTTCATTGATGATACAATCATGTCCAGTTATATCTTTTTGAGCTGAGCTGTTTTGTTGCCATTAAATTGTTTTATTCAAGAATCAGCTGGTTAGAAGAGCCTGGGTTGAAGGTTTTATATATCTATAGTCACATGGAGGAATATCATTAGCAAAGTTGATCCAGAACACCAAAGACCAAGATCTGTGGAGACATAAATGCCTATGCCAGCTGGCAAGGCACTTGATGATAATAGTCATACAAGTGATTCGACTGGCTGATTGAATGGATAGAAACACACTCTCCCCCGATGTGTCTCCACCTTGCCGTGGTGGGGGATCTTGAGTGTCCTACTGACCCCAAGCGCTATGCCGATGGATATTAACTACATATTGGATAGCTCTTGGGATAGGGACCAGACTAAGAGAGACACAACCTGCTGCTCTGCAGGTAGACTGAGGATAGCAGTCTAAATCAGGCGAACGATGCCAGTAGTCTGTCTGGACACAACCTCTAAGGCTCTCAGCCGAGGGGTATGGCTGAACGTTTCTAAGCCATAAACCCTCGGATCTGAGAACCTGGCCGACACATACCTACATCAAAATTAAGGTGCTGAGCACGCTACATGCTTGGTGCAGATACTCGTTCGATGGCTCTTAGCTGGGGAATATAAGGGATCCCCGATTGAGAGGGTCTCCCCGCATCTCGCCCACAGATGCACGGAGGTAAGGTGCTGAGCCGGCAGCACATGAAGCCTGCCTCGTGAGCGAGTACTCAAGGTGAAAAAGCACCTCGTTCGCACGTTCCGATGAAAATCTGTAACCGTACTCATGGAGTGAGTGTAGTCAAAGGTGAAAAATTGTCTCGTTGACACTAAATGGAATGCTTGGCTTGCGAATCCATTACGTGGCAGCCCGAAGCAAAAGCTTGCTGTGTGGAAATCGAAATAAGAGTATGACTTGTCTCGAAACCCGAGGAAGGCTAACCTCATTAAAAATGCCCGCTGAAGTCGGAAGTGCCAGCCTACGGGCGGCAAAATAAAAATGGCACTACGCAATTACGTCTGAGTGAAATGTCTTTCGTGACCGGAAAAGCTCTAAATAGTCTTCCCTCATGCTAGGAAAATCTACCTAGTTTCCGAATACTGCTCTTGTTCGGAACAGCTCTGACTAGGTAGTTTTCCGAATGTCCGTCGTGCCTGGAACAGCTCTGACGGGCGCAACGACAAGCACATGTCCGTGTCGAAAACTCGCTGAGTGGATAGTTTGCAGACCTGTCTGGTTTGTGCGGGAACGGCCTGGGGCAAACGAAATGCCCAATATATTGAAGTGAAGAATTAAAGCAGCCATGAGCAGGACGTGACGATTCCCTCGGTGAGCCCAGCACCAGGGCGCTATGTGTCGGCCCTGCAATTATGGAAGCCACCCTGGATGGCGGAAAATGCTATGGACTCCCTGCCTTCCTTTGAGGGATGATCGAAGTCTTCGACTGTTCCAACTTGACCAGCTGGCATGTGGACAGTACCACAAAAGTGAGAGTCTCCCAGGAATGCTAACCTGGTCAAAAATGCACGCAAAAGCCGGATGTGTTGACCAAAGGGTTTTGACTCAAGGTTGCCTAACGCACACCGCAATCACATCTGAAAAAACACTCCGGATGAACGCAAAGAAGAAGAAGAAGAAACACACTTATGATGTACTTTGTGAACATACTAACAATAATAATAATAGGAGGTATGTTACACTGACTGCTGATACAAATTGTAATTGTCACTTGGTTTATGAGACTAAAATCACTTTAAAGTACATCTGTGATCATATTGTCAACTGAACAATAAATGTGTCAACAGGATGTTGTGGACTCATCATGTATTCAAGTCTACAAATTGTGCATCAAATTATTATAATTGTAAAGATATTGTTAACATTCCAACTTCACTATCCCCAGTAACATTATCAACATTTCATCTTCAATAACAACATAATCAACATTAAAAATTTAATATCCCAAATAACAACCATTATCAACACTCCATCTAGTGTCCAGTAAGGAAGAATACACATATAATTAGAAAATATTTACAACAGAAATACATTTGAAACAACTTTAAATAAGTTTTTATTTCAGTACATTCAATTCAAATCAGTTAGTGAGTTTCGATTGATGTTTTCTTTCCTTCAGAAATATAATTTCAAAAATGCTTTGGAAATTGAAAAATGTAAAGATACACATACATAATTAACTAAACAACATCTGAACTGCTTGTTATCTACTGCCATAGATAAAAAACATGTGAAAACGCCAAATAAGTAATGCTTTACAGAATACTAACTGTCAAAAAATCAATAAAAACAGGAAAAACACAAGTACATAAACTACACAATATGAATCAGAAAAGTACAAGACAAATCAAATCTCTATATACAACTCTATAAGAAGCATAAGCATTTCATATCAGTTGGATAAAAGAATGAATACAAAACCCCGACACGATATGAAAACAAACACTACACATTGTAATTACAACCCAGAATATGGGATATGGCTTGTTCAAATACAAACAAGGAGGTTCTACTATATCAATAATTGGATGTTTACATACATGGTTCATTCAATCACTCTAGTCATACCCAAGCAATATGGAAACATTCATCATAATGTCAGTATCCCCTTACACTCATAACTGATCATTTCATTATTGTTTGTTGCTTTATCTTGAGAAAGATTGCAGTTGAGTGGTATAGCAGTGATTCATCTGCTTTCAGTCACTGACCACTTCAGTTCAACACAGATTAACTCAAACTATACCAAGCAACTCACCATTGTTGACTCATGCAATCACATCTTCCACTGTACTTCATCCTCTACTGAAGCATAAGGTTAACTCATGCCAAGCTGTCCTATCTTTTGCTATTTCTTTGGAGCTCACTCCATGCCCCCCCCCCCCCCCCCCCAACTTTTACTATTCGTCTTATGTCTCTAATTCTCTTCTCCATGTGTTTTTAGGTCTAGTTAGTTAGTTAGTTAGTCGAGGTTCCAACTTCACGACAACAGGTCGTCCCCATTGTGCTCAATTCCTGTGTCAGTGAATATCACACAAAATGCTCCGCACTGTCCAATGTGAAAAGTGGAATAGGCAGGAGTCTCGGCAATCCAACAGCCCGCACAGGTAAACTATGCATAATGACATAAATAAACACACATAGTATTATTTGGCGCTCACAGAAGGAGAAGAAGGAAATATAGACTAGAAGACGCACTAGACAACATAAAATTTGAAAGCTATAGTTACCAACCGGGATCGAACCTGCCGTCTCCAAATGACGACGGCGCCTCACTGCAGGAACATGTGTACTTCTACACATAACCAACTAGACACTCCAAAAAAGTGTCTTCATTGGTCATGTCTATCATACACATGAACCTAACAACTATAGAATACGGACAGAATTCGTATCAAACCATTGAGATAGTACCATAGGTCTCATAATTTATATTAAACCAGCATAGATAGATCAAATAACAAACACACAAACACATCGGACTGTAATGCTGTTGTCGAGTATAAATGAACAAACATTTAAAGAAGAGAAATGATTGGTCGGTTTATACAAGAATTCAATAGGGAGAACCGTTGAGGCCACAAAGACAATTACATAAAAAAGTCGCTTAAAAGTCGACAGAGTCGACTATATTGCACCGGGTTTTATCCCATATGGCTCGGTCTCTTTCCGCAGCACGGAAAGCGTCGCACAAAGCACGAACTCTGTAGCTTTTAGCGACAACCCACAGGAGTCTCCGAAACATTTAACTCGTAAACCGAAGGACGCGGACCGGAATCGAACCCACAACCTTCGGAGCACGAGTCAAACGGCTTGACCACTTCGCCACAGAGACAATTACATAAATAAACACACATAGTAATATTTGGCTCTCACAGAAGGAGAAGAAGGACTTCGTGCGTCGAAGTACACTTGTTCCTGCAGCGAGGCGCCGTCGTCATTTGGAGGCGACAGATTCGATCCCGGTCGGTAACTATAGCTTTCAAATTTTATGTTGACTAGCGCGTCTTCTAGTCTCTATTTCCTTCTTCTCCTTCTGTGAGTGTCATATAATATTATGTGTGTTTATTTATGTAATTGTCTTAGTGGCCTCAACGGTTCTCCCCATTGAATTACTGTGCATAATGCCGCTGCCAGAATGCCAACACAAAATTAATCCACAAAAACCACTGTTCATGTTGATGGACTCGGCAGTCACCAGAAAGACCTCATTGACCCGGGTTTTCTCACATGGCTTGGTCTTTTACCACAGGGTGACCCGCCGAAAGTGTCGCACAAAGCATGAACTCTGCAGCTTCAGCGCCAACTCCCGGGAGTCTCCTAGAAAATGCACTCGTGAACCGAAAAGGCAAGTCAGTCAAATTCAGCAACAGCCGGTAGCCATTGTTACGAACATGCAGGTCACTGTACAGGACAGATGTAAAAGCATTCCCCGCAAAATTCACAGCTCACAGTGTCGCCCATGCACTCACTCAGTAGCAGGACGACAGAACCATGTACCACCAGTCCAACATGAGGAAAATGTGATTGCAAACCGTAGCTGCAAGCACAAACACGCCACAGGCCCCAACGGTTCAATGCCTAACCACCATGTTGGCGACCGGAAGTCTGTTGTTAGGTCTCCCTCTATTTATTTCCACAGCCCTGTGGTTTTAATTGAAAAGGACTTTGTAGTTATACTCGTTTGAGTGTTTCTGTGCAGGGAACAATTAATGACTGTTTGTTGTTTTAGTCATGATTGCATTTAAGGACCATCACCTTCATTCACTTTAAATTAACGCTCCAATTTCCTCTCTTTTGTTAGGTTACATTAGAAGCTACCAACTCAGTGCATGAGATCTGTAGCAAAGATCCCTTATGTAGTTGTTACATAAAAGTAATAAATATCTAAGTCAGAAGGATTAAAAATAATCAGTCTGAGACAATAGTAGTATCTATGTGAGGCAGAATAAGTTCAATTAACAATTAGGACTTGGTGATTTAATAAAACAAAAATAGTGAAGGCTTAACAACTAACACTGATGCTGTCCATAGTGCATTCACAAATGTTTGCCCTCATTCATGTTCAATTTTTTTTTTAAAGTATCTGTTGCATTGCTATGAAAATGTTTCTGCCATCTCATATTTATTAGCACCCAAGAAATATGTTCTTGATGGGTCCAAAGGCAAATTAAATCATGGAAAACAGGAACATTTCTTTGATGTTTTGTCAAAAAATGTATTAAATTCATGCTAACAAACTTGTTTTACAGTAAAGCATGTCAATTCGGATAACAACTTACAAACACTTCTTTTCCACTATGTGACATGCTTCTCATAAGGAAATTCCCATGCACCACAGACAGAGAATATTCATTATTGAACACTGATGTTTCCATGTGAAGATGCAATACATTTCATAACATGCAATTCATCTCTGACCTGTAATTTATATACCATCCATCCATCCATCCATCATGTGCCATGCCGGTAAGCGTGGGCGGTCATGTTCTGCCATCTCACTCGATCACCAGAGTCGTGGATCAGCTCCGTGTTTCTGTCTCGACCATGCCACAAGGCCAAGCCATCCAGGTACTTGCTTCTAGGTCTTCCCCTTTGTCTGTTCCCCTCGATCTTACCAGTTGTCACCAAATTCTCCAATCCATTTCTTCTCATAACATGCCCAAAAAATTTTGACTGTCTACTTCTAATTTCTCTAATCAATTTACGATCTTCATTTGTTTCTTGAAGGACTTGTTCATTGGTCTTTCTGGCTGTCCATGGTATTCTTTGCATTTTCCTCAGAAACCACATCTCTACAGCCATCAGATGTTTTTCAGCCTGACTGCTCATTGTCCACGCTTCACATCCATACAAAAGTACAGGTTCAATGTAGCATCTCAACACTTTTTCTCGTTTCAATTGACATCTTTTTATTGGTCAATATGTTTTTCACACAACATGATTTTCTTGGCATCTGTAAAGAAGGTAGTTTGCCATTGCTTTCCTTCCTAGCAGTGACCATACTGGTCAGTGACCGTAGCCATTGTCTCCTCAAAATAGAGATCCTCTGCCTACCGTCGTGAAGGTGGAGACCATAACCTACAACTATCTGTTGGCTGCTCTCCATCTTCATCCACCACCTGCACCCATGGCTTCACGTAACCCTGATCGGGGGGCTAAACGGGTACTCCACCTTGCCCAAGGGTGTCCCGTAGGCTAGCGGAGGGAAGGAGGTCGCCTTACTTCTCCTTTGATAGGGGATACCCCTATCCCGCTACCCTAATTTATATACCACATATAAACAAACATTGAGATCTGCTGTACAATCTCCTGAACACAATTTCTTTGTTGGGTGTACATAATGATAAGGTTATATCTAAATGTCATCATTTTCCCTCACTTGGTAGTTATGGATTCTTATACGGGGGTAAACATTTGTGAACGCACTATAGTAAGCCAGGTACCACGTGTACATTGCATGACCTCACAGTTGACCTCCATGGAGGATATTATCACTGGGCATTAGGCTGGAGTCTGTTGACAAAGAAACTAAATCTAGTGGTGGAAACATGACCAACTTAGGCCTAATTCCAGCCAGTCCACATTCTGTGCTGAAACATGCCCCTATGCAGACGTAAAGTTTCACTCTGTGAGATGTGAAGTTTCTTCTTCTTCTGCGTTCATCCAGAGTTTTTTTCCGGACGTGATTGCGTTGTACCTGTTTACAGCAGAGCTGCGTTCTTGCACAGTTAGGCAGACACATCTGACTTCTGCGGGCATTTGTTGACCGGGTTAACCTTCCCGGGGAGATGTGAAGTTTCAAGACCAGCCTTGCACACTCAACTGTTTCTCAGCTTCAAGACCAGCCTTGCACACTCAACTGTTTCTCAGCTTCAAGACCAGCCTTGCACACTCAACTGTTTCTCAGCTTCAAAAGGGGAAAAGAGAGTTCAGCACCATATTTCCTGTGGAGATATTACTTTTGAACTGGGGTGACAGAAGTCTCTATACCTGCCTCACTCTGATAAATGCCAGCCTTTTCCGGAGCTCAGATGTTCTGAATGCCAATGCATCCAACTTAAGAGCTAAAAGTCAGTCTTCCAGAGGATGCACCAACCAATCAACCCCGTTTGACTTGAAGGTGGCAGCAGTGCAATCATAGTATCACATTCCAAGGAAAGCAGAACATAAGAAAACATTAGCAAAACAACACAAAGCTTTCAAAGTATCACCAAGTTGATCAAAGGTCAAATGAAAGTGGCACACAAAATATTCAATTCCAAACTCCCTTTTTCTTAACAAACACCTGATATTTATGTCACAACGCAATCATAGTAAACATGGCACACTCCATTTTACAATGCAATCATGCGCACAACACCAGGATGTTAAATCCAACTTGCATGTAACCCAGTTCACTCTGCTTGTTCACTGGGATCAACATGTGACGTGTCTGTGTCTGTGTCACTTTCTGTGTCTCCCATCTGTTCCAACATTTGCAGTAAATGTCTGGCTCTGGAGTTTATCTAGAAAATTGTAAAACAAACACTTTAAAACCAGTAAGTCTAGATCTGGAGTTTATCTAGAAAATTGTAAAACAAATACTTTAAAACAACACACCAACTATTCACTCTTAACATTCAGCACACTTTGAGGGATCTCTGTGGTGAAATGGTTAAGCAGCCTGCCTCACGCTCTGTAGATTGTGTATTCGATTACAGAACCTGTTAATCGGTTCGCAAGTGCAATTTTCTCAGACTCCTGAGGTCATCACTGGGGCTACAGAGTTTGAGCTTTGGGTGACAAAGAGAAAACAAATAGTGCAACGAAATGGATCCCCTTGTCTTTAAATCCCGTTATTCAGCACACTACTTTCTAGGCACACATGTAAAAAGTTAAGTAAAGGATCCATTCCCTCACCTTAAGGCATACTGGACATATGGCACTGGCCCCGTGTGTCTATAAATCAATACATACGTGATGGGTGATGCAATCAGTACCACACTGACCGCCATCATTTCCCAGAACATGTCCTGATAGCCATTTTAGGCTGGGGTAACTTGCTGGGGGAGCCCTGGTCCATTAAAAGAATTCACCTTGATGTGGATTTGAATACATGACCACCAGACAAACAAGCTATCCACTGTGCTTCCATGGCTCCCTAGACACTCAAGTGCTTTCAGCCAAAACTATCTGACCACTTAATGCTGCTCTAATAAGTTCACATTTGTTATGCAGTAATTACTTATGAAGTAAGTACAATAGTGGTTAGTGCACTTGCTTTACAAGACAGTGGTCCAGAATCAATCCCCCAATAGTGGCATTTTAAAAATTCCACAAACTACCCACAATATTTACAGTATGTACAACTCTTAAGTATATGCAGAGCAAGACAAAACCATCAGATTAATTTCCCAAGAATAAGTTTACTTGCAGTTACATTAGATTTAACATGGAGACATGTTATGGAAACTTCATATCAGCCTTTGTACTGATTAACTAATGAAGAATAAAGGTTTCATTTGATCAACCCCCAGTTGCTGGCCACAGCTGCCCATGGCCCTCCTTAGGTCCCTATCCTGAGTGATGCACATAGGTGCAAGAATACGATGGCTCATTCATTTTCTGATGTTCTGAGCTCAGGAATTTCTTGCCCATTACTGTCCCCTGGAGAGTCATTGTTGAAAAGGAGTCATGACAGGTCATATGTCCAATCTAGACCGGCTTCCAATGCTGCACTACTCATAGAAGTGGTCCTTGTTGGCTTGTGAAAAATGTTGATTTCTCTCTCTGCCATAAGTGTTTCTAATGTGATCTTTATAGCACATGCACATAATTCTTCTTTAACATTCATATTCAAAGCTCACATCTTTAAGTACATATTGTGAATAAAATATTCAGTGCTATAGTTCTACTGCAAAAGTTTGGCCTAGAGGGAAAGTACTTTGGAATGATTTGTACCATAAATATAAATCACAGCAATTGTATGAATGTGTATTCAACTTAAATTGTGGTACTACAAGCCATACACAGTATATTTATAATCTAATAAGGTAAAGGCAATGGTTGCTTATGGTAGATCTGTCAATGGGATGTGAAGTGTTAGTCCGTCACATAATAGTCCATGGCATAATGAGGTTGTACAGTCCCTTCTTGCCATCATTCCTTCCTAGACAATTATCAAAAATATCAGAAACCCATTGTATGACACTGGGAAAACATTCACTATTATGCTTATGTGGCACCTAATTATAACAACAATAAGAAATTACGAAAGTAATTTATTAATCTGGTAAACAAACACCCTTGTTTGTTTTTGAGCAAAACTAAAAACCATACTGAAGTAATGTTTCAAACAATGTATGAAAAACTACATTTCTAATGTCAAACAAATAATTAGCTCACCTCTTCCACTGACTTTGCTGGTATTTTTGAGTGCAGTTTTCTCACTGTTTCCTGAGTGATTCCCTGTGGAACGACTACATACAGAATGCTTCTATCCTGTTCTCTGGATGAGACAAATAGACAACAAATATAGTAATTTAATATATTAATATAATGGGTATAATTTATATTTTCTACCTCTTCTTCTTCTTCTTCTTCTTCTACAATTTATCCCCCAATAGAATATAGACCCGTAACCAACGCATCGAAAGCCTTCATTTATTTTGTTGTCTCATATTTTTCACAAGTCTCCAATTGTCTTCTCCGCGTGTTTTTAGGTCTCCCTCTATTTATGTTGCTCTGTGGGTTCCAGAGAAATCACTTCTAACTTATACTATGAACAGGTTTATTTTACTGTGTGTCTCATACAGGACCAGCATCTTTTTCTCACCACCTCTTGATTCACTGGGATTTGTTTAGTTCTCGCATATGTTCTGCATTAGTCATTCTGCCATGTCACTTTAGTCCTTCTATTCTACACAGAGACCAATTAATGACTTTGTAATTTATTAGTAATTGCTTTAGCCATTTTCCATGTTTCTGTTCCATACAGCAGTAATGATTTGACATTAGAATTATATATTCTTATTTTGGCTGTAGATTTGACTTTTTTTTTTTTTTTTACACCAAGACATTTTTAAATATTACAGTAGCATCTCCGACCTTTTGTCTTCTTATTTTAGTATCTCTATATGCTCCCCCCATCTTAGTCTACACTGCTATCTAAATATGTGTATGATTACCCCCTCATGAAGTAACGTTTCACCAAGGTGGATCGGGTTATCATTGCTTGATTTATTCCCATTATCTTTTCCATATGAATTTTTAGATATAATTGTAGTGATCTCCCATAAAGTGTGTTTAATTTATCTTGCATATTTTTGTGTGTGTGGCACAGGTGTTGCACGCCTACTCTTATTTATAATATATCTGTTAGTTTTCTCTCATGAAGAACTTCACATTTCATGTTGCTCTTAGTAAGATAATGATCTTCTGTGGGATCTCGTAGGGTGTCGTCAATTTCCAGAGATTCCAAAGTTATGAAGTGGTGTGACCATCTCACATCCTTTCAACTTTCCTTCCCAGATAAATATTTGGCACCAATCACATGAGACTAGTGGGCATATTCATGTTTCGGGTTGGACGTTACGCTGGTAATAGCATGAGCACAATCAGATGGGTTTAATGTCAGCTCTCATCATCTGCTATGGGAGGGAAAAATTGGCCATCTATTCTCCTGAGAATCAGGCCTACAAAGATGTCAAGGTCCGAACACTTCACCTACCCACCGCAGGTTCCTGCTCAGGAACTATTTTGTTTAGCTGCGACAATGTAGTGATTAGGTGGTCATAGGTTTAAATCTACATGTGGTGGATTTTTAAAACTGACCACTGCGCTCCCAGGTCAACTCAATCTTAACAGTGGGTATCAGATGATGTCCTGGGAGGTCAAGGCAGTCGGCATGATACTAATCAAAGCACCCACTAAGTGCTGATTGGTCTAGAAAAACTATGGTTCTAGCACCATGTGCCCTAACCCATGTAAATAGGTTCTTCACTTTGTATCACACGAACTGAGTTAAGCTGAGTAGGGTAGGGTAGGGTAGAGCAGAGTTGGGTAGGGTAGGATAGGGTAGGATAGAGTAGATCAGAGTAGAGTAGAGCAGAGCAGAGTAGAGTTCAGTTCAGCCAGTCGCGGTTCCAACATCACAGCAACGGGTCATCCCCATTATGCTCCGTTCCTGTGCCAGTGAATATCATATAAAATGTTTCTCACTGCCCCATGTGAAAAGTGGAAAAGAGTAGAGTAGAGTAGAGTAGAGTAGAGTAGAGTAGAGTAGAGTAGAGTAGAGTAGAGTAGAGTTTAGCTGAGTCAAGAACCGACATCACTGCACTAGAGGCATTTCCATAAGCGCTCAGTCATCTTCAATAGCCAGCGAAGAGTTTCAATACTAATGGTGCCCATTGCAATCTGATTATATGTCCATCTTGCTTTACTTCTGAAAGATGATTGTCCTCCAGATCCTCTGACCATCCCTTGCTGCTGCAATCTCTCTAGACCATGATGGTCTATCGGTTCTTCTGCTTTAATCACATTCTCCACATCTGCCTTATGGAGCATCAAATAACCCCTAAATTATGTGGCACCATGTTCATGCCTGTTCATTTCTAACCACACCAGTGTCCTGGAGACAAGATCCAGTGAATGCTCATGAAACTCGTTCAACCAAAGAGCCACGCATGATTTGCTGAAAAAAACAGAAGATATACATCTTCAACTGGGAAATGAACCCAGACAACTCTTTCAGCAAGCCAGCTCATTATCCACTGTGTTACCATAGCTTCTTTACATGGCAGTATTTCAGCCCATCTACAGACCTGGCCAATTTTCACCATATGAAACACTGACGTTAACACAGCAGTACAATAGGCAATGAAATATGATATGGATAACTGCTAGAGAAACAGAAGTCATGAGGAGAAAATGTATATGAGAAAAAGAAAAGGAGAATTACACAGAGACAGCAAAATTGTGAAAATGGTTGTTAAAATAAGCTACTCTGGTTTTAAGAAAACTTACTCTGTCCACTCTGACAGTACAAATGAATTTGATGATTCATCATCCAGTAGCATCTGAGATGGGTTCAACTGTGGACATAAGTTAGGGAGATCCTCTTCTGTTTCTTTTGTGGAATGAGATTGTCTGTCATCACCCACAGCATAATCAAAATCTGGCTGATTGTGTTGTCCTGTAACATCAAGGATTTCTGGCAAATTTTCCATAGTGACAGATGTAGAGACACTTTGAGATTCATGACTCATGTCTGGTGCTGTCAACACTGGTTTGTCTGAACTAGTCTTCAGTTTTTCAAGAGCCCCAGAAAATGTCAATAAAGGCTCAGCTACAGTTCCCGATGAAGAACTTGCCATACAAGATTGCAATGTAAAGTCTTTACTGCCTAAATTAGATGAATCTATCAAGGCCAAAAGGTCAAACTTGGTCGCTGAATTAGTTAATTTACTTGGAGATTGCATAAATTGCTGAAGTTGTGAAAAACCAATGGATGCATCAAACGCGCCTAGTGAAAAATTATCCAAATGTGCACGGACGACTGCTTCTGGGATTTTATCTTTCACAGGTGTTGATGGCAGGCTGCATATGGTTTCTGACAGTTGAAGATCTGCAGCAGGAACTAATTTTTCACCAGATGAAACACTGACACTAACTGTTTGGTTGCCAGATTGTATGAAAGAACTGGGCAAATTTGAAAAATTGGAAACAGAATTTGATGAAATTATGGCATCAGAAACTGTGCTGACAGGACAACCAGCTGTCTGTGGAACAATGAATGCTTCTGTGGTTAGAGCAGAACCTGAAAATGGTGAATTCTGACTTGAAGAACTTGAAGTTATTGTCTGTGTACACATGGGATTTGAATATATTACATTATGGCTGGGGGTGCTTTCTGTCCCATGGCTTCCATATTTTCCATCTGGTTTTGTTGATTTGATCTGCTGGGGTGAGAACACTGACGTGGTAACAGCTGACACTTGTGGGTTTTTCTGTCTGGGTTTACCTGCTGCTGAGTTTGCAGGTGAAAGATACTGCTGGGGGGCTATAGTCACCAAGACAGGTATTCTAGCGCAGGTCACCATGGGGGATGTAGCAAATCTTGGCTGAAGACCAAAAGGCATACATTTGGTATTCTGATACGATGCAACAATCTTATTCAAGGGTGTATCTGCTCTGCTTACATTTAGTCCACCTGCAGATATCTGAGAAATGGACACTATTGGAGCATCTAAGCTGTTTATCTGTGAAAGTGTTAGTGTTGAAGATGTGCACGAAACTGGATGAGCAGGCTTGGACAGAACCTGTGTTTGAGAAATATTTAGCTGGGATGTACTCATCTGTGGCTGTTGTTTATTATTTTGAAAGTCATTGCCTGCTAAACAATGGCTGAAACTGACAGTTGAAGCCACAGTGGTGACTAACGATTGTCTAGATTCACATGAATCTGACAAAGGTGTAGTTGACTTGAGTGAAGATACTGACACAGGTAAAAGTCTAGAATTAAGGTCTGCATTAAAGTGTGGTTCCACATTTGTCATACCACTTTTGTCCACGTCGTCATGTTTGGGGGTTGATTGGTCACTGTCAAGTTTATTTTCCAATACAGAAAACACAGCTGTTTCTGCGGGTGCTTCTGAAATTGTAGCAATCCCACTGCTCTTGGTTGTACTAGAAGTTAACGGTGTACCACTGTTCTCTGCATCAATACTAGTCTTGGCAGCAGAAGAAGAACCTGACACATCTGCCAAAACATCTGTCAGCATTTCACTACTAGTCTTGCAATCGTCATCACTAGGCTTGGAACAAGTGCTTTTTAGATCAGATTTTTCCTGCTTCTGAGGGCTGGTACTTTCATCACCCTGCGCATTTGAGATTTTACTTTCAGTCTCAGTAACAGGCATGCCAATGTTACCACCTTCAGCTGAAAGACTCTGTGGTTTGCATCTTTTCCTCCTCTTAAATTTCTTCTTTAAAGGAATGTTTTTAGAATTTTTACTTTTCAAGCTTCCAACATTTTTCTTTTTGCCTGTCCTCTTTTTCAGTTGCCTCTGAGCTCTGGCTTTAGCTAAGGCTAACTGAGCAGCCTCTTTCTTTGCTCTCATCATCTTTTCTTTTTCTTCCAAGGGGTAAAGTACAGTGATGGGTCTGTACTCATTTCTGGATGTCTTCAAGACTGGTTTGCCATCAAATATCTGGAAGACAAGAAAAGTGTGTGTTTTATAAATCTGGAAAAAATATGAATTCATTTATTCGGCACAGTCTTGCTCATATCCTAGTGTGTAGTAGTAACTTATAAAGATAATGGTAGTTCCATAGTAGATACTACCATTGGGTTGTGAAGTATTAGGCCATCACATATTTTAGACTATGATATCGTGATATCTGGCGACCAAGTCCCTTCCTCATCACTTTTCCTTCCCAGATAATTCCCAGAAAAGTCTTTAAGCTTACTGGTACCCATTTTTAAGAAGCTAGGTTGACCTCAGAGTTATACTGGATGAAAAAAAAAATAACCCTGCCTCTGCTGGGGATTGAACTACCGTCTGAGCCAGGCAAGTGCACTAAGCACTATACCACTGTGGCTACTTATGGGTACACCGTGAGCTCGTTTTATTTTGACATGATTACACAAGTGAGATATCAGTTATAATACACAAGTAACATATGTAATTATCTTGTGATTACACAAGGGAGATATAAGACATAATACTCAAGTAAAATCTGTAATTACCTTGAGATTACACAAGTGATCTACGAGCTATAATACCCAAGTAAAAACTTTAATTACCTTGTAATTACACAAGGGAGATATGTACTATAATACACATGTAAATTATGTCATTACCTAGAGATTACAAAAGGGAGATATGAGCCAAGTATATACCCAAGTAAAATCTGTAATATACAACTGATGTATGTCAATGAATAAGTAATTAGAAGAACCGGTCATATGCCAAAAATAATGTGGATATAAAGGGAAATATGTCCCATTTTATAGTAACAAAAGGTAAAGGTCTCAAACTGGGAATAAAAAGAGTTCATGGAAGAAATAAAAATGATACAAATCACATACTTTGGTCACATGTTTAAAAATGACACCCTTATAATAAGCATCAATATCACGTAGCAGTAGGCCACGCTCATCATGATCCCCCGGTTAGACTCTCAATCTTTAACCAGTTCCCCTGCCTCATGCATTTTCAAGCCCTGGGTGTCTAATAATCTATTACTTTGATCACGGTCGACTCCTGCATTCTCTTTTAAAGAATAATAAGCATACTGCAGGAAAAAGTCAAACACAGCTGATCCACATCTAGAGCAGTCTGGTTTTATGGTGCTAGAGACTTGCTGTTGTCCCTTCTCCTGTTGGTTTCAACAGTTCCACCATGTGTCTAAGGTGATGAATGCACTTGCCAAGGGAATGTGTTGGCCATGGTTGAGAGCCCATCCTTAATTTCACCCCCAGCTATGAAAGCAATTTGGAACCAAAACAGCACTTGTTTGATTTGATAATAAAACACAAGTTTATTGAAATTATGAAAGTGTCAAGAATAAAGCTGTCAAATGAAGTGAGAAAAAAATGTTGAAGCGCTATATAGACCCCACACACACAACTGTATGCATTGAAACATGAACAGTAAACAGACAAACTGAGAAAAATCTAATGGCAATCTGAGGAAAATGCAAAGAACACCATGGAAGAACAGAAAAATAAATGAGAAAGTCCTTCAAGTACAAATGAAAACTGATTACAGAAATTAGACCTAGGCAGCCAAGATTTGTTTGGACACGTTAGAAATAAACTTGAAAACTTAGTGACACCTGGTAACCTTAATGGAAAAACAAGAAGAAGACAAAGAGATACATATCTGGATGGTTTGGCAATACTGCAGGAGTAACAGTGCTTGATCCTACTATACAGTATTTCATCTTACCTTCAGACTGCAGGAGTAACAGTGCTTGATCCTACTATACAGTTTTACATTCTTACCTTCAGACTGTAGGAGTAACAGTGCTTGATCCTACCATACAGTTTTTCATCTTACCTTCAGACTGCAGGAGTAACAGTGCTTGATCCTACCATACAGTTTTTCATCTTACCTTCAGACTGCAGGAGTAACAGTGCTTGATCCTACTATACAGTTTTACATTCTTACCTTCAGACTGCAGGAGTAACAGTGCTTGATCCTACCATGCAGTTTTTCATCTTACCTTCAGACTGCAGGAGTAACAGTGCTTGATCCTACTATACAGTATTTCATCTTACCTTCAGACTGTAGGAGTAACAGTGCTTGATCCTACTATACAGTTTTACATTCTTACCTTCAAACTGTAGGAGTAACAGTGCTTGATCCTACTATACAGTTTTACATTCTTACCTTCAGACTGTAGGAGTAACAGTGCTTGATCCTACTATACAGTTTTACATTCTTACCTTCAGACTGCAGGAGTAACAGTTCTTGATCCTACCATGCAGTTTTTCATCTTACCTTCAGACTGCAGGAGTAACAGTGCTTGATCCTACTATACAGTATTTCATCTTACCTTCAGACTGCAGGAGTAACAGTGCTTGATCCTACTATACAGTTTTACATCCTTACCTTCAGACTGTAGGAGTAACAGTGCTTGATCCTACTATACAGTTTTACATTCTTACCTTCAGACTGTAGGAGTAACAGTGCTTGATCCTACTATACAGTTTTACATTCTTACCTTCAGACTGCAGGAGTAACAGTGCTTGATCCTACCATGCAGTTTTTCATCTTACCTTCAGACTGCAGGAGTAACAGTGCTTGATCCTACTATACAGTATTTCATCTTATCTTCAGACTGCAGGAGTAACAGTGCTTGATCCTACTATACAGTTTTACATTCTTACCTTCAGACTGTAGGAGTAACAGTGCTTGATCCTACTATACAGTTTTGCATTCTTACCTTCAGACTGCAGGAGTAACAGTGCTTAATCCTACCACAGTTTTACATTCTTACCTTCAGACTGCAGGAGTAACAGTGCTTGATCCTACCATGCAGTTTTTCATCTTACCTTCAGACTGCAGGAGTAACAGTGCTTGATCCTACTATACAGTATTTCATCTTACCTTCAGACTGCAGGAGTAACAGTGCTTGATCCTACTATACAGTTTTACATTCTTACCTTCAGACTGTAGGAGTAACAGTGCTTGATCCTACTATACAGTTTTACATTCTTACCTTCAGACTGCAGGAGTAACAGTGCTTGATCCTACCACACAGTTTTACATTCTTACCTTCAGACTGCAGGAGTAACAGTGCTTGATCCTACCATGCAGTTTTTCATCTTACCTTCAGACTGCAGGAGTAACAGTGCTTGATCCTACTAAACGGTTTTTCATCTTACCTTCAGACTGCAGGAGTAACAGTGCTTGATCCTACCACAGTTTTACATTCTTACCATCAAACTGCAGGAGTAACAGTGCTTGATCCTACCATGCAGTTTTTCATCTTACCTTCAGACTGCAGGAGTAATAGTGCTTGATCCTACAATGCAGTTTTTAATCTTACCTTCAGACTGCAGGAGTAACAGTGCTTGATCCTACCACACAGTTTTTCATCATACCTTCAGACTGCAGGAGTAACAGTGCTTGATCCCATGACAGTTTTTCATCTTACCTATAGACTGCAAGAGTAAAATTGCTTGATCCTATGATGATCTTACCTTCAGACTGCAGGAGTAACAGTGCTTGATCCCATGACAGTTTTTCATCTTACCTATAGACTGCAAGAGTAAAATTGCTTGATCCTATGATGATCTTACCTTCAGACTGCAGGAGTAACAGTGCTTGATCCCATGACAGTTTTTCATCTTACCTATAGACTGCAAGAGTAAAATTGCTTGATCCTATGATGATCTTACCTTCAGACTGCAGGAGTAACAGTGCTTGATCCCATGACAGTTTTTCATCTTACCTATAGACTGCAAGAGTAAAATTGCTTGATCCTATGATGATCTTACCTTCAGACTGCAGGAGTAACAGTGCTTGATCCTACTGAACGGTTTTTCATCTTACCTTCAGACTGCAGGAGTAACAGTGCTTGATCCTACCACACAGTTTTACATTCTTACCTTCAGACTGCAGGAGTAACAGTGCTTGATCCTACCACACAGTTTTTCATCATACCTTCAGACTGTAGGAGTAACAGTGCTTGATCCTAAGATGATCTTACCTTCAGACTGCAGGAGTAACAGTGCTTGATCCCATGACAGTTTTTCATCTTACCTATAGACTGCAAGAGTAAAATTGCTTGATCCTATGATGATCTTACCTTCAGACTAAAGGAGTAACAGTGCTTGATCCCATGACAGTTTTTCATCTTACCTATAGACTGCAAGAGTAAAATTGCTTGATCCTATGATGATCTTACCTTCAGACTGCAGGAGTAACAGTGTTTGATCCTACGACGCAGTTTTTCATCCTGCTGGTCCTGATGGCACTGACAGCTACAAAGTTTTGTGTTGTAATCTTCCCGACCCTCAGGCAGGGTGATTTCTTCAAACTCATCCACATCAGCCATGGCTTCGTCATCTAGATTCACTTCTTCAAAATCATCAGGATGACTGTTAGAGGATTAGTAAGAATAGTTACTTACAGCATGAATATATCACAAGTTGTTATGTCTGTTGAAATAAGATATGCATGTGTCACAATCAACACAACTGTGGATTGATTTATGGATTCAACATTCTTGTGTCACAATCTATCCAACTGTGGATTGATTTGTGGATTCAAAATTCATGTGTCCAATCAACATAACAGTGTGGACAGATTTGTGGATTCAACATTCATGTGTCACAATCAACATAACAGTGGGAGTCTCTGTGGAGAAGTGGTCAAGCCATTTGACTTGTGTTCCGAAGGTTGTGGGTTCGAATCCGGGCCGCACCCTTCGGTTTACGAGTTAAATGTTTCGGAGACTCCTGTGGGTCGTCGCTAAAAGCTACGGAGTTCGTGCTTTGTGCGACGCTTTCCGTTCTGTGGAAAGAGACCGAGCCATATGGGATAAAACCCGGTGCAATGAAGTCGACTCTGTCGACTTTTAAGCGACTTTTTTTAAAAAGTGGATTGATTATGGATTCAAAATTCATGTGTCACAATCAAAATAACAGTGGATTGATTTGTGGATGCAAAATTCATGTGTCACAATCAACGTAACAGTGGATTGATTTGTGGATTTCCAAATTCATGTGCAATGTTATGATTATTCTGTAAGTTCATTTCAGTTTAGGTGGTTTCACTTCTGTTACTAATATTTCAGGTTAAAAACCAAGTTACAGAATAATAATGATGTAATAAAATATAGACTCCGGTCATCAGTGGTTAGAAACCAAATTATAGAAACAGTGTGACGTGGTTATAAAACAGACTCTAGCAATCATGTGAAATGACAAATCATTATCACCAATGCTATGGCAATGATGATGATTATAAAGTTACTTCACATTTTTGCTCTTAATTGGATCAAGTGGTAAGGAAAGATGCTACTCAACTCACATCAAGACCATCGCTGAGTGCATGTGCATTCTTAACATTTAACACCTCTACAGCAGTTCCCCAGTGGTCGCAGGATTTGTTCCAACCCATAGCCTTTGGGGGGAATGGGGGCTCTCGTAAATTGGTACTGAATAATTTTCATACTTTTCTGAAAATTTTGGAACAGAAGGCAGCGAGGGAGGAAGCGGGTCACCTCTATATGCCACAATCCACTTTATGATGGATGGTTTAAACACTGAAAGGCAAGAGAATCAAATTCACTATTTTGTTCTGCACAACATTTTCAACTCGTGATTGTTTTGCACCTGAATGATTTCATATTGTAAGTTAAGCACATCAGTTGATTTCACACTGAAGGTGTAGCAATGATTTTCAGCTTTATTTGTTTACTTTTCACGTCCTTGAATCTGTCATTAAATGCACATTCACGAGTATATATAAGTATCATAGAAGGCTTTTTTCCTTTCAGAGTGAGGCCAGACCAAATGATCTTGCTGGCCAAATGCGGCACATGGGCTGGGCATTCCCCACTTAGACTTAATTAAATAAACTTTTTGTATCTTTTTGTTTTGCGCTCGCTCACTTTGAACCCAAGCGTAGTCCAGACAACTACTTCTAGTAGTAGCTGGACTGAATTTTGCGTGTGGATTAGCTTTCCCTATTAACAGTGTCCCTCGCCATCAGAACTCTTTGTATGAAACCAGATATGCAGATATCATTATATGGTAGCAACCCGTGTGCTGATTATCTTCTGTGCATTGACCTGTTCAAGTGTGTTCCCATTCAATGTAATTTTCAATATTGGCTTGGTACAACAAAAATGTAGAGTTCAAAATCATATTTATGGTTTAATGGAAGGTACTTTGTGAAGAATGTTTAAAAAGAAAGACACTGAGTAGGTAACATTCACTGGTTTTATCTAAAAATACAGGTAACATAAAAGAGTGATACTCTACCTGTCAGGCAAAGGTGTGCCAAAGAAATAGGACTGCAAATCATCCATAATATTTGGTACATGCCGCAATACAGCTGCAATCTTTTCCTTAAATGGAGTAGTATCTGCCTGGGCTTCCTGGTTCAACATGATAAGCCACCTGGACATCATCTTGAGTGTTCGCTGGTAGGTCAGATTTGAACTATCACAGTAGATCTGCATTCAGAAAATACCATTTTAAATTGCTGCCTTCCTTCAGCTCTTTCTCTTACACACTCATGAATACAATGACTGAAAGACCATGTCGCTTCATACAATGAACTGCCTATCCTTATAACACTTTAAACATTCTTAGGCGTGTACACAAATTGTTGAGTTCCAGAGCTTAAGCATGGATTTCAGTGCATGGCACTCCAATACCTTGTTGCTATCTATTCACTACCCAAATCAATAATATTCTTCTAGGTCTGGAAGATCTGGTGGTGACTGACAATTTGCCTTTTTGATACTAGGCAATAAATGAATGTTGCACTCGTTAATGGGAAAATGTTGACTTGCTGCCAGACTGACGTTAGATTCTGAATATTTTACGATTAAGAGACTTTCTGCAGTTGTATAACATTTTCTCTAATAAATTTTTAGGACTTAAAATTATAAATTGACAAACTTCACAATCAAGCTTAATATTAAAACAGATTGAAGACAAAGAGTGTAAACTGTGTTTTGCAACAATGTCTGACAGATAAGTAAACACCTGGCACACGCAATTTCATGCCTTTTTTGCTGACAAACTGTGACAAAACTTGAGACCCTTCAATCTGAGGCTCCATCAAAATAGAAAATGATACTTGTATTCTTTTCCCTTGGGTTTAGTCATCAAACATTTCCAACTGCACCCTCATGTCTAAGGCGTCTGCAATATCCGGTATCCATAAATGTGCTGTCTAACCGTTGTTGTTTCCTCTCAAGAGCCACGCTTTTTACCGTTGTTCGTTCCAAGCCACTGTGATATTTAATATGGCCAAAGTATTTCAGTTTCCGAAATATGATTCTGTTTATGAGCCAGTTTTCTTTGATGTTCAGATCTTTGAAAATGTCAGTATTTGTCTTTTTCTTCATTCACAATAATCTAAGACCTTATCTACAGCATTAAGTAGAGCCTAGATTTCCTTCTGTAGTGATTGTGAAATAGCCCACGACTCACATCTGTATGTTGCCACAGGACAAATGCGGTTTCTCAAAAATGTTACTCTCATTTGTTTGCTGGTGTTGTACCATAGGTTCTTAATATTGACAAAGCCAAAACAGCATACTTTTTTTTGTACTTTTCAATAGTTGTATATTTTTAGCAATGTCTTTAAGAATATGTTCATCTGATAAGCACATCTTACTCTCTGCATCCTGTGATAACACAAACACATCTGACAAGCTTTCCAATTCTTTCAATCTTTGCTGGTCCCTGCTTCAGAGCCACATAGTGCTACAGACAGATATGTGCAGTGATCATTGTGAACTGACTAAAGAGTTTGTATTTACAAACTACAGAAGAGTGGCTGGAATTTTATATTACATTACTTTATATTGTTTACTTAATTACTTGCTCAAGTGTACACAACAAAAAGTTATGATCTTTTTCATACATTACATTTTACCATTTTTATGTCTAAATTGGACTTTTCCCACTATTAAATAAGCATAAAATTCAACAAATTGTGATCAACTTCTTTTTAAAAAGCTTTAAAAATGAAAATATTTTGAATGTATTTGACTTACCTCCAATCTTCTTAGAAATGTAAGGATTTGTTGATACTCCAGGTATGAAACAAAGCAATTACATTCCACAGCTTGAAAAGACAGAAGAAAACCTGCAAAGTCATCCACCAGATCTTGATGACGAGACAAAAGAGTCGCCATATCAGCATACAACTGGGAATAAAATAATGCATATATTTTAGAAATAGGCAACTAAATAATGGATGAACAATACACTTCAGTTCATGACAGATTACCTGCTGGTTTCAATACAGCTAGTAGCAGGAACTCTCACTGTTGATATGGAGAATATTGTGAAAACTATCAGCTAAGTGAAGACACAGTTAATAGACAAAATGACTTGTTTAAAATTTAGCACAATTTTGGCAAAGAGAAACCTTGTAAAATTTGATCACAGAGATAAAGCATCTATGATTTGCCTAGTGTGCTACAATGTTGATTTTGTATTAACTACTTGATTTTCTTCTGAAATGTTCACTGTCCTGTTTTCACTAACATCTTTTTTTTCTTTCTCAAGAGCACTCCTTTTTCTCTTATAATGAAAATAAATTGTGTGAAAACTTACGACTGAAGAAATATTGATTGCACCATATCTTTGATAATGAAAGTTAAAAACAGTTGAAAGGTTCTCTAGAGTTGCATAGAGCTAATCCTGTTTTACAGTGGTGAATAACAGACAGCAGATTCATGGGAAAATATGTGTCTGTGTATATATGTGTCTGTCCGTCTGTCCGTCCGTACGTACGTATGTATGCGACCGTGTGCACCTCAAAGTTAAATCAAACATGTAACCACCAGGCCAGCAGCAAAAGCATAGCCAACGACATGTGTATTAATATAAAATTATGTTTGCACTAAACTAATTTTCTATCTTGCAAAATTTAAAAAAACATTTATATCTACACAGAAATTAACAATACCCACAGAACTAATAAATTAAATGCAAATTACAACCCATTCATTTTTTTTCTTTCTAATGCAGAGATAAAACAAGCAAACAGCAACACAGTAAAGGAGTGCTGCTGTAAAAATGCCAACAACTGCAGAAGAGTGCCCGCCAGTATACTGATTGCCATGTTACCAGCTTCAAGTATGCCTGAACAGAATATTTACAACGGAGCCAGTTTGGTAGCAGTCATGTATTTAAAATGTGGTTTCTGATAGCACCTCTTGCGGGGGGATTTTCTCAGACAAAAATCTGATGGAGTTCCATCATATTTTATTGCCTTGTGTTTGAACAGCATCTCATTAATAATGTAAACTCCACACGCCATTATTGTATTTGTAATTACAACATTGTGTAACTATATGAACCGGAAGCTACAGTAGCACAGTGGCTAGAATGTATGCATGCTGGTCTGGTGGTCATGTATTCAAATCTTTCTGAAGCAGGGATATATCTTTTAATTAATCTGGACTCCCAGGCTGACCCAGCCAAATGTGGATAGCAGGACATGCTGTGGGAAGTAAAGATGGGCAGCATGTTACTGACCACATAACCAATACCAGTACCAGTTGGTCTATACAAATATGGAGCTAGCACCATATACCCAATACACCTCTAGGCAAGTAAATGAGTCCTTTTCTATCATTTGCTGATACTACAGGTATGAGACAAAGCAATTGCATTCTACAGCTTGAAAAGACAGAAGAAATGTCATCCACCTGATCTTGATGACGAGACAAAAGAGTACAACTATATGAATTATTAAAGCCCAAAAACATGCTATAGGGTGACAAAAATATCAAGGTAGATCAGATGCTACAGCAGAAGTCAGGGACCATACACTGCTTCAACTGAGAATTTAGTCCTGTAACACAATGTTGGAAAACCAACATACTAACCAAAATTGTACCAGGTTATACTGCATATATTTACCAATTTTATATGCATATTATTCTAACAAGATACCTTCCTCAATTCCTTTCCTTCCCAGAATAAAAACCTGGTACTCATGTTACCGAGGCCTGGTTGACAACCCCCCCCCCCCCCCCCCCCCCCCCCCCCCCCCAAGTATACAGTTTGAAAAAATTCAAATACCTCCAGGGCTGGAGTTTAGAAAAGAAATGGATAAAACTGCGGTAAGAAGTCTCAGTGTAAAAATCACATAGGCCTAGCTTGATACATACTAGATTTGGGGGGGGGGGGGGGGGGGGGGGGGAAAGAGAAATTAAGCACTAGTGATTTCTCCTAAAATAATGACACTGACACATGCAATAATGCTGTAATATTTTTTAGAAAAAGTCTCTTTTCTTCATCTTCAGACTCACATCACACATACCTAAAATTGGAAATACCACCACAGAAGTCTCTTCATCTGAACTCATTGTTATTGTGGTGTGAATTATTTGTTTAACATTTTTGCTTAACATCTTTGCTTGTTTAATATATCTGCACATAAATCAGCCAATGTCTGCACATAAATCAGCCAATGTCTGCATATGTAATGATAAGATATATCCGGTGTACTATATTTCTATACATCATACGTGCTGATCGTCTGAAGGACGTATCCAGTCACACTAAGGATACAGATAAGTTTGTTTTTGTTTGTTTTGTTTTTCCGTGTTTCCATCCTGTTTCAGGATATTGCGGTCAACATCAGCATCTTTCATCTGTATGTTGATTCCTAGGCTAGATTACGCTCATCAGCACGCCACGACTTTCTGAGTGACCGGCTCCATACTCTCATAAGTCACTGGCACGACTCGAACCGCTTCCAATTCTCGTGCACTCACATCAACCACGAGAGTATTCGGGGTTATGGAGAAAGCTGCTAACACCTTGGCCAGGGAGACCGGTTATACAGATAAGTAACTTTTATATTTATATTTTCATGTGATTTTTCATGTAGTTGTATCGGTCTGTGTTTGTTTACTCTGTGCTGACAAAAGCTTCAGCCACAATGTCCATTTTGTTATTTGTAATTGTGTTCTAGTAAAACTCTCAATCTACTTCTCAATTTTTGGTGATTCATTCATATATTTCTATGCTAACCAATACCACCATATTATCACTATCATTTCTCTTTGTGTTTGCACACTGGCAGTGAATCACCACCATAGTTATTTCCATCTCCAGAAATGAACACCAATGAGTTCAATGTGTTTCTAGAATAATCTTCCTATGATTATGTTACCCCCTTCATGAATTCACCAGTTTCATTATAAATCAAAATCCAGAATACATTTCATACGATAAAGGACCCAGTCTCTACTCCTGTGCTCATATTAGGGACATGGTGTTAGGCCATAAAACAATACCAACATGAGAGGGATATGAAACAGAATGAATCAAAAACTTCTCATCTTCTTTTAACTCACAAGGTTTAAAACCTAAATTTGTAAATGTTATAATCAGCTACAGCCGTCAGTGCATTTCTCAAGATCTCAACAATTCTATAAATAGGAAACATCAGATAACCAAATCCCTTGGTGAACCACTCCTACCCTTGTGGCCATAAATCCCCCACAGTTGATCCTGACTCCCATACAACAATGAAATCAATCAATGCATTATTAATATGGCAAACACTGATTGATGGCTTGAAGATGTTGGCCCAGGACATGATCACTGCCTGCCTGGACACTGCTCTTATGTAAGTCAATACCAGATACATTTTTCCCCCCCGGTATTTGCATGTCAAATATTTATAACAACAGTTTCTTCATGTATTATTAATACCATACTGATTGGATGATGTATTTATTGGTGTCATTCATGGCAGACAAGAACACAGCTAATGGTACCTACAGATTACAGCCAACCAATCAAAAGATACCTTACATTATCTTTGATTTGGCAATGCTGTTATAAACCATTTTAAAAAAGAAAAACAGCTGCAACACACTGTCATGTTCTTCATATTCAATGAATCAGTTGCCAGACTGTCTTCATCTGTGATGTGCTAGTCTGCATGCTGTTAATAAGCAAGAGACAAATCTTCTACAAGCAGTTCTGCTGATTCAGTTCACGTTAACTAATGAGAATGTTGCTTGTGTGTCATGCAGCATTACTGGAAAGAACTCAGTCTCTGACCTGTTTTAATAATTAGACATTATTATTACCTGATAAACTATGTGCAATGTTCAACAATAAGCCAGTTTATGTGAAATCTATAAAGCATCTACAAAGCGGTCAGCCCTTATGAGAAAACACACTGTGGGCATAAATTCTGGATCTTCATAGTTTGAATATATTCTTTCTGGAATTGCGGCCCATCTAAAAATTGCCAAAACCTAAATCACATAAACTCAACTTGGTAAGTTGTGAGTAGTAGAGGTAGACTACAGACAATCTTGACAACCCCACGGCTTTTATTTTGAAAGTGACTTTTATAATAATATCAAGATGACATGTCTTCATATAGTTAATAACATCAAGATGACAAGTCTGCTTCAAACTTACAGCTGTGATAACACAAGTATTTATATGGCCCACGAGAAAAACATCAGCATAGTTAACTTCACTATAACAACAAGGAGGTTAATTGCTCAATTTGAGTTAGAGGATACTCTGATGTATTTCAATGAATACCGTTTGTCTACACTGCTCACTTATTATGGCTACATTACGGAAGTGGTGGTGGGCAGTATGGCAAACATTTTGGCTCTCATTATCATGTTGGGGCTGAAACATTTGCCAATATGCAATTATATGGCTGCGTTAGCTTTGGCAGATTTATCTGTCCTGCTAGCATCCTGTCTACCTCGCTGGCTGACCATGGAAACGTATGATATCCTAACATTACATACAGCGACATGTCGTATATTCACCTTTCTAGCCTACGTGAGTTTTAGTCTCAGTGCTTGGCTCCTGGTAGCTATGACCATTGACCGCTACATTGCCATCACATATCCTCTGAAAGCTCTGAGATTTTCCACAGTTGGTAGAGCAAGAGCTGTTATTGCAGTATTGATAATCACTATGGCTTTAATTAACTGCCACTTTTTCATAACTTTTGGCGTGGAAGAGACAAAAAACAAAAAGAATCGGGTGTGCGTCAGTTATGCTGAATATCGTTACTTTGTTAATACTGTATGGCCATGGATTGATGCTACAATCTACTCTTTTCTTCCATTTACATTTCTGATTATTTTTAATTTCCTTATCATTCGAAGCTACAGAAGGTCTGTTAATGTGCATTCAGCTTTACGAGGACAAAGATCAGAAGAAACAGTAGTAGCTCCAAATCAAGTCAGTCGCAGAATTACATTGACTCTGCTCACGGTGACATTTACATTTATTATTCTGACTGCACCCAGTGCCATTCTTGTCATTATCAGACATACCGAGTTCAACTTCAAACCAACACCAACACAACTTGACTTCAAGATTCTGGCCCAGTACATGTTGACTGCCAGCCTGACCAATGTTCTTATGTATGCCAATCATTGTGTTAACTTTTTTCTCTACGTCTTAAGTGGCCAAAAATTCAGGCAACAGTTCCTGAATATATTCAAATGTCAGAAGCAACGGCAGCTACGGTGCTTACGAGCAAAGAAAAATGAGAGTGGCAGTCATGAAACAAATCTCGCAAGTGTGAGAAGCAAGAATCACACAACAAATAAAGCCACAGATTTAAATGAAAATGTATTCAAGTGTGACAAGAACCTTCATTGTCTCAACTTAAACCTACCCACAACAACTGAGAAACAACTCAACAATGGTCAGAGAATGTCAGTTGATGACAGAAGGCTATCCAATCAACATGTCTATGCTATTAACACAAACTTTGTGTGGAATATAACAAGAGGCAAAGACTGTTAGAAACAATGATGGCAATTATGGTGACACTTGAATATAAAATAACAGCATATTCTTCAACTTAACACACCATGCTGAAAACATCCAGACAGGTAAAACACAGGCAATTGAAAGTTGAAGCTGTTTTGGAAGAACTTTACGAAAATAGATAAACAATTATACCATAATATATTATATAACCAAGTTTAATTAATTTTGGCAATTTATGTAAGCTCAATGGAACCTACCAATAATGTCTCTTTTAAAAAAAAAAACATAATTGTAATATATTAATATATTATATCCAGGATAATGTTCTGATGTGTTGTAATTTTTTTTTTTGGATGTATCCTTGGCTGATAGAAATTTCTGAGACTTATGATGTAATAAAAATGACCTTTTTACAAATTAATAGACCTGGTTAGTGATGACAACTGTCTGGGGTGTTTAACTGGTTGTGCACCAAAGTATGTTTTTTCCTTTAGTGAGGCTATCAACTTTTGGAGGCAGGTTGTCCACAGGCTCGGACAGGCGTGTGTGTGCACTACGCACACATCCCCTCCTCTTAATTCATAATGATCGAGGAAAATGCAACAATACTGCTACTGGGAACTGGCTGGTTTTTTGGTTTTGGTCACTGTTATTGCAAACAGATATCTTATCTCCCTAATTTCTGCAGTCTCCTCCTATGGATTACGCAAAGAGAATCTCAGCAAAGTACATGAACTTCATAACACTGATAAGGGTCCAAATGTGCATATACCTGAATCACATATGCTACAAATACTCTTTTGTAAGTAAGTTTCCTAACTTTCAAATGCAGATTCGGTGGTAGCCTGTTCTGCATGCTATTTTCAATTTCCAACTGCCAAGATATTTTTAATGTGCAAGTGGGTCCTCCAAGTTTTTGTGTCCTTTAATATAGTTTTTATGTCCTTTAACATATTTCCTTAGTGAATTTAAACACAGATGCCATAAATAATATATTGTATGATTTCTTGCCTGGCATATTTCACTGCATCCAGTCAGGTGCATGCTGTAGAGTTATATATCATATGGAGTGAACAAGCGAATAATACTTGTGCAGAAAATCCTCCTCCAGAAACGTCAAGCATTCCTTGCCCACATTGTCAAAGAACATTTCGAGCCAAAATAGGCCTTATCAGCCATCTTAGAACCCACGGCTCCATACCTTCAACCCCACTGGATGAAATGAATGGTCATCATCATTCTTGATGGACAAACAACAAACAAACAAACAATACTTGTGCAGAAATACTAAATACAAATTCACTGATATTTTTTGAATGTGGAGTATGTTATCCCTATGGCAGTCTAAGAATTAAAAGGAAGATCTTGTTTGCATAGCAATGGTTGGAATCACTTAGCCGATAAGGCTATGATATATTTGAGCGATCGATTATTGTTTGTTTAATGCAATATACAAAATGTGTTTTCTTTATTAAGTCCATGACTGCTAACAAGCAAATGTTTCATGATGGCTGATTTTGACATTTTATGATCTGTCGAGTATACAGGGATTGATTAACTCTCTGTTCCACCCATACTGGTAGATGTTTGGCAAATATTCAATACGCTAATTACCTTTCCGTTCTACCTATCTAAGTCACTTGGCACTCACACTGGAATTTATAAATACAGTTTGATTTGGTGTACAGAGACAATGGTTTTTTCATAGATAAAGTAGGTATTGAGGTGGTTTTATATCTGATTATTGGTTCAGCAGCAAAGAATGTTTGGTTTACATCTGTTTACTATTAGGGAAAGCACAGCCATCTCATTCACTATTACAGGATCAGGGTGGAATATAATATCTTCTTATTTTATGAAAACCCATACTGTCAAAAGCCATGTATCAATCTAGGCCTACATGAGTTTCAGGAAGACTTCTTACCTCAAAGCCACTCTGCCTCCATGGATATTGAACCTTGAGCAGACGTGTTAGTAGATGAGTGCACCAACCACTAAGGTACAATGACTTTCACTCAGTGTGATGACAATGTTATATAAGGAAGAAATGAAGTACTGTATTATGGGAAGGGAGCTGTGATAGCGCAAAGACTAGCACACGTGTGTGCAGGGTGTTTGTTAATTGATGTTGGTTCTCAGGTCAACAGATTCTAAAATGGGTACTAGGAAATTTCCTGGGAAGTAAAGGCAGCTATCATAATGACTATATCATCCATCAATTGTTAACTGGTCTAAAAATAAGGAGCTTGGAACATAAACTCAACATGCTTTATAGCATGAGAAGGATTCCCTTATTTACTTTACTATGATGGAAAGGAACATGTCGGCTACACAAGCTGTGTTTAATTCTATTGTAATGTAAGCCATGTCCATATTTGCCAAGCGGCCCACCTACCTACTTAATTTTTTCTTGGAGTCAGGGTGGTATTGTAGTTAGTGTCCTGTGTAGGGTTATTCATGATTGGATGGATGTAGTAGCTTAGTTTTCTACAGGATGAGGTAATTGTAGTGAGTTCACAGATGTTTCCCCTCATTCGCGTTCAATTTCATCATTTTCCCCTCAGTTGGTTATTGAGTTATGGATTTTTATACAGGGGCAAACATTTGTGAGCACATTATAGTCTCACACTAATCCTCCTTAGTTGCAACTTACATCCTGCATAATAGGTTACATTTGTTACACCTCCCTTTCTCTATACAGATCTACTGAATATGGCCGAACCATGGTAATCTATTGGACTTCATAAAGATGACAAATGATGGGCGTTTCATTATTGCTGTTTGTCACTGTTAACAGATACCCTGTAGGTGGTGATTTTTGTGCTTCTTCTGTTTAAAAAAAACACACACAGAACTTCTTGAATGAAACAATGTACACTCTCTGATGCTACTTTCTGGTCATTAGAAGAAGTTGAAAGGATCATCCAGCAAACATCATCTGAAGATATAAGAAATCTTACCTCCACTGGGTTCATGTGATTCCTGTTCATGTCATGGAGAATCGTCAGAAATTTCTTGAACCTCTCAGCGTCATCATTGAGCATTTGTTTGACATTAGTAAAATAATGCTGCGCATAAGCTGTATCTCTTTCATCTTTCTATTAGTTGAGAAATGGTAAATACAGTGTGAATTCTTCTACGTCAAAACACTGTTCTTCTAAAATATAATTCAGGCTGCTGATGTTACAGTAACAACTAAAATAGCAAACATTGAGAGTAGCAACAAGGACACAGAGGGTTTTTCTTTTGTGTTTGTCAAGGGACCATTTTCATTGCACATGAATATCTCCATGAGTGCTCCAGTCTCTTCACATACCTCACACAAGAAGAGTGTCAACACTGCGTGACCCCACAGTACTAGTGAGTATACAAATGTGTGGATATCAGAATCACACGTGTTATAAATATTCTTTGTGTGCAAGTAAAAACACAAAAGGACCCCCCTGTTTACATGCCTTGAGTTTTATTGGGTATAAAGTGCTAGCCTTATATTTGTACAGACCAATCGACACTTGATGGGTGATATGGCCAACATACCACTGACCCTTACTTATTGGAATATTTTCAGGTACCCATTTCAGGTTGGGTTGACCCATGAGCACTTTTAAAGGAATGTTGTGCTGTGCTGGTAAAATGTACAATGTAGCAATTATTTCACTTCCATTTCAGTCTGACTATACAGTATTATAAGGGGTTACGGACACAGTAACCCAACATACCACGCTCGAAACACAGCCGTGGGTGATTTGGCAGCAGACCACCTTGCGTTGGCTTTTTTAAAATGAAAATGGTATGAGTGCTAATTGTTCAGAAAGCAATGGCAAACTACTGAACGTAAACTTGCTAAGAAATCATGAACAGCCAAACAATGCTGTGGTTGACTGTGACATCCTGTAAAGGATATGCAACTAACGATACTGTATTATATTTCTGAGTAAAGGGTAGAATGTAACATGGACCTGGTTGCACAATTCTTAATAACATAGACTGTATGTGATTAAAGAGAATAAAATCACTATTCAACTGGGTATTAAATCTAGAACACCGTGACTTGAAGCTAGTGCACTACACCACCACAGCCTGTTATGCTATTCTCAACCTCTAATCCAGCAACAGAAATCAACATGACAGGTATGAAAGCTATCATAACTCTCTCTTGGAAAATAAGATCAGACATATTTGGGATATCCTAAAGGAAACCTACAAACCATGCTTGATTACCATGAAGATGTAGAATATTGTGCCAAAAATTGGATTACTTCAATAAAATCTGTTCATGGTATTATAGAGGTGCTAACTTTTTGTTTGTTTGTCTTCAATCCTTGTTACTGTTCAGTTTGTGAAGTTTCTGAAAGAAGTGTCTTTGATTTCAACAAATATCCACATTGAAAAAGTAAGTGGATTTGTAATGCAAACCTGAATTCTAATTAAAAACAGAAGCATAAAAGTATATAAAACACTGTGTAAGCTTAAATGAAAAGCAGCTGAGAACATAACAAGCTGCAGATATTAAAGTGTAAGTGACTATAAATTGACAAGTTGGCCCAGCATAGTGCAAGTTCACAAAGTGCTGAAATAGGTGCTATGGGATGGAATCAAGAGGTATGACTTGTCCGGAAAACAAGTAATTGTAGAGGCAAATTATAATCTGACCCATCCAGCATGGCATATCATGATGATTACTAAAAATTATGTCATGCACCATAGAAGTGTTCCAATTCAAACAAAGATGGAAACATATTGATATGTCTGTGGTGAGAATTATCTTTTCCTAAATTGCATGATATTAAAATATAAAGAAACGTGTATAACCAAAGTCAATAAATTCAAATATTTGGGGACAATTATAACATAAGATGGAAGACGCACGACAAAGATTAAAAGCAGAATAGGCTAAACAAAAGCTGCATTTCAGAAGATGAAATGTTAGAAAGAGTACTGAAATGTTATATAGCAATTCTGCTGTACAATAATGAATCTTGAAATATGTCACTGTCATTTACTGCCAATATAGTACCTTGCGGTGTATGGCAGAGGGGTCTTTTAGCCTGAGGAATTAAGGCCACCTGGCTAGTGCAGTCGCCGCGAACTGTGCAGGTTAGGATTTTCTTTTTGCCCCCGACAGAAACAAATCCCACACCTTACCGGGATCGAACCCGGGCCTCCCGAATGAGAGTCCCGCATTCTAGCCACTTGGCCAGCTGCTTGAAATATGAATAAACAAATTAGGAAGAACTTTGAAACAACATAGATGTGGTGTCAGAGACAAATATGGCAAATACCTTGGACAGTCAGACTAACAATGCTTGTCAGAATGAGGCTAATGAAAAAGGCTGGACAGAAAAACCACTGCAGAAGATGGAATTTCAAGCATTCTTTGCGTACATTGTCAAAGAACATTTCGAGCCAAAATAGGCCTTACCAGTCATCTTAGAACTCATGGCTCCATACTTTCAACTCCATTGGATGAAATGAATGATCATCATCATTTTTGATGGACAAACAACAATGAAAGTAGAGCATTATACACAACTATAAGAAAGAGACCAACAATGTGTTTGGTTGTATAATGAAAACAGAGGCATCGGAGAACATGACTGGAAAGATCAGTGGTAGAAGAGGAGAGGCAGACCGACAGAAAAGACGTTTGATGGTTTGGGTTGATGGTATGAGGGACTGTCAAAATAATCCAGATCAATAAGAACCAAGATCTGTGGAGAGAAATGAATTTATATGTGTTTGTGAATAGACCTGAAGGCAGAAAGAGGCACTTTCCTAAACTATATTCACTTTTTTCACGATAACATACACACAATTATAAGTCTATTAAGAGATACAAGAATGGCTACATAAGGAATTAGAATGCTGGTCTACTGCATCTAGAGACACTGGAGATACTCTGTCAATTCATTTTGTACCAGGCGACTCACCATGTTGATTGACTATGGCATACATTATATGATCATTTGATTTTTCAAACCTATTTTGTCTAATCCAATTGGTGCATTAACTCACTCTATCCCATTTGTTACTTTAACAATGAATACAACAACATAGTGAGAATAAGAAACTGTGAATATGAAAGCATACAGAGATATAAGAGACTTAGACAAATAAAACCATCCAATATCAAAGCTGAGTCTATTAGGAGTCTGCTAATGTTGTATGACAGATGCTAACAGCAGATGTAAGTCACAAATGGCCTTTTAGTTTTTTTTAGTTTAGAATAGTCGTTGGATCAACATCACGGCACACGATTTAACCCATAAGTGCTCCGTTTTCCTCCTAACTCAAACCTGAGTCTGGAGAAACTCAGCTCAATGCACGAACTCTGTTGCATCGGCGAGGATCCTGTATGGCTTTTGGTTTAGTGGCCTTTGGTTAGCCTTTTGCTGTCTGTAATGGGGGAAAAGCAGCAATCAGCATAAACGTGGGTCAGAAATGGCTGGATCATCTTAAACAGATACCTCCACCAATGCTATATTGAGAAATTCTAGGATGCCAGGTGGGGCACCTGTGTGATTAATTGAAATTATCATTACAGTTAAGCAGCTAAGGCCAGCAGAACCAATAAAAGATAGTTATATCAAGATTGTGTTAAAGAGAATTCAATATATTGGGAGTATATACTCTAATAAAATATATATGATTGAAGGATGTTAAACACTGATAAGAAGTATGCACTTACTTACATATGAACCATTAGTGAGAGAGGGATCTAAAATCAAAACTGTGCTATACTTCTAGAACTGACTTTGTAAGAAATTACACCTATACATAAAAATACATCTTTGCAGAATGCTGCAATCAACCTCAGCATTTATTGGCTGTTTATAGGCAATGTCAGTTCAGTAAGTTCCCTTTCTGAATGGCTGACACCTCATACCACAGAAACAAATGCAAAGCGGCCTGCTTCCAAATTGCCAGCAGTTTATTTTGTTCCCTCAACTCGATATGTCAGGAAACTGTGAAACATAGTTTCACTATCCCCTAAGCTACAGCACCAGTTAATGTTGATGACAGTGACGCCAAAATCTAAATATTCAATTACACAAAATGACAAGTACAAAAAGGTGCTACCTTGGAATCTCTGTCTATGATATCAGGCTCCAACATGGACAAGCAGACGTCTTTCTTCTTCTGAGCTTTACTTTTATTGTCAGTGTCTGCACCACCACTGCCTTTCTTAGGATCATACCTGAAATGACAAGTGAATTATCCACTTCACTCTTTGTAAATTAAACAGTAAAATATCTACTTTGTATTTTTTTTTTAAAATAGTTTACAAAGTTGATATGACAGAAACATTTGTAACCTGTAGAGTTTCAGCTTTTCAAGCTAAGTTAATATTATTATTTGAATGTGAATGTTTATGTACACCATCAGTGAGCCTATCTACTAATTACATTGTATGAGGTAGCTCTAAAAAGTTCCCAGAATATGTGTGAAATAATTAAGTAAGACAGTAGTGTGCCTTTTTCTTTCAATCCTTGAGTTGTACTGGACATATAGTAAGTAAAGGACCCTTTTAGCAGGCACATTAGAAATGTTGATAGGGAACTAAGCAGATAATGTAATAAGCATGGTTAAACAAGGTCTCATCGTCTGCTAAAGTGAGGGAAAACAGATCGGCTATTCCTCCATGCGTCCAGGACTACAAAATGTGATGGCCATATCACATCACAGATCACAGAAGGAAGCCGCTTCAGGAAAAAAATGGCTTCCTTGGCATTAGGCCTACAGTGTTGGACCCATGTTTGTATAAACCAACAGGCAATCGCTGGGTGATATGGTCAGTAACAAACCTGCACATTTACCTCCCAATTTACCTCCAATCCACTTTGCTGTGGATCAAACCCATGACCACTGGGCCAGTAGCCAGCGTCTAGTCACTATTCTACTGCAGCCCCTGGGCATATGGTGTTGACAGCCTCTTCTTTCATGGTATGTTGCAATGTAAAGAGATCCATTATATTACACCCCTTTTATATTATAATAGACCAGTCGGCACCTGGGTGATGTGGTCAATATCAACTCGGTCACCTTACTTCCCAAGATACTTCCTGGTACCCATTTTAGGCTGGACTAAAAGCTCCTAAGTCATTTTTTAAGATTCCCCCGGGAAGGTTAACCCGGTCAACAAATGCCAGCAGAAGTCAGATGTATCGGCCTAACGGTGCAAGAATGCAGCTCTGCTGTACACAGGCACAACACAATCACATCCGAAAAAACTCCGGATGAACGCAGATTTTTAAAAATCCACCTTGATGCAAATTTGAACTAATAACCATCGGTCAAATCATCTTTATACACCTTCATATGTCAACCTGAATATATTTACAGAAAGAGTGGTCAACTTGATGTAGTTGACATCTCCTTAGAGTTTGCCTTCAAATGGAGCAGGTGCAGGCTAGTCTTTTCTCTGTTCTGCATATGTGAGACAATCTTGCAGCAAATGTTTAGTCATCACTTTATAAATTTCAGTAACATTCATCAGTATCTACTACCTTTAGTTAATTGAACACGTAATATTTCAGTCTGGTATGTCCTGTGTGTAGTCTGAAGATTCCTGCATTTTCACTTTCATCTAGTAATTTGCACAATCCTTATGCACTTGGTTATGTAAGTGCTTCTTATATAAACTTCCTGGCCTCCTCACGAATATGTCTATATCAGCTGAGGTTGTATTCACATTCCTGTAACAATTTAACATCATCTTCTTTCATGATATGTTGCAATGTAAAGAGATCCATTATAATACACCCCTTTTGAATTTCAAACATAGTCCATGGAGTGCTGCTCTTAGGTCTGCTAGCTCTGCTCTTCAGTATTGTTTTCCTCTTTATTTTTTCCTTTGCCAACAGCAGGTCAAAGTTTTCATGATCCCTCTATCCTGCTTATGTAGTGGGATAGTCACAGAGCTTTTGCAAACAAAACCAGCATCAATTTATATCAGCCACAGTGACCATCATGGCACAGCAACTTATACATGAAGTTGCCAGTTCACTGGTTCTGGGTTCAAACTCACTGTGAGGTGGCACATGTTCATTGCTACATGAATAAGGGGAACTGCAGTAAAGCTTAAAAAGGCAATGAATGAATCACCAAAAAACGAGAAGTAGATTGTGAGCTTTACTAAAACACGAATACAAGAAACAAATTGGACGTTGCGGCCAAAGCCTTTGTCAGCACAGAACAAACACAAACCGACACACAACTACATGAAACACACTTGTTTGGAGCGACTGACGCGTTAGACGACTATCAGTGGATTGTATGAACCGGATGTATGGTCAAGGGATCCATTTTGGTGATTCATTCATTGCTACATGCCACTGGAATCGACCCAGCCATAACAAATAAACATCAGAATGTTTTACAATGAAAGATAGCCAAAACAGTACTAGCTACATCACTTATCAAGTGCCTTGCCTTTTGGACATGAAAATATGGCAACATAGTCATGATACGCCACAATGGCATCCAAACAGGTCTTTTTTTTTTAAATCAGTCATTGGTTCATTTGAGAGAGAGACAAATAATGACTGCATGTTTATTATCATCTAATTTCTTCAGACAGAGAGGTGTTACCACAAAGATAAATTCAGAAGCTCAACTTTAAAAAAAAAAAGTACAAATAAACTATGATTTAACTGTCAATCACTGATATGTATTGGGGATTAATTTAAAGTCACTACTAGTAACACTAAGTCTATTGCCATCTAATGTCTGCAGACAAGTGTTGTCATAATGATAATTTCAAAAGCCAAAATTTTAAAGGAACAGACACAAAAACACTGACCCAATTGTTGTACAGGCAGCCATTAGATCATCCAGTTGCGACTGATCATCACTTTCAAAACCCTCTTCTTCTTCTTCCTGGGATAATACTGCATCTTCTGTCTCATTCACTGCTGGTTCCATGATGACCTTTTCTTTAATTGGTTGTGGATCCTTAACAACAGGGAGGGTAGTTTCCTGGCAGATCTTCTTTCCTGTTTCAAATCATTATAATTAGTAAAATATGCGTTCTTGTTATTGTTTTAAAGTGTTTAACCCTTTACCAGGCAAATCGCCCGGGAACGCCCTTACCCCCGAATGGGCAAACCGTCTGAATGCGTCCATGACTATTATGCATTGTAAAAACACGATCTCTCGGCTTTCCGAGACTTCCGATCGTCTACTTTCGCTTTCACCCTTTGCTTGACAACATGGCCACCATTTGCAAGTGTGTACTATGAATTTGATCTGATTTCTGTTAAAGTTTTCGGGGGTTTTATGCTTAGTTTTTCACAATGGATTTCGACGATTCTTCAAGTGATAGCCGAGATTTCGCTGGGTTCAATTTAAGTGACACTGAAGGACACGAAGTTGACTATTAATTGGAGCTCGATATCAGTTGTCAGCGTTACTTTGCGTTAGCAGTCATGAGATGGGCTTTAAAGAAAGTGATTATGATTCTGAAAATGTGTTTGTAAATTGCTGTATAGATGACTGACAATCACAAATATGTTGTATTTTGTAAATATTTGTGTTCATATATGGATTACCGGCAACATTCATGTAACATATTCTGCATGCTTTTCCCGTCGTGTTATTTAAGTAAAATCGGTTGACTAACACCTTATTTGTGATATTTATACTAACGCAACCCGAAATTTTACCGAACCTGAAAAAATCTTACCTGTTCAGGGCAAAAAAATGGACAAGGGTCTGCCCGGTAAAGGGTTAAGATACCACAGGAAAAGTTGAAGACATGGAAGCAAGAGCTAGGCAACAATATTAGTAGGGAGATAACATCCACACATCTTGGTCTTTGGTATTATGGATCAATCAGAAGAGAAAGTTTTATTGAATATGATATTTCATCTTAAGCACTCTAAAGCAAGAGAAAGTACTATTGAATATCATGTAGAATCCTCAACAATCTAAAACAGAAGAGAAAGTATTATTGACTAGCATTAGAATCTTCAGACATTCTCCACATCACTGTCTCAGACCATCAAGCTTTTACCACTGATCTTTCCATTCACTGTGATGTTCTCCAATAACTCTTATCATTTTATGACAAAAAAAACTTTCGTTCTCGTAGTTGTGTGTAATATTCATTTTCCTTTAGCCACTTCCAGGCATTCATTGTTAGTTACTCTGGCCATTCAAGATACAAGGCTAGGTCAGAAAGTTATGCACCACAATTATCGCATTAACTGTTAATAATATACAAATGAAATTTAGTCACAATGTTCATGCACATGTGCAGCAAACATTTCTACCTCTCAACATAATCCCCACCAACTTCTCAACTAATCCCCACCATCTTTTCAACTGTAACGGCTTTATGCCATCTTGAAACAAGAGCATGTATAATAGATCTGTACCACATTTTGTCCTGTTTTTGTAGCCATTTCTTCACTGCTTTAATCACTTCCTCGTTGTCTTCGCACGGACAGCATTCTTAAGAGGACAGAAAAGATAGAAATCAGATGGTGCAAGACCTGGACTGTAAGGTGGATGGGGTAGTATCTTCCACCACATTTTGATTACAAACTTGTGTGAGGATGCGTGTTGTCATGAAGGAGAAACAGTTGATCTTGAGTCTTGTGAGGCCTAACCCTGTGCCCAGCTACTAAACATGCTTCTATCGACTGCAAAAGTGCCATAAACAGCACACAAACGTTTATGAATGTTAACAATAGTTTCTCTGCGATCAAAAATTCTATATCAATCCTCTGCTTGTAACGTATGCCATTAATATCTGCCATTTCAACGGTTGTCTGTCGCGATTAGAATTGGTTTACAGAGGTGCAATTTGGTATACACCTTTAAGAGATTATAAACTTAAATTGGGGCAAATGTAATGCTTCCATCTTTACTATTAGCTGAGATAATAATTGTGGTGCATAACTTTCTGACCTACCCTCATATTTAAAACATTCCTTTCAGTAGCCATGTTTCAGCTGCCTCCGAGCGCTTCCTAATTTGTGTGTTCACATTTCAAGATTCACTACCATATGCTACTCCATATATTCACCCGGGGTCTAACAGTCTATTACTATGATATTGTTCAGCATGGTCCTAATGGCAGAATTCTCCAACCAAGACCTTGAACCTAGAAACAAACACTGTGACAGTTCTGACATACTCAGAGATCACCTTGTGTTCATGTTGGCTGGTGAAGAGACCGGAACTTGATTCATTGAAGATACTATAAGTTTCTAAATAATAATATTTTCTCTTCTGAATGTTTCACAGTATTTCAGATTCTACATGCTGTTCGATAAACAATACTTTCTCTTCTTGTTTTAAGTGTTCACAAGATTTTACATGATGTTCAATAAATAATATTTTCTAATATTAATGAATGTGTAAAAGTGTTTAAGATTCTACATGCTAGTCAATAATACCTTCTCCTCTGTTTTAGAGTGTTGAGGATTCTACATGATATTCAATAGTACCTTCTCTTGTTTTAGAGTGCTTAAGATGCAACATCATTTTCAATAACACTCCCTCTTCTGATTGTTTTACAGTGTTAAAGATTCTACATGATATACAACATTCCATTTTCTGAATGTTTCAGGGTGTTTAACTCTACTTGTCCCGGACAGTCATTTTAATCCACTCCAAACTAGCTGTTTATTAAATTCATTAATGGGTTGTTTCTTAACCTCCTGCTGTCTCAGACAGTCATTCTAACCAACTCCAAACTAGCTGTTTATTTAACTCCTTAATGGGTTGTTTCTTAACCTCCTGCTGTCTCAGACAGTTACTATAAGTCCTCCAGATTCAGACATTTTAAAACTCCTCAGGCAGAGATATTTCAGTGAAGTATATGATATATGAAGTATTTGATGAACTTATGGTGAGTTACTGACACAGAATCAATTAAAGACTCTATATGATATTCAACAAATAAGACTGATTACTTTTGAATGTTTAAGACCACATGCAATTCATCAACTATAAGCACTGATAAAAGTGTAAATGAAATAAAATAACTGTCACTAAATGTTTACTGACCATGCAGCATTTAGGTTCATGCACTTTAATAAAAAAAAAAAAAAAAAGAAGAGAGAGAGAGAGAGAGAGAGAGAGATAGCCATGGTAATGCAGTGGCTAGAATGCTTGGCTGCCAGTCCGGTAGTCATGTGTTAAAATTTCCTTCAAGGTAGGCATTTCTGTCCACTGACCTGGGCTTCTAGGGTAACCCAGCCTAAATGTGGTACCAGGACATTTTTAAAGAAACAAAGGTAGCTAGAATGATACTGATCACATCACTCATCGAGTAGTAACTGGCACCTTGCCATCCTTACAGACGAAAGTATGTGGATTGGAACTAGAGCTAGAATTCCATCGCACAATGCCTGGGCTTGGATTCAAAGAACATGTGTTGCCCATGCAGCATGATCCGTCTCTCGACCTTGCCTTGTTTTCTCTACTGAATTGAAGGGCAGAATGTCAGACGGGCCTGCGTGCCCAATTCTTAACCTTTTGAAAATAAAGATTTTCGTTCGTTCTCCAGAGGAAAGGATGACCATTACGTTTGGAACAAGGTAGGCTGCAGATGCTGCCGGCTCAGCATCAGATCTCCAAGAGCAGGAGGTGAGTAGCGGCCAGGCCCTCACATCCAGGGGATCGAGTGCAGATTGAAAATATGGTGCTAGCACCATTTACCCAATATACCCCGTGGTGTTAAAAAAGTTGTCCATTATGTACTTGTTTGTTTGCTTGTTTAAGCACATACCAAATAGTGACATCTGAGTTCAGTTGTTTACAGTTGGAGTTTTGGTCCTCTTTTAAATAATACCAAAGCGGTATGAATTTTGAAAAAGGTGATGACAGTATCACATAAGCAACATTTTGCTAGCATATTACACAAATTCAAATTTGTTTTCTGACTGTGTATGTGACAAAACAAGGTTGATTTAATTTCAGTTATCCCTACCTGTGTTCTTTCCTCGGGTTTTCTGGGATCTGGTGAACATTCTGGCTGGAGTCAGCAGTTGTTTGGATCTAGGAGATCCAGATAATGCTGTCTGTGGCTGTTTAGGCAACAGTTTGACTGGACTTCTGTTTTGACAAAACAGTGTGGCCTTCTTCTTCAGGACCTGAGCTGCAGTTTTTGTTGGAGATGGGGACTTGATTTCAAATACGAAAGATTTGGGCAAAATCTGACGCACATGCTTGTTCAACTCCTTACGCTTTGGGCTTGTCTTTGGTAGAGGAACATAAGGTGATGAGGATCCAGCTGAAGATGGTGTTTTCGGCATAAGAGGACGAGGCTTGGTTGGTGTTTTAAAAGGTGAAGATAATTTGCTGATTTTACTGGAACCAGAATCTTTTACTGGTGACTGCAGGCAAATTAAGGCAACAGAACTGGGTATAGGCGTTGTTACACTAAAAAAGAGAGATGGGGTTGATGTGCTTGTTTGCTGTGCACATGAAGGAGATGCACTGTCATTTATGAGGATTATATCTTGTGCTGGTTTATTTATATTGGTATTGTCAGTGGCTCTGATTATAGTGTCAGTATTTTGATTCATATTGTCTGAAGTAATATAGTTACTTTTTGGGATCAAAACTGAAGTGCTGGTAGTTGTTTGAGGCCTGTTTTTCTCTGACTCCTTGAGTATTTGCCTGATAGTTTTAGGTTTTGATTGTGTTTGCCGTTCACTGTTGTTCGACATATCTGAATTAGAGCTGTCTGAAATATTCTCTGCAGCACGAGTTAGCATTTTGTCAACGCTGGATGATGAATCATCTGTTAACATTGGCAAAATAACATCTGTAGCATTTGAGGAATCTGTCTCAGTAACATTAGTTAACACTTTTTTATCATCCTTTACTGGCAGAGTAATTCCAGACTGGGGTGATCTGTCATCTTGTGCAATGTCACAGGCTTCTTTGACACTGTGTAAGGAAACTGTATCATTGTGCACAGACAGATTAATGCCAGACTGAGCTGATTGATCAACTTGTACAGTCTCACAGGTTCCCTTATCAGTCTGATTAGTACAGTCCGAAGCCAGACCGCAATCTACTACATCCATATTTTCTGCCTGTGACTGGCAAGTTATATCTGTTAGTAAATGACTTTGCGGTGACAAGTCACTGAACTCATGGTTTTCTGTGAAAAGTTCACATTTTTTACTGTTGCTGCCACCTACATTGGTTGGCGACTGCTTTTTTGTTTCCATGCTGACCACATCAGAGGTCTGAGGTACATCAGAAGAAAATATACCTTGGGAAGTTTCACTAGAACCATCATTAAAGTCACTCCCTGTAGAAGCTGTTGTATGCTTTGATATATCACCCAGCAAATCATAATTTATTGCTGATGATGAATTTGTATAAGGGATGAGATTTTCTTCTGTATCTTTATTGATTCTGGCTTCTTCTTTCCGGGGTTCTCCATTTACATCAGGTTCATTGCGATGTAAAGGAGACATAACAGGTGATCTGGGCTCAGTAGTTGCTGTTGTTTCAGTTTGTGAGACCATAGTTTGACATGCTGAAACTTGGCTGCTAGAAGATTTTGACTGAGCACTGCAGGATTCTGTGTTATTCTGAGTGTGCACAACTGGTATGTTATGCAGTGGTTGTCTGTGAGCTGCATCAAACTCCCAGCTGAGGTTTCTCACTGATGGGTGCTTGTCTTGGGCAATTGGAGATGAGGTGAATGGCACACCCATCTGATCAATATGATGACTGTACTGCGATTGTGTATATGGTGAAGGACACACTTGGCATTCCTGAATACCACAGGACAACATAGTTTTAGCCAGGAGATCTGGAGAATCACCCATTTGTCCTTGACTACTAGTGTCACTAACAGCTGCCTCATCCACAGCTGATGCCTCAACTTTCTGCTTCTTCAATCTTGAGGTGCTAGATGGTAAGGTTATTCTCCTTTTAGTTACTTTCCTATTGTGTGAACCTCTGGATGGTGGTCCATGTTCAGCAGATGTACTTGTTACTAACGATGGAAATGTTACAGCAGGTGAGATTGGCGGTCCCGCAGCAACTGGTGCTGAAAACTGTATGTAAATGCCAGCAATAGGGGGTAACCCTGTTGGTAGTTGTACAGATGGGGCTGACTGGAATGTGACTGGCAGTGAGGCTGCAGGGATGTTGACTAATGGTTGAATCTGGGAAGGTGTTGTTTGCCGCATTGGATGCACCCTTTCATGTGGAGCCTGGATGCTAAACAGCAAAATTGAAAAATTAACATAATATTAGTATACCAAATCAAGATGATATTTACATTGTTTGTTTATAAAGTGATCAACCACAGCACTCCCAACAGACTGTTTATGAAGGGAGTTAGTAATGGTAAAGGAAATAAAAAATAATGCAATACAGACGTTAAATGCTAGAAAAATCACATATAACAGGTTACATGTTTATGATGTAAAGTGAACAGCTACATTTAATACTGTTTTTCCTTTCATACACAGAGACATGTCATGCACCTATTTAACAATAAAGTCCATCAAAGAAATTCTTCAACTGTTTTTTTTTTACAACCAGTAACAAACAATACAGTCCATTAAAGTAATTCTACAACTTGTTTTACAACCAGTAACATCAGGTTTCTTCTACCAACTCTTCCTTGTTGAAACTCAGACACCCACATCAATGTCTGTAATAACAGCAGAATGAAGTCGACTGATGCCATATTTGTTTATGTTCATTGTTGTAAGCTGGGTTATATGCTTCAAAGTTGAGTTATCCTGCAGGTGAGGCATACATATTTAAAGTGAGTATAGAACTGTAAAATCACCAGTTACCATATTACTGTAATTAAAACTAAAATCACAAGCAGATAATTTTCAGCACAGACTAAATCACCACTTAAGTCCTGTAATTACAAACCAAATCATCACTACAGTAGTATAATAACATATCAAGTTATTTGTTATAGTTACACTCTCAAATCAAATAATCTTTAAAGTATAATAATCACAAACCAAATCACCATTAGAACATTATAATTACAAAGCAAATCACCATCACAGTACTATAATCATAAGTCAAACCATCATCACAGTATTATAATCACAAGTCAAACCATTATTACAATACTATAATGACAAACCAAATCATCATTACTGCACTACAATCTCACATCAAATCACCATTAGAGTAATAATACCCACAAATTAAATCATCACTAAGTACAATATTGACAACTATCACAGTGTGATAATCACAAGTCACGTTACCATTAGATTATATCACAAACAAGACCATATTATATTACTATAATCAACACAAGAAGACAATATATACAATATTCACAAAAAATCCAACATGTTTGTATCATATAAACAAACCAAATCAAAATTACTTAACTATATTCATTAAAATATCCACATTATAGGAAAATACTGTTTTAAAAGACACATTACAATACTATAAACACAAAACAAGTGACAATTTTAGCATCATAATTTTATAACATGATCATCATCATGTGCTCTGCCAAAAGGTGTAGGCATTCATGTATATCCATAGATCTAACCCTGGTGTACTGGATAAATTCTAATGATGATTTTCCTCCATGCCGTCGTCTGAGGCCACCCAGCACATTTTCTTTTGGTCTGCCTGTCTCTTCTACTGCTGTTTTTATCAGAGTCAAAATATTGTTAATGCTTGTTTTCTCTCTTTTATACTGTACACATTTCTTTTTATATACATATTCATAATTCTCAACATCTTCTGACAGAGGTGGGGGATATATGGGCATATCCCAAGTGCTGTGATGTTGTTCCCTATTATATCTATATTTTTTATATACATATCATTTTTGCTGTGTACTGTCTCCAGGCGTTTTCCCCCTTAAATTGACAATATTATAAGGAATTCAGAAGATACGAGAGGAATTGCTATCAGAGTACATAATATTAATAATGTAAGATAATTGATGATATAGTATTACTGCAAAACATGATTTTTTTTCCTTCTTAAAATGTAGCCTGCTGCCTTGCAGGGTCTGTCTTTATAGACCAAAGCTACTGAAGCCAAACCAGACACAAACTGGCAGAAGTTATGGGAAAATCACTGCCGTATTTATCCTTTGTAAATAATGCACTTAGTATTATTGTGTGAATTGTGGTATGCACAAAGTGGACACTGTTCTTGTTGATGATTCCAGTGCTGCTGAGATGCCTACTCATGGCAGCTTGATGTCATTTTCATAAAGGCTTCAGTAGCATAACTTGCACATGCCATCCTATTTGTTTTTCCTTTGCCCAAGAAGGTTAAGCATTTAATTCATAAATCAGAGAGATAAAGCATATGATATCATTGTTTACATTATTAAAATGACAGACAGCATATAGGAAGATAGTGAAGACAATATGTGTTAACAAAATTTAACTTCAAGACATAATGTATTAACAAATTTTAACCTTAAGACATAATGTATTAACAAAGTTTAATCTCAATCCATAATATATTAACAAAGTTTAACCTCAAGTCACGTATCCCTGAGACTTCGTGCTGTGACAGTTGACGATTGAATCCAGGCTGTGACAGGTTTGTGTTGGTTTCTGACTGCACTTTACAAGCAGATAATGTATTCTGTACACAAATTGAACAACAAAAATAAAAATTAAGTACTTAGAAAACAATGTGTTCTAACAATTATAATAAATTTTTAAAACAGAATTCAACAGTTGTACAGTTAATTAAAATATCCTTACAGACTGCATAAATAAACCTTACAGTATGTAGAAGATAGGGAGAACTCGCAAAACAAAACAAATGTATAAGATATTAAAGGACACAGCAGAACTAAATCTAAACAAGCTGAATACTGAGTTTTGGAGTGAGCAAAATGATACAGAACAGAACTGATTGTGCTCGAAGAAGACAGCCTTGCAAGCTAGTAAAACTGATGATGATAATGATGATGAAGAAGGAGGATAAGAATAAAGAAGAAGAAACAGGGAGAGGAGGAAGAAGAGAAGGAAACAATCAAAAAGGATGAGAGGGAGGACAAGAATAAGAAGGAGGGGAAGGAGAATGACAATGAGGATGAAAACAAGAATGACAACTAGAAGAAGCAGCAACAGCAGGAGTAGAGTAGGGGGAAGAATGTATGTTCTCTCTCTCTCTCTCTCTCTCTCTCTCTCTCTCTCTCTCTCTCTCTCTCTCTCTCTCTCTCTCTCTCTCTCTCTCCAGTGCTTGTGTGTGTTTTTTTTTTAACCCTTTAACAGGCAAAGCGTCCGATTCTGTCCTTACCCGTCAATGGGCAAAACGTCTGAATCCTTCATTGAATAATAAGCTTTTTAAAAATGCGATCTCGCGAATTTCCGAGACTTCCTGTTCCTTTCTACCAGTCTTGCTTATAGAGTGAAAGCATGGGTGACATTGCAAGTGTTTTCTTTAAATCTGATCAGATTTTTCAATAGATTTTGGGGTTTTTGTGCGTTGTTATTCAAAAGCGGCGATTTCACTGGGTTCAATTTAAGTGACAATGAAGTGCATGAAAATGACGAAGAATCGGAACTGGATCTCAGTGATATCAGCGTGTGCAGAGTGCACACTTCAGATCTTTCGGACTTTGAAGAAAGTGAATCTGATTCAGAAAATGTGGCTGAAGAAAGTAGGGCGGGGCCATCTCGCGACGCAAACGGTTGGAGCAACAAAACAACAACATTGAAAATTGAAGAATTTACTGAAGAAACTGGCGTCAACATAACAACTGACGATCGTTCTCAGCATGCATTCTTTCTTCAACTCTTCGAGGAACAAACTTTTCAAATGATTGCCGATCAAACAAATGTGTATGATAGACAAAAGATCAAACAGATAGATGATCGAGGCTGGGTTCCAACAAACGCAACCGAAATGCAGGCCTATTTTGGTCTGCTCATATTATTTGGGATCCACAATCTTCCTCATTTAGAATTGTAATGGTCGACAGATGATAGGTTGGGAGTGCCAGGTGTGAAAAATGTGATGCCTCTCAAGAGATTCAAGAAGCTGGAGCAGTATTTACATGTGGCTGATAACAACACAGCTGATGACAATGACTGCCTCCTCAAAATTCAGCCTCTCATCAACATGGCTAATAGGACATTCTTACAATGTTACAAGCCTAAGAAAGAAATTGCCATTGATGAGGCAATGATGCCATTCAAAGGCAGGAATGCACTGAAACAATATCTACCAACCAAGCCAACAAAATGGGGAATGAAAGTATGGTGTGCTTGCGAGTCAGCAACTGGCTACCTCCTCCAGTTTTCTGTCTACCGTGGCAAAATAGGTGGTGGCACTCAGCATGGACTGGGCCATGATGTAGTGATGCAGCTTGCTGCTCCCTTTTGGGGAAAGTATCAACACCTCTATTTTGATAACTTTTTTTCGTCAGTTGGGCTTCTTACTAATCTTCTCCAAGAGAAAACTTATGTGGCAGCAACGGTAAGAAAGAACAGGAAATATCTGCCTCTGGCATTCAGAGAAAAGAGAAAAATGAAGCAAGGGGACCATCAAGTCTTCCAGAAAGAGGATCTGCTTGCTACTGTGTGGCATGATAAAAGGGATGTCTTCATGCTCTCCAACAATACCTCACACACATTGGACACTGTCGAGCGATGGGACCGGCACACTCGTACCAGAAAGCCTGTGTCCTGTCCTGCTGTCATCAAACTCTACAACCAATGCATGGGAGGGATGGACAAGGCAGATCAAATGAGGGGGTACTACTCTACACTGAAGAAGTGCAGAAAATACTGGTGCTACCTCCTCAGTTTTGTCTTAGATCCATGCATAAACAATGCTTTCATCCTGTTCGAGCAGACCGCAGCAAAGCCCAGCAAACGCTACGCCCTTCTGGACTTCCATCTGGATTTATCTGAGCAACTCATCGCAGGATTCTCCAGCAGGAAGAAGGTTGCATCAAAGAGAAAAGGCCAAGCAGTAGCCCCAGAAAGTGTCCACAATCACAAGCTCATGAGGTTTGAGGTCAGGAAGAAAGCCTGCGCGGCATGCAGAGACGCCAAACGTAGTACCCCTGCAGGACGAGCCATTGAAAGTTCATATGGCTGTGATGTGTGCCAAGTAAACTACTGTAAGGACACTTGTTTTCCCCAACAACTTGGAGGCCAGTGAGCAGTTGGCAGTGTTTGTACATAGTGTATATATGACTGACAATCAAAAACAATGTGTTGTATTTTGTAAATATTTGTGTTCATGTGTGGATTATACAAACAAGACTGGATTATTCATATGACATGTGAGTACAATTATTAATCTGAATGCATTTCTTTTCATTTTTCTCTTTATTTCACTAAAATCCATTCACTAACAACTTAGTTATGATCTTTTTACTAATGTTACCCAAAATCTGACTAAAACCCTCAAAAATCTTGCCCGTTTAGAGTTAGAAATAGGAAAAACCTGTGCCCTGTAAAGGGTTAAAGATACTGGAATTAATATCCGTGCTTGGAATACGTCTGTGATTGAAATTGAAATCTGTGAGTTGTATAGATATTGCTGAGAATTAATAGAAACCTCTCATGTATAGAGAGACCTGACAGTTAATGTGCAATTCTAAATACAACTTTGGAGCAATTCATTACAGAATTAACCAGCAAAAGACATTTAGAAGCCTCATTTTCTATTGTTTTCCGCCATTTCGAAAATTATTCTCATTTATCATTTTTAAAACTATTGACCCATGGCTTCACTTGAACAGAGTAAACCATGTTCTTCAGTTGGTTTTGAGTTTAAATCTATAAATTCTGTTCACGGGTTTAGAACCCATTACAATAAACAGCCTATCTCATGGAGTATGTCCATTGCAGAACACTGCACTCATAGCGATCCCCAGGAAAGATACTTAATCTGTTGCCAATTCCCTTGCCTCATGTATTTGTATGAGCAAGGTGTCCTTAATGTTTGTGTCCATCTATGTGTTGGTCAATCCCTGCCACTTCTTCCATTATCCATGCCTTCCATTACTGTTCTTTCTAAGCCACTGAGACATTTAACACAGACAATTTATTTCTGTTTCTGTGAAGTGATGCTGCTTCGTGTCAGTTTTCTTTAATGTTCAGATCTTGTAGAATGTAAGGTATTTCTTTATCTGTGCATCCTTCTTGTCTCTATAACATAAATTAATGCAATTTTGTTGCATTGCTCAATTAACTAATGATCTTATGATTCTATGCATTTATATCTGAATTCTTTATTTATCTTTTAGTATTCTTCTGTTGGTAGTACCTTTCGTAGTACCTTTTGGACTCTCATGTCCTCTTCAGGACCCATCCCTCACTGGTCCAAGGCTGACACCCAGCTCATGCCTGTGGCTCCTAGTAGCTGTCAGCATGCGACAGCGGCCACCATCCGGGCAACATCAGTGAGAGGCTGGCTAAACCAGGCGTGGGTAGCTGATTTGGTGTCAAACCAAGCGGTGAACTAGGGTATGCCTACCCAGCATGTGAAGACAGGATTCGGCAGACTGCGCGGATGAAATCACTGATGATTCAACGGGCAAGACGGCGTTTACCTGCAAAGCGTTGTGGAACGTAATAAATGAGTCCCTCAGCAGTTCCCACTGTGCCTTTATACTCTGTATTTTAGTTATGTTATAGAGCCAGGTCTCAGTCAGATATGATCTAGCTGCCGTATAAGAGTAGACAGTACTACCTGCTTTCTGTTAGCGCCAAATATTGGGCAGTGCTCACCAAACTTGACATCCTACTTTGTGCCAATGGCATCGGGCTGAGGAAAGCTACTGGGAGGGTACAAGCCTTATCTTAGTGCAAGGAAATGCAACCTAAAGACAAAGTGTCTTGCCAGGGCAGACCATGCCCTAAGCCTGGGTGGGCAACTGGTCTAGGATCAAAGCTCCGACACGTGGACAGTTAGAGCATTGCTTTGATGATCCAGCAGCTTCTGTAACTTGTCTTGTTCCAGATGTATTGGTGTTACCTTTCCTCTGGAGTATACTAGGCAAACTGAGAGAATGATATCATCATGCTGCATGGGCAACACATGGTCTCTACAATTCAGCCAGACTTTGTGCTAGGGAGAGGTATAACTCCATCCCTGGTCCCCTCCAGGGTGTAGTTATTATGCCTTTTTTGAAGCACAATGTAGCAAACTATCATCTGCCAAGACGGCAAGGTGCCAGTATAAGTAGTATTTAATTATTGCATTGTATCTGTTTTTCACAATCACTTTACATCGCTCATGAATTTCTTTGTTTGCTTATAGATATATATATTCTATCTATATATTTTTATAGTCTTTTGTTCTCAACTTCTTTTTTCTTCTCTTCAATCGTATTTTAATTTGTCCACAAACTGGGACGTGATCACTGTTACAGCCAGCACTAGGCATGTTTTCACATTTGTTAACCTTTTACAGGGCAGAGCGGCCGAGAACATCTTTACTCTGAAACAGGCAAAACATCCCAAAGCGTCATTGACTACTAAGTGTTGTAAAAACGCGATCACGCGGCTTTCCGAGACTTCCGATTGTTTACGTCCGGTGTTATCAATAAGTAGATCATTTGCGCAGCATTTGCAATCGTTTTAATCGGATTTTCATATAGTTTTCAGGGTTTTTACGCTTTTTTTTCAAAATGGATTTTGACGATTCTTCGGGTGATAGCGGAGATTTCGCTGGGTTCAATTTAAGTGACACTGAAGTGCACGAAGTTGGCTGTGAATCGGAGCTAGATATCAGTGAAACCAGTGTACACACTTCGGATCTCTCAGACTCTGGAGAAAATGATTCTGATTCTGAGTGTTTGTAAATAGTGTATAGGACAATCACAAACAATATGTTGTATTTTGTTAATATTTGTGTTCATGTGTGGATTATAGGCAACACTGGATTCTTTATTACACATGTGAATATAATTTTAAATCTGCGTTAATTTTCCATCATTATGTTCTTTATTTAATATAATTCTGTTCACTAACACCTTAGATATGATGTTTTTACTAACTTAACCATAAATCTTAGTAAACACCTGAAAAATCTTGCCCGTTCAGAGCTAGAAAAAGGAAAAATTCTTGCCCTGCAGAGGGTTAATGTATTTCTAAATCTTTTATTAATCAGCATGTTGTAATTTTGGTTGAATGTTTTCTTATCTGAGCTGGCCATATGTAAAGTTGTCTCTTATTTTGTTTAATCCAGGTATTTATTTTTGTTCATCCTATCATCTTTACACATCTTTTGTTTCTTATTTCTAAACCAGTGGTTCTCAACCTTTTTTGGTCCATCTACCCTTTCACCATATGTTCAGAATGACATTCCCCCCTTTTGTATTTCCTCATTATAAATCCCCCCACCCCCCTTTACACAGAATATGTAAAAATGGAAGCTAAATTTAATAAAACATACTAGAACAAGTGTAGGCATCTACACAGAACTTGATTTGCGGGTCTACTTATGTTATAAAATGACTTTAAGAAGGGCAAGAAGTACACAACTGTAAACTATGGAGGGAAAAACAATATCAAGTAATCGGTTCTTGTATTAACGCGATCTTGAAATAATCTTAATTTCAAATTGGGAGAGAAAGATTCCCCACCGGTTGAGTTGAGAACCACTGTTCTAAACCATAGTCACAAATTACATCTTCCGTTCTTTCCTTTCCTATTATTGCATTAAAACCTTCAAGTATTATTTTGATTTCTTGAGATTTGATTTGAGAAACGGTCAACATATCAGACTCGAACCCGTCTTTGTTGATATGTTCCAGCCTGTCTGGGCTTCACTGTATAATTCTATCAAACAGACATCAAAACAGCAGACTAAATGTACAACATATGCTATAATACTTACCGAACACCAAGCAGGGAGAAGATCTGACATGTGATCTTTGGGGGCCACTGTGTAGAAATAATCAACCGTTGGTTTGGGAAAAGATGCGGGAACTTTTCCTGTCTTCTTGACTTCCTAAAAGACAGAACATAAAGTAAGTGTGACATCTAGAGCACTACTGAAAGATAGCATACTTTCTACAAAAGAGAATCATGAAGGTCCTGTCTTTGTTGCAAGAGTGTCCAACATATTCATAATATGGTCAATACTTTTGGCATATACCCGATCCTTGCCAGGACGCTCTATGAAGATGTCAAGAATCTCAAATTAGTGGTTGCTTTCTTTCAGTATATTTAGTTTGATATCTGGAGGTGGAAGATAAGGAAGAGGAGGAGTAGAGGAAGTAAGTGATGATGATGAAGAAGATTTAGGTCCTGTTATTATCATGTTTAATTATTTAAAGCCAGCTCTGTGGCAAAGGGGCTGCGGACACAATTCGCAATCCCACATACTGCATTCGAAACACAGGTGTGGGCGATTTGGAAGCAGATCGCCTTGCATTGGTTTCCATACAAAGGTATGAGTGCTGGTCGTTTAGAAAGCAATGACAAACTTTATTTATTTTTTATTTATTTTTTTTTGCTTATCCTTTACAGGACATTGCTGTCAACACCAGCATCTTTAAGCTGTATGTTGATTTCTTGGCAAGATTACGCTCAGTAGTTTGCCATTGCTTTCTGAGCGGCCGGCTCACATACCCCGTAAGTTACCGATGCGATTCGAACCACTACTGATTCTCACCGTCATCATGTTACCGACGAGAGTATACGAGATTACGGAGAAAAGTCATAACCTCTAAGCCACGAAGCCGGCAATGACAAACTACTGAACGTAAACTCGCCTAGAAATCACGAACAGCCAAAAAATGCTAGGGTTGACTGTGACCTGCAAAGGATATGCAACTAACTTAATTATTTACACCATACATTGGTCAAACAGATATCCTCTAGCATACCTGCCAACTTGTCTGGACAGTCATAATTTGCATATTTATTTCACATATGTGTACATTGGTACAAGCAGTTCCTACTAGTGCTGTTCTAACTCATTAACTACCACATGACATCTTGAATGCTAAACATTATGCAATGGGATAAAGGTAGTTTCCATGGCAGATACTGTTATTGAAGTGTCTTCATATATTCTAGGTCATGACAAATTATGTGGGGGTAGCCAGTCCACTTTCTTCATGCCTTTCCTTCCCAGACAACTGTGTAAATTATCTAGCACCCATTTTATTAAGCTGGGCCATGGAGTTGTGATGTCAATAACAAGCATGGGAAAAGGTTTAGGCTGCTGTGTTATGTACCAAGGGATACCCTGGACCTCACTGCTGGCCCTAACTGGCTATTTGCTGGTTTTACAGAACCCCCATGCAAAACTCTGGCCATACAACTACATCATACACCATGGACATATGGCATCACAGGCCTGAACCACACCAACAGCAGATCTTGGAGTTAGTGGAGCCCTAAAGATGCAGTGACTAGAAACCACAGAATGACAAAGTCTCTGTCACTCATCAACCCACTCCAAACAGACATAACCAAAATATCACCCAATTAAGTTTTAAAAATACCAACTAGTGAAGAAAAAATAGACTGGTCAATCCCAGAGTCATAATGATACAGGGAAAAAATGCCCTCCCACTAGTACCTCTCTGTGCTGTACATTTATCCTCTTCTATCTATAGTGTGTATATTTTCTGTGGTAGGTGTGTTTCATCCGATGGTGTTTCCACCTTGTCGTGGTGGGGGAGCTTGAGTTTCTCAATGACCCTGGGAGCTATGCCGGCGGTAGCGTAGCTACCAGCAGGGCCTCCCAAGCCGGACAGGTCAAAGGGTAGAGAACAGACAAAGAGAAACATCCTGGTCCTCCAGGTTGGGGGTTGAAGCGTGGGGTTAACATCCCCACCTTTGTAAAAACCTTTCTTTGTTACGAAACAAATACATGAGCCTCGATACCAGGTCCACCAGAGAGACGAATGGAGACGGATTGTATTTGCAGCAAAGAACCTCAATGGCTCGGAACGCTGAAGAAGAAGAAGAGAAGAAGGTGTGTTTCATCAGATAATGATTTTATTTGTTCTGTTGAAAGCATTTGCTTTATAACTCAGCTGCAGAGCTACATGGCACATAAGAACTCTTCTTCATTCATACAGGAGAGTTGTTTTATGTTGCAATCATTAATTTGATAAATGACACAGATGTACAAGCCTGCCTACCTTGATAGGATTGTCACCTACTCTTCCTGAAGACATGTACTGAATACGAAAGAAAATTTGTTCCAAGGTCTTCCCACGAATAAGTAGTTGGTGTATCAACTCAACAGGATTGACGCCCTTACACTTCCGGAACTGCTCCAGGCCGAGAGCAATTAAACTGTTAGGGAGAAATAACCTTATATTGCCTTACTTTGGAGAAATAAAGAGAATAAAAGAGATGGAGATATGAAGAGAATAAAAGAGATGGGGAAATGAAGAGAATAAACACACGAGGCTGAAAGATATGGAGAGTGGTGTAAGGGTGAGAGTGAGTTAGAGATATATGAACAGAGACAGTAAGGAAGATGGAGGAAGATGGAAAGAATGAGTAGAGTTGGAGAGATATATAGAGAGAGACAAGTAGAGTGAGGGTGAGAGCAGATACAAAATATATGGAGATGGACATAACAAAGAGAGGGGGGAGAGAGAGAGAGATAAACACAGCAATAGGGAAAAGAGAGATGGAGTTGGGAGGGTAAGAGATTTAATTCTATGTGGAGATAATGAATTAACAAACTTTATATTTAATGGGTTAAGAATTAGGGACACAGAAGTCTATTGTATGAGTCTACTGTATTGTAATAATACTGCAATGTACATAAGTAGATCTATGAGTGTTTTGTCATGATTTTGTAACATATATTAGCAGGCCTAAGTGTGTATTGTAAGGACGTTGCAATGTATATTAGTAGATCATGAGTGTATTGTAATGATGTAATACACATTAGCATACCTATGAATGAACTGTAATGATGTTGTAATATTTACAGGTAGACCTATGAGTATATTGTAATGATGATGTAATATATATTAGCAGACCCATGCGTATAATGTAATCACGTCATAATACTATTAATAGACCAATGAGTGTATTATAATGATGTTGTAATGCTATTAGTTTACCCGTAAATGTATTGTGACGATGCTGTAATGCTATTAGTAGTCCTTTGAGTGTATAGTAATGATGCTGCAAAGCATATCAGTAGACCTATGAGTGTGTTGTATATCTTCTCCTGGCCCAGCTCTAAAGTACCATCTAAACAAACTATGTTGCAGAGCTCTTCTTCCCCTCTCCAAGCTCAGAAACAAGCAGGGTGTGCAAGACTGGTACAGGAACTTTACGTCTGCTGAGAGACGTGTCAGGATGTTTTAACACAGAAGCCCCAAACAAATGATTCCTCGATTTATTGCCAGGCATATTATGCTGCATCTCGTCAGGTGCATAGTCCAGAAATATATATCATATGAAGTGAACGGATGAATCATATTCTGGCTGAATTATATAACATACATAGTCTTTGATACTGTTCAAATGTTCAGCAATGTTAACCCCACAGTAATCATAGTTATTGTGAAATTTTCCTGCCGGCACAATCACAGCTTTGGATGCCTAAATGCTATGGCCTTAGTTAGTCAACAGATCATCCTCACTGCACATCGAACCATTCAGTCCATAAGTGCTCGGATCCCCTCCTCAGAAAACCCCGCAGCGTGTAGCGGCTAACGACACCAGTTCTGTGTTGGTTTATCAATCTTCTTTGGCTTCCTGCGTAGTGTTCTTGTTTGGCCACACCTCTTTTAATTTGCTGTTCTCACAGTCTAACCATGGTTGTAGATTCGCAGTCATCACTTGGTTCTCGCAAAAGTCTTACTTCTCGTAGAGCATTCAGAATGTCAGCCTGGTCCATTGCGCGCCCACCCTCCACATTAGCCATACCTGCGAGCTTGTCAGCCCGCTAGTTTCCTTGTATGCCTGCATGCCCTGGCACAAAGATAAAACTAATCTTTGTCAGCCGAGACCGCTCCAGAGACAGCAACCACTCTCTTCGGATCCACCCCATCTCTATCCACTTGAGCATGCTCATTGAGTTGCTAAGGACACATGCCCTAGTGAATGTCTGTGTCTCGAGCCACGTTATTGCTTTACTTACTGCCATGACTTCCATAGTCAGGCTACTTGTGGTCTCAACAAAAGCACCAGAGTCCTCCTTCACAATTCTCCCATCGTCGCGCGCTGTAAAGGCCCATGAGCTTTTCACATGTCGGACGACCGACCCATCTGTGTAAATGACAGCATCACCGTCTAACAAATTCTCGAAAATCAACGCTTGTACTTCCGCCTCCACAGTGCCATATGATGGGCACCCCTAAAACATGATACAAGAAAAGAGGAAAAGGGTTTTCCCAAATGGACACCAAACCGAACCATTAACATGAAAACTAAGGATAACCCAAGACGTCATAGGACAACATAAACAAGGGTTGTGTGGTTCTAGAAAAGCGCGGTTGTGTTTTTCACGAAGCCCGTGTTCGGTGAAGATCTGAAGATCTGGATGCAAGGATTACTAGGTCCGGCTAGGAAAGAATAGGAGGAGGATTAGTCTGACGGAATGAACAATCAATGGAAGGACCGAAATCACAGAACCTAGATGAGTATGAATTCGGAATGGCGAAATAGGAAACTGCGCCCAAGGTGGAATTAGATATTGCAAAGACTTAGTCGTAGGCGAGGTATAAACTCCATCCCTGCATCAAAGGGACAGTTTAGAGTCTAGGCAAGCCTGATATTGTATCTAGCACATGAATAAAAGTGTGTGAGCATTCGCTTGGATTGCGTCAGTGTGTTCCAAGAATTCAAGGTGAGACTTTTTACAGTTATCGATTTTAACGAGCATTATTGCTTTGAGATAATTTCGTGTTGGATTATGCCGAAGTTATAGCTAGGCACACAGCAGCCAGATTTTCTTGTCTGCATTTTCTGTCTAGTTGGATGCAAACTGAAAAGGACAAACAGAAATCTGTTGGCACTTGTGCTCACTCCTTGCCAGGTTCTAAGTCGTCCAGTGAACACACCTCTTGAAGAATGTCTTCGGCTTGACCCATCCACGACCTTCCTCTTTTTAACCTGCTGCCCTTCACCTTCCTAATTTCACTGTGCAGTTGATGTTGCGTGTTTGTGTTGACTCTGAGGTAGGCACGTCCTCTGCAAATTTGTATTCTGTCTTCAATGGTTGGAAAATCAAGAAGGTAGCGCATTGCCCTGCATGCTGTATCTCTTGTACATCCAAGAATAATGCGCATAGCTTCATTTTGTATCCTTTCCATCCTTTCTATCTTCATACGGCTGAGAGTCAGGATCGCCATCACATACTCAAAAACAGACATAACCAGCCCCTCGTATAGGAGGCATAGATGGCGCTGCTCAGTTTGCTGCCACCATCACCTGCATCGCAGCCAAACCCCGCTTGGCCTTTGTTATCACCTGGTCTATGTGCTCAGTAAAAACAAGGCTTCGATCAAAAATTATCCCCAGGTAATTCATTGCCTGTGTTCTTTCCACAGTCTCTGAACACAGATTAACAGTTGGTGTTGGAGTGCTGACAATATGATTATTCAAAGAGAACCATGTCACTGTTGCCTTTGCTGGGTTGACCATTGCCCCAGCTTCAGCACACCAAGTACTTATGCGATTGAGTTTGGTTTGTAGTTCCACAGCAACCTGATCTCTATCCTTACCCTGATGATACACTAAAACATCGTCGGCATATGACAATGTCCTCCCCGGTACTATGATCTGCTCGCTGATGATTCTCACTGTGTAGGCGTTGAACAGCACCGGAGATAATGAAAAATGGTAGACCTTTAAGTTTAAGGCCTTGATATATTTGAATAATTGTTTATTGTTTTTCGAATACAGTAAATGAAATGCCTTTTCTTTGTTAACTTTATGCTCACAATTTTGCAGCTTTTGAGAAATGGCTGAGTTTGGAATTCTATAGCCTGTTGAATGCAGTTTCCTGAAGACTCATTAACTCATTTTTCCATCCATACTGGTATATGCTAAGTTACTTGATTTGCTAAATGTCGTTCCATTCTACCTATGTAACTTGCTAGGCACTCAGACTGGAATTGATAAAAACAGTTTAATTTGGTTTACACAGCAAATAATTCTTTCACAGATGGAGTAGGTATCATAGTGGTTTTATTTATGATAACTGGTTCAGCAGCAAAGAATGTTTGGTTTACAGATGTTTTAAGAAGATTCTGTATTTGTTTCATTACATCATCCCTCAAAGAAAGCTGAAGAAACACCTGAAGTCTGAGAACCAGTGATTCAGTGGGAGTAGGTTTGAGTGACTGGCTGTGACACTTGATGATAATGGATATTCATCAGACTGCAGGTTTGGTTAAGAGTGTCAAATTTGTCTAAGAGTGTCATTGGAGAACATTTTTCTAGCTCCATTACAGAGTACAGAACCCGCTTATACTGGACCGGTGTAAAGCTATTGAACTACAGGTATTGGCCCATTCATGTTTCTTTCCCGTAGACTAATATATGACTAATCTTTGAATGGTGTCATCCTCTCGACATCAGATTACGAGGTCTAAGAACAAGAGGGCCTCAGATGACAAAGAAGAAGGGGGTCCCCAAACTGTACCCAAGTTGAATATACTACAGGAAACACATCCATGACATGAGAAGGTATTACTATGAACACATTTGCACAAGAGAAGCTGTATGCAAGAAGCTTAGTATCAAGAGCAGTAGCTTCCCTGGCTATGTCTTCATCTTAGACATGAGAGGCTCTCTGTTTGCATGGCAACATAAATTTATGTAGGCAGGACATCGTGGCCCAGACCTTACATACTCCCCTTTGTCTAATGTAAACAGGCATATTTTCATTGTCCTGATCCAATGATGAACATGACAGTAGATTATTCTTCATCTCCTTTGAGATCAGTTCCCTATGCTTCTGCAGTCTAAACAGAGAAATAAATTGTCTCCATGGGTACAATTATTATAGAGTATTCCAGTTGTTTTTTTTCCACTGTCATCTACTAGGGCCACATTCAAACCCTCAGGTCACCATAGAGAAGGCATATAGCAGTATTTATTCAAAAGAATGGGGGTCATTTGGGCATGTCCTTGGTCAGTTTGAGCAGCTTTCAGTTTGCAGACATTACATAGGTAGTCTATGGTGTCTGGATTAAAAGTTGAACACATGACACAAGAACAACACGTTGCAAATCCCATTCCTGTTGTACATTCCTACATAATCTGTACTGGTATTTGAATCAATATATTCTCTAATACTTACTTGTCTTCACTACGGGAAAATCTACTGTACTTCCTCTCATTAGGTTTGGGCTTTGTCAGAACTGGGAGTAGGTGAGGATAGATGAAAGCAGGGCTGTTGAGGATTGCTAACCTCTGAGTTTGTGACAATGTCCAGGCAGGCCCTGTAAAATAGTTCAAACATGGGAAAGAATAATAAAGGTACAATGAAAATAAATAATATGTTATTGAAAACAAAGCCAATCTCTTTGACATGTCACAACAAGATTAATTGAGAAAAACATTCATCACTCAGGCATGCTGACACTTGTCAATGAAAACATATGCAGCACTACAATGAACAACACACAACTGGTGAAATAGAACAACACAAAACTGGTGAAATAGTGCAACACAAAAACTGGTGAAATACAATTAGAAAGCTTCAAAGCCAGCCCAAGGGCTTAGCAATTTCATGACAATTGTAAGGATTATAAGTCATGGTAGCCTAGTGCATGGTGCCAAGGCCAGCACAGCCCATCCGATTCTATTCCCAGTTAAGGGGGGAGTTTTCCTGACCCGAAACAGCTTTTGCATCAGCCAGTCTCATATAATGCACACAGGAGATATAATGAAATGGTGCTGAGAAAGAAAGCTGGTCAACTCACCTCATAATTCTGTGAGGTGGTAAAGTGAAGGCATATCACCTCACTTCTTGTGTAAGCTGGTGTTGGGAGGGTTATGATAAGCGCTTAAAAATATAGGTCTCTTGCCCAAACATTCTCCATGTTGTGGTTAGGTCGAAGGTCTTTTATTTTAATGAGATAGAAGTTTGGTTTACAAAGTTTATGGATATACTAAATGAAAATAGTAATTAGTTTCTGTTTGATAGTCTTCTTTAGTATATAATCCTATCCACATATTTCTGTATCTACTGAAGGATCAATGTAGGAGCTGTGATTATTTTTGTTGTTGTTGTTGCCCACATTGAACTCAGATGTAGCCCATACACATGCTACTACTTCTTGTGTGCTGGACTGATTTTTGCATGTGGATTAGTTTTCCCTATTACCAGTGTCCTTCGTCATTAGGCTAACCCACTCTGAGTTCTGAGGAACTTGTAATTTACGTCTCCAAGTCAAGGACAAGAAGTCAACATTTTAGTCCAACTGCCCGGTATAGGGGTTGAACCAGCTACCTCGGCATCAGCACACCAGAAGTTTAAGAGCAAGTGCTCTTATCCATTCTACTTGCTGACCTCCAGGAGCTGTGAGATGTGGTCCTGGGTTAAATCTCCATTAATTATGACAAACATAATATAATGCCGTGGTTTGAACAAAACAATCAATCAATCATGTGCCATGCCGGAAAGCGTGGGCGGTCATGATTCGCCATTTCACTCGATCACCAGAGTCGTGGATCAGCTCAGTGTTCCTGTCTCGTCCATGCCATGTGGCCAAACCATCCAGGTATTTTCCTCTCGGTCTTCCTCTTGGTCTGTTCCCTTCGATCTTGCCAGTTGTCACTAAGTTCTCCAATCCATTTCTTCTCATAACATGTCCAAAAAATTTTGACTGTCTACATCTAATTTCTCTAATCAATCTACGATTTTCATTTGTCTCTTGTAGTACTTGGTCATTGGTTTTTCTATCTGTCCATGGTATTCTTTGCATTTTCCTCAGAAACCACATTTCTGCAGCCATCAGATGTTTTTCAGCTTGACATCATTTTATTGGTCAGAATGTTTTTCATCTTGCTAAAGGCTACTTTCGCAATGGCGATTCTTGTTCTAATTTCTTCAAGGCATCTGCCATCAGATGTTATGACTGTTCCGAGATAATTGAACCGATTCACTTGTTGAAGAATATTCCCATTTACTTGTATATTACATTGTGGTACTTCGTTCTTCCTAGTGACGACCATAACCTGTGTCTTCCTACAATTTAATTCCAACCCCAGCTGCTCACTGTGTACAACCACAGCGTCTACTAATTGTTGCAGATCCTGTGCATTGTCTGCAATCAATACTGTATCATCTGCATATCTAATGTTATTTATGTTTCGTCCTCCAATGCTGATTCCATTTAGGTCTTCTACATTTCTGAAAATATTTTCACTGTATAGGGAAAAAAGATCTGGAGACATTACACATCCCTGCCTAACACCTCTCTTAATAGGTTGGTATTGTCCTACTTCATTATCAATCCTTATGGCAGCTTGTTGTTTCCAATATATGTTTTTTATAAGTCTAATGTCTTTCCCATCAATTTGTAGATCTGCAAGCATATCCACAATGTTGACATGTCTAACTCTATCAAAAGCCTTTGTGTAGTCAATAAAGCAAAGATGTATATCCTTGTTTACTTCTAAAGCACGTTCAATAACTGTTCGCAGCATATACACAGCATTTACTGTACCCTTTCCTTCTACAACACCACATTGTTCTTCCCCTATTTCAGGTTGTATTTTCTTCCTCACTCTTTGCATAATTCGTAACAAAATCTTTGTGATGTGACTCATTATACTAATTGTTCTATGTTGATCACATTCTAAGGCTCCTGATTTCTTTGGGATTGCAATAAATACAGAATTACATAATTCAGAAGGTATATCTCCAGTATCATATAATGTGTTCAGCAGTCTAGTGACTTGCTCTAGTCCAAATTCTTCTAGAGCTTTAATCATTTCTGTTGTGATGTTATCTGCACCGGGGGCCTTGCCAGTTTTCATATGCTTAAGAACATTTTGAACCTCCATCTTTAAAATTGCTGGTCCTTCATTGTTAAATCTAATAGCATACTGTTCCTCTCTGTTATCATTATACAGGTCTTTCACATAATCTGTCCATACATGTAGAATCTGATCTTTTTCTATTATGACTTTGCCATCTTTAGTTTTTAGACAGCCTGTTGATGTACTTGTTCTTTTATTAGTAAGTTCCTGCATTCTTTTGTGCACTAATTTGGTATTTTGACTGTTGTGTTGTTTTTCAATTTCTAAGCACTTTTCCTCAAGCCATGATTCTTTTGCCTTCCTACATAATATTCTGACTTGTCTGTGAATTTCTTCATATTTGGCAGGATTATTTTTGTTGAGTCTTCTTGTTTCCATTAAGTGTAAAATTTCCTCAGTCATCCATTTCTTACGACCCACCTTCTTTAATTTTGGAATAGTTGTTTCTGCAACAAAACACACATACAAATTTGAATGTTTCAGACACATCTTTTCAATGGAAAACAAAAACTAGAAACAAAAATACTTAACTGACAACTGAAATATCACATCCAAAACATGACAATAGTAATCCAAAACTGATGGTGAAACAAAAACAAGAGAAACAGAAAATAAAAAAATACAAAGGAAATTAATACAAAATGTCAGCAATGTAAAGTAACAACAAGCAACAGTTTTCTATGCCATAGGGCATACTGGATGAAAGGAGCCAGCCCCATATTTTCATAGACCAATCAGCACTCGACGGGTGTTGTAAATATCACACAGGTCATCTTTACTTCCCAGAACATGTCCATGTACCCTTTGTGGCTTATTCAACATGGGAACCCCCTTCAATTCAACCAAATTCCTGCTGTAATGGGGATCAAACACTTGACCACCGGACTGGCAGGCAGACAAACCCTAGGATTGGCAGGGTAAATAGTGTTTTCCAACCCATGCAACTCTGAAGCTGACAACCCAGTCTCATAAAATAAATACCAGAGACCAGGAAAAGTAAAGGCAGGTGACATAATACTGGCCATATTATTCTTCATGTGTCCATGTAGCCTAACTCCCATGTCCCAGTATGCCAGACATGCAAACAGGATTACGTTACTTTAACTGAAAGATCAATTTCTTGTTCTCTTTGTGTATTTCCTGTGTACATCATCAGAACATATGCTGCTAACAGCAGCCCGTTGTAAGCTCTCCAGGATGGTTTGGTTTTCTTTTCAATTATTGATGAAGTTGTGCAAAGGCATTTTATTTACTACTTGCATGTAGATGAAGTCTGCAATGTGCGACCTGTTGTCATTTGATCTATGTCTAGGAGAAATCACTTCGATAGTACCAATGTTCATTTGAACTATGTCATGAACACACATTCGCAGTTCCAATATTCATTTTATCTTTGCCATGAAGATCATCACTCTTCAGTGGTACCAATGTTCTGTCATCTAAGAAATGCAATCAGCTTCTACTTTTTCAGGTGTCTGACCTGGTATATTCCCTGCATTCTTTGAATGCAGATGATATTGCTTACATCATTAGTGCCCAAATGTTTAAGCTTTCCACAAATATCATTGTATTACTTTTCTTGCCTAGTAACTTCTTTCTTGTGATTTTTGTCACACAATTAGTTACAATATGTTCTCCAAGAGAACTATATGTGATAAGAGAAGAGAAGCAGAGACAATACCTGTTCTGTTGTTCTCCACAACTGCTGGTTTTGAAAGCAGTTCTAAAGCTGGATCTAGGTTGCAGACATTAAATGAAGTGTCACCAAAACTTTGGCAAAGGTAATTCACTTCTTCCTGCAAAGGAAATAATACACACAAAGTACAGGTAAAACAAGTAAAGATAATTCATGGCAGATACAGACAGATAGGTCTGAAGTATTAGGCCTTCAACAATGCTAAACCATGGTGTAATAAGGTGAGATGACAAACTCTCTTCAGCATAGCCTATCTTTAACGGAAAATTAAGCAAGTTATTTAATGCTTCCAAAATGGTAAAGGAAAGAAGGAGGTAGGCTGCTGCCAAGCTGTTATTGAGTTCCGAAAAACAAAACAAAAAAACCCCCCAAAAATATGACTAAGCTCAAAGAATGGAAAACACACATAGACGCAGTCAACCATTTCGAGCACAGTGTTTATCAGTGAACAAGAAAAACAAGACAATAAACAACAAATAGATAAAAATATAATTGTCCCTAGGCATTTAAATGTATCAGCTTGGTTAAGAATTTTTCCGTTCTATTGTGATCTCACATTTTTGTGGCGAAGGAGTTACGAATGCAGTTCGTAATCCTGCATACCACGTTCGAAACACAGCTGCGTTGGTTTTTTATTAAATGGTATGGATGCCGGCCGTTCAGAAAGCTATGGCAAACTACTGAACGTAAACTTGCCCAGGAATCACGAACAGCCAAAAAATGCTGGGGTTGACTGCTACATCCGTAAAGGATATGCAACTAACTTTGTCTTTGATATAACCATTGTTTCTGTTTTCATGATAAACAAGGAAGTCCTCTTTTTTTGCACTGTTTGTTACTATGCATGCTAACACCCCTATCAGTTTTAGACATTGCAACTAATGTTAATTTATTGTTTATCTGTTATATATACACACACATATATATGAAAACTGTGAACTATACTTACAATCATAGATTTTGAATCTGCAGCCTCCTGCACCAATGAAGAAGAGTTCTGGCACAGCATATAGCTTTGCAGCAATAACTGTATGTGCTGTTAACAAAACATATTAAATCACTTTCCAGTGAAAAACACATACTAGGCACATATAATAAACAACGTAACTGCAGGATAATCATGACTGAGAAAATATTGAAATTCGCAAAACAGAGAAATGGAAAATATGCAAGTGAAGGTAGGAGGACGAAAAACATATGCAGAAAAGAAACATCACAGACGATTACGAAAAGGCAAATGTTAATTACATTATCACTTTGATTATGACAAGCAAGAATTACAATTAGCAATGAAGAGACTGAATGTGTCACAAATTGTTATTACTGTAGCTGTGAGTTTAACAACAATGGACACTGTTCAAAAGAAGTCAGAAGGAGACCGGTCACAGCAACACAGAGGATAAATAGTATGAAGAACCAATGGGACAACACCAAGAAAAGTAAAAATTTTGAGAATATGCATCTTTCCTGAGTCAACAATGCGGATAGGAAATGTGGACCGTGTTCCAAACACTAAAGATGAAAATCAAGCCTTCTGAATGTGTGTCAAGAAGGACAAAAATGCATTCTATTAGATCTCTTTTGAAAGAGACTGAGCCATATGGGATAATAACCCGGTGCGATGAAGTCGACCCTGTAGACTTTTAAGCATCTTTTTTTTTAAACCCGGGTCAATGAAGTCTTTCTGGTGACTACTGCTTCCATCAACGATGAACTGTGTTTTCCGTGGAGGACTTTTGTGTTGGCAATTTCTGACAGCAGCATTATGCACAATGTGCCTGTGTGGGCTGTTGGCTTGCCGAGACTCCTGTCTTTTCCACTTTTCGCACTGGACAGTGAGGAGCATTTTGTGTGATATTCACTGGCACAGGAACAGAGCATATGGGGACGACCCGTTGCCGTGAAGTTGGAACTGCGACTAATTAACTAATTAACATCTTTTGAAGAAAACTGGCTTGTGCACAGCATCATGTCTAGAAGCTAAAATACTTTGGCCACATCAAATATCACAGTGATAAATGAAAGAACAGTAATGGAAGGCATGGTTTCTTGAAGACGAGGCAGGGACAAACCAACATTCTAGGGGACACAGGACATTCTAGGGGACAAAATGCAGAAAAATAGACAAAGGATCAAGTCTTTGCGGTGGACAAGGAAAGCGGCATTCTGCAAAGAACCTACTAAATGGTGATGATACTTTGGACTGAAAACCACACGTAAATTGTGTAGCCTTAAAAATAAAAAGCTTCTAGCAGATACTATCCATGGCTGAGAGGTTATGGTGTCAGAATGAGGCTCAGAAGGTACCACAGGTGATCTCGGCATCAGGCTGAGGATTTTCCCAAGAACCACTGGTATCTAATGATATTACACATCCCTCCAGTCTCTTGGATTGTGAGACAGATACCCAGCCTTCTCAGACAAGGCTGAAAAACCGGAGGTCCTGTGTGTAGGTTGTGCATGTTAAAAACAGGAGGTCCTGTGAGCAGGTCGTGCTTGTTAAAAACAGGTGGTCAGAATGAGGCTCAGAAGGTACCACAGGTGATCTCGGCATCAGGCTGAGAATTTTCCCAAGAACCACTGGTATCTAATGATATTACACATCCCTCCATTCTCTTGGGTTGTGAGACAGATACCCAGTCTTCTCAGACACGGCTAAAAAACAGGAGGTCCTGTGTGCAGGTTGTGCATGTTAAAAACAGGAGGTCCTGTGTGCAGGTCGTGCATGCTAAAAACAGAGGGTCCTGTGTGCAAGTCATGCATGTTAAAAACAGGTGCTGTGTGCAGGTCATGCATGTTAAATACAGGAGGTCCTGTGTGCAGGTCGTGCATGTTAAAAACAGGTCCTGTGTGCGGGTCGTGCATGTTAAAAACAGGAGGTTCTGTGTGCAAGTCGTGCATGATAAACATCCCAAGGCCGTTGGAAATCGCAAAGCATAGGCCGCTCACAATGAAGAAGTAATGGAAGACATGTTTCCTGGAAGACATGACAAGGGTTGATCTGATCATGACAATGGTTGACGCAAGATATTAACAAAACCTTAAATTCAATCTAGCATGAGAAAAAGTCTTTCTGGTGGGCTGTGATGGAAAAAACATTCTACATAAGACATGTTATATAATGGTGATGAATGAAAAGAATAAGAAGAGTCAGGAATGAAGTAGATTAAAAGCCAGGTCATAATACAATTAATCTGTGTATTTCTTGCATATTTAAGGCATATAAGTTTCTATTTAGTTCAAACTAGACTCTTCACTTCTTGTTCTTTCATACTTCATTCTCATCATCATGTAACATAAAGAACATTTTTGTTTCCAAATGAGCACCATTTCAATGGGAAGAAATCCTGTAGATAAATCATCAAATGTCCTGAGAAGAAGGATGGATCTGGACAACAGATGCCCTGATGAAGCATAACATTTTGGCCAATTGGTGTGAACGCCACAGCTACTCTGTAAACAGACTAAATAAAACCTTCATCCCACACAGGACACATGCAGAAAAACAGTCATCATATACACAAATGAAACATATGCCTGAACTGATGTGAAAGAATAAATAATAATCACTATCTTTTTTCTTCTACTCTAGGGTGTATAGGTACTTACAGTATTCTTACATTACACGCTACCTTTTCTTTCAGCAACAAGTCTAAATGATTTTACTGTTACAAAAAGGAAATTACCTTCCTAATGTTATCTTCGATCAGCGCACGCTGTTCAGAGGTGACAACTGCAGCTGTATCTGTACTTGAAACACTGAAAAGATACACCGTAAGCAGAAATTATGAGTGTACACTAATCAAGTATCACTGCTCATATTTCGTTAGAAAATTGTATGCATATGACAACATTATGAACAATAATTCTTAACTGTTGAAATATGCAGCACCAATTCAACAATTGTTGGGTTTAATTTGTAAAGTATCGTGACCATTGCGCTTTGAAAACTCCAAAAGTGTACCAGACTCCTCCCATAAATCACATAATAATAATCAAGCCTGGGCGAACTCTCCAGCAATGGCAAGGATCCCAATGTGTGCATGCTAGAACTCACAGGTTATCAATATTTAATTTGTGTATAAGTTTCCTCATTTTGAAATATAGCCTGTGTTCAAATCTATTCAGCCTACTTTTTAAGATTTCCAACTGTCGAGGAATTGTTAACATGCTTATGGGTTCTGGTTTTTTCCCCTTTATTTGAGAACACTAAGCATCCACTACCCCAGTTCATTTTATAAAATTGAAAATACTGTTCTCTCAAGTTTTAGCCACTCCACCCCTAATTGTACATTTATTTCTAAATGGAACCCATTTTCTGGAATCCATAAGCTAAACACCACATACAGCTGCATAACTTTCAATGCAATCAAGAGGCTTTTCATTATCAGAATAGCTCTATGTTGTTCTAAGTTCTGTATCTTATACTCTTGGGATGGTTGGTTGATTGTACATCCACTGGAAGACTGATGCATTAGCATTCAGGCATCTAAGCCCTGAAAGGGGCTTGCATCTTTTGGAGTGAAGCTGATGTAGAGATCTTTTTCTCATTTAGGTACCAAATTACCATCTCCCTGAGAACAGCAGTGTAGAGCTCTCCTTCCCTGCTTCAAGCCCAGAAACCAGCGGGGTGTGCAAGATGATGGCATTGGAACTTCACATCTGTGGCAAGGCATATTAGGATGCAGCTAGATCATGATTGAGCACAGTATATATGGTTCCGTCGCCCAGCTACTGAGTTAAGTGCATGGAGCGACACTGTGAGCTGTGGATTTCACGTTTAAAAAAAAATTCTTTTCTTTATGTCCCGTGTCAGACAGAGTTCTACTAGTTAAATTAAGTGGCAGACCTTTTAACATAAATGTTATTCAAGTATATGCCCCAACAGGAGAATCCAGTGAAAATAGTGTAGAGGAATTTTATAATGACATAGAGTCTGCCTTAAAGAAATGTAAAAATTTAGAAATAAACATCATAATAGGGGACTTCAATGCAAAAGTAGGAAATCAAGGGAATAGATACACAGTAGGAAACTATGGTTTAGGAGAGAGAAATGAAAGAGGATACAGACTCGTAGAGTGGGCAAAAGAACAGGAAATGATCGTAGGAAACATCTAGTCTACATTCTGATTAGCAGAAGATTTAGAAACGCGTTAACAATAGCAAAAACAATTCCCAGTGCTGATTGTTATAATGACCATAGATTACTTACAGGAACATTGAGGATAAAGTTGAAGAAAGTCAAGTATGTAACAGGAAACACTAAATATGATTTGTGTACATTGAGTAATGACAAGGGAAGACAAAACAAATTCAACATAGAAGTACGGAACAGATTTGATATATTGTCTGATCTAGAGATCCTATTCCAGGATGTGGATGATCAATGGGAAATGTTGAAGAATTCCATCAGTTTGGTTGCAGAAACAACTATTCCAAAATTAAAGAAGGTGGGTCGTAAGAAATGGATGACTGAAGACATTTTACACCTAATGGAAACAAGAAGACTCAACAAAAATAATTCTGCCACAATTGAAGAAATTCACAGACAAGTCAGAATATTATGTAAGGAGGCAAAAGAAGCATGGCTTGAGGAAAAGTGATTAGAAATTGAAAAACAACACAACAGTCAAAATACCAAATTAGTGCACAAAAGAATTCAGAAAATTAATAATAAAAGAACAAGTACATCAGCAGGCTGTCTAAAAACTAAAAATGGCAAAATAATAATAGAAAAAGATCAGATTCTACAGGTATGGACAGATTATGTGAAACACCTTTATGATGATAACAGAGACGAACAGTATGATATTAGATTTAATAATGTAGGACCGCCAATTTTGAAGATGGAGGTTTGAAATATTCTTAAGCATATGAAAGCTGGCAAGGCCCCCGGTGCAGATAACATCACAACAGAAATGATTAAAGCTTTAGAAGAATATGGAATAGATCAAGTCACCAGACTGCTGAACACATTATATGATACTGGAGATATACCTTCTGAGTTATGTAACTCTGTATTTATTGCAATCCCAAACAAATCAGGAGCCTTGGAATGTGATCAACATAGAACAATTAGTATAATGAGTAACATCACAAAGATTTTGCTACGAATTATTATGCAAAGAGTGAGGAAGAAAATACAACCTGAAAGAGGGGAAGAACAATGTGGGTTTGTAGAAGGAAAGGTACAGTAAATGCTGTGTATATGCTGCGAACAGTTATTGAACGTGCGATAGAAGTAAACAAGGATATTCATCTTTGCTTTATTGACTACACAAGGGCTTTTGATAGAGTTAGACATGTCAACATGGTGGATATGCTTGCAGATCTGCAAATTGATAGGAAAGACGTTAGACATAAAAAAAAAACATATACTGGAAACAACAAGCTGACATAAGGATTGATAATGAAGTGGGACTATATCAGCCTATTAAGAGAGGTGTTGGGCAGGGATGTGTAATGTCTCCAGATCTTTTTTCCCTATACAGTGAAAATATTTTCAGAAATGTAGAAGATATAAATGGAATCAGCATTGGAGGACGTAATATCAATAACATTAGATATGCAGATGATACAGTATTGATTGCAGACAATGTGCAGGATCTGCAACAATTAGTAGATGCAGTTGTTGTACACAGTGAGTACTGGGGTTAGAATTAAATTGTAAAAAGACACAGGTTATGGTAGTCACTAGGAAGAACGAAATACCACAATGTAATATACAAGTAAATGGGACTATTTTTCAACAAGTGAATCAGTATAATTATCTCGGAACAGTCATAACATCTGATGGGAGATGCCTTGAAGAGATTAGAACAAGAATCGCCATGGCGAAAGTAGCCTTTAGCAAGATGAAAAACATTCTAACCAATAAAAAGATGTCAATTGAAACGAGAAAAAGAGTGTTGAGGGGATACATAGAGCCTGTTCTTTTGTATGAATGTGAAACTTGGACAATGAGCAGTCAAGCTGAAAAACATCTGATGGCTGCAGAAATGTGGTTTCTGAGGAAAATGCAAAGAATACCATGGACAGACAGAAAAACCAATGACCAAGTACTACAGGAGACAAATGACAATCATAAATTGATTAGAGAAATTAAACATAGACAATCAAAAATTTTTTGACATGTTATGAGAAGAAATGGATTGGAGAACTTAGTGACAATTGGCAAGATCGAAGGGAACAGACCAAGAGGAAGACCGAGAGGAAAATACCTGGATGGCTTGGCCACATGGCATGGACGAGACAGGAACACTGAGCTGATCCACGACTCTGGTGATCGCGTGAAATGGCAAGTCATGACCGCCACGCTTTCCGGCATGGCACATGATTGATTGATTATGTCATTCCAGCGATAAAGACTTTGGTCGAAACAAAGTATGTGCGTGTTTCTGCGGAGAATCAGTAGTTACGATGGATGCAGATGTCATCCGTTGTGTGATGCTACATGATATTGATTAACTGAGATGCTATAACTGGACTGTTGTCCTGTAACCATCTGGACAAATGGCAATGTACATACAAGTTGTTTTAACGACTGCAGTCTGATAGAATATGACATGCAAATGAAACACACATTTACCGCATAAGGCCTTTCATATGGCATATAACTGTTGATTTCAAGTATTCGATAAAAGGTAGCAGAAGAAGAAATCATTTTTGACATGGTAGGTTGAGAACCTACAGATACAACAAATAGACATTAAATACATTTTGTATGGTTAATCAAGATCCTTCAGAGAAAACAAATAAAAGTTACACAAGTTTGATATAGTGTAGGTTGAGATCTTGCAGACAGGATCAGCAAACTTTGTATAATTATTATTTAATAAGTTGAAATAGGTAGCACAGTGCCTAACACAACTTCAAATATAACTACATGACTAGCAACACAAGTTAAACAGTCAAACCAATTTTTTGTAGTACAGGTCACAAGTTCAACATTCCAAATCCAATGATACATTCAAGTGTTACTTTAAGACTCACCTGTTTATGCCGGAGTCGGTGAATGTACTAGGTTCTGTTCTTGGCTGGATGGGTTCCGAATTATTAGATGCAATATGTGCCGAGTGCGGAGGTGATGGTGGATGTGGAGTCTTGAATTTTGAACATGAAGGTGAAGATGAGGGTTCAGGTTGTGAATCTCTAGTATATGTAAATGACGAAGATGTGGTGGGCACAGCCAGTGAGACTTTAGAAGCTTTAACTGGTGAAGATGAGGACATGTTCTGACCACCAGGCTGCATTATCCAGTTGCCAGTTGCTTCAGAGGCACTCGCTACAACCTGGTACGGCAACACTTCATCTCCAAAGTAGTCGCTCAACTCCTCTAGCAATTCATTCAACTCTTTTTCTGAATAAAGTAAGATGAATAGTAAGTTATAATAAGTGTAAAGCAGAAACTGATCTTAAGTGCATAACCTTTTCTCCTCTGCTGATCAATGTTTGTTATGCATGGTGTATATCATCCATTGTCGTGCACAGATGTCTGCCCACTGGTCCCATGCCACTTCAGTCAACATCTTCCAATTTGTATGGTTGAGGTTACTTTTCTGGATTCCCCCTCCCATAAGCAGACTGCCTTGGGCAGTTCTGGGCAGTTCTGCCTGCCCATATTGTCTGTAGGAAATTATCACATTTTGTAGGCCTATATCAAGGAGTAAGAGGTGCCAGTCTGTCCCTCACACTTGCCACCATGAGGGAATGACTGGCTATTTCTTCCTCCTTGCTCTAGGCCCACAAAATGTTATGTGTTATCACATCGCAGGCCCATAGCAGGAAACTGCTATGTGACAGATTTTGTTTTTGCTGCTGCCCTAGCCTTTGTTTTTTTTTAAATGCTGAACATAAAGCTAAAGAAATCTTACCACAATTAATCAATCTTACATGTATGTACCATTTACTACAAGTAATCAAGCTTACATGTAGGTACCATTTACTACAAGTAATCAATCTTACATGTGTGTGCCAGTTACCACAATTAACTCTTTCGCTACCAAACAAAAATTGGGTCCTGACCAAACAGAAATTCATGGCAGAAAATTGGAAGTACGGGTGTGTTACAATAATGCTTTTAAATGGTTAAAATGGTAGCAGATATATTATATTATATATGAAATTAAAGAGGATTGCACAAGGAACATGACAAGGTTAATAATTAATTGATAGGTTACAAATATTATGACAATAATGAGAGGTTTAATAATAACAACTGAAATTAAAGAGGTAAAAATTATTTTAAAAATTGCACTTATATGGTGTTTTCTATACTCCTCTACTGCTAATCATGTTTAATTTACTGAATAATCAAACAAACACCACTTGTCTTCAACAATATAAACAGTATTGCTCATTACAATTACCCAAAAGGAAGTTTTGCTGCATATTCTGAACCATGTCTTTTTCACACAAAATGAAAAAAAAATAATGGCAGAAAACTCGAAGTAGGGGTGTGTCACAATAATGTTATGAAAATGGTTAAAATTGTAGCAGAAATGTTTTATTATATATCAAAATAAAGGGGATTGCACAAGGAATATGATGGTATTGGAATTATTGCTATAGGTTGTAAATATAATAAAAATAATAATATAATTTGACAAAAAGAGGTAAAACTGATTAAAACATTGCACTTACCAAGGGGCGTTGTTATTCTGATCACTGCTAATCCTGTTGAATTTACTGAACAAACACCACTTTTCTAAAATACAAACACAATTGCTCCCAATCAATCATCCGAAAAGAAGTTTGGCCGCAGATTCTGAAGCATGTCTTTTTCAGAAAAAAATTAGGAAAATACTTGGCAGATTTACATTTAATTACAATGAATATTTACACGTCTGTTTATTTTTATTTACAATATGTGGCAGTCTATTTGTGATAGGCTGCAAAGCAAACTTTGGGGCACAAGTGTGGTCTATTAGTGCAGCCGGAGCAAACAAAAGATGATCTGTGTCGTTTAGTTCGAGTGCTGCAAAAAACACAGCCTCTATAGACACCAACAAATTCTATTAAATACTTGGCTCCTGTCACTCTTTCCACATAATTTCCTGCAACAAACTTTTTGAAATTCTTTGGCAGGCAGAGTGTCAAACTTTCAGGAATAATCTGAGCTGCTTCGCGATGTGCACTTTAAAGTAAACTTTGCTTGAAATCCTTCAATGACAGTTTTTTCCTCCTTTCTCTGTTTGGCATATGGAATGTAGGGTGTGAGCATTGATCTGTGCAATTTTAAAGATCCAGTAGTAGATCTTCTTCCACCACTTAATGGTTTTCCTATCATGGATATTATAATATCCAACCATTTGGTCCATTCTGTTGCAGCCATTCATCGCCATGTTATATTCATGGATCATCTTCGGCTTGCTTCGCGGTTTTCTCATTCCGCTCTCAACAGTTCCAACAACAGACTTGGTAGAGACAACAATGCTTGTTTTTTTTATAGCTTTTTTCTCTCCATGCCACACACAATATTCTATCTCCTTTAAGAAACCACTTCATCTCTTGATGCTGAAGTCGCAAATGCTTCAACTCTGGAGGGAAGCCTACTCGGTTGACATTCAGTGTCCCTGTATAATTGAAATTGTTGGAATGCAGATAATCAATCAGAGCATTTGAAGTGTAGAATCTGTCAGCAAAGATGTGATGGCCAGCTCCGAGAACATTCAGTAGTGTGACAAACACTTTCACTGCATGAGCAGTTGTGGGATCTAAATCCGGACTGTATTCGGTGTTTCTTCCATAGTAAATTTTTATATTCACCACATAGCCAGTCGCAGAATCACAAAGACCAAATGTTTTGATGTGGTACTTGTGAGGCTTTGTTGCATTGTATTGTCTGTGCTGAAATCTGCCCTTCCACCCAATAATCATTTCATCAATGGACACATTTTCAAATGGGTAAAATGCTTCCTGGAACTTCTTCAGAATCATGTCAACAATAGGGTAATTTTTTTTGCACCTGCTGCTGGTTCACATACGTGAAACATTGGTGTGATAAATAGATTCAAATCGATTCCTGGGAAACATAGTGGCATACCAAGGAGTACATAAATGTGCACTTGTACTCCAATAGTGTTTGATACATGGTCTTGGATCAAGTCCCATAGCAATAATGACAGACGTAAACTTCAGCCATTCGTGCTTCGTGAGTGGGATCCAGGATAACAGACTAGAATGTTTTCTTTTAGAAGTGTTCTGCATCAACATCTTTTCTGCATATTCGTTTACATTTTTAATTAAACAATCCACAATGTCATTATCAAAAAACACTTTGAGAAAATCCATAGGTGTTTGAAGTTGATAAAGTTTAGAGTTGACGTGAGACCTTCGAGGACGAAACTCAAACTTGGGTTTTGTTTCCCCTTCTGACACATCTAGCCATGTCGATGATGATGGGAGAGGTGCATCACCCTCTACAGAAGCTTGTAATTCGAGTTTTTTCCTCCAGTTGTATTCTTATTTTGTACTGTTTGCTTTCCTTTGCGTTGAGAAGTAATTGTGACATCCTGACATTCATTGTCAGATGGACATTCATTGTCAGACACCTCAGCTGATGACGAACTATCACTAGTTTCTTTATCACCACGTGCTAAAACTTTAGACTCACAAATAAAACTTCTTTCTGAATCCTCACTTAAATCGGAATCACTATTGTTTAAAACAGTTTCGAACAATAACCTAGCTTGATCTGAAGTCATTCGACGAGGCCGCATACTCGTGGGCGTTTCCATTTGTGGAAAAACCAAAACAAACAAATTAACACTGCTTTAAAACTTAAAAATTCACAAGAATCGATGTTGGCAAATGTTTGACCGCACAATGATGATATAGATATGTTCCGCCTGTGTGAATTTTCAGTTTACTGTAACTTAAAATTCCGGAATGGAGCAGAAATGTATCAAATACACCACTGATCATTCTGTGTCGATAGAATAACCAATTGCCACCAAAGTCGGTCAATTGTGGTGATGTATCGGCCGCTGGTAGCGAAAGAGTTAATCAATCTTACATGTATGTACCAGTTACCACAATTAATCAATCTTACATGTATGTACCATTTACTACAAGTAATCAATCTTACATGTATGTACCAGTTACCACAATTAATCAATCTTACATGTATGTACCATTTACTACAAGTAATCAATCTTACATGTATGTACCATTTACTACAAGTAATCAATCTTACATGTGTGTGCCAGTTACCACAATTAATCAATCTTACATGTATGTACCATTTACTACAAGTAATCAATCTTAAACGTGTGTGCCAGTTACCACAATTAATCAATCTTACATGTATGTACCATTTACTACAATTAATCAATCTTACATGTGTGTGCCAGTTACCACAATTAATCAATCTTACATGTATGTACCAGTTACCACAATTAATCAAGATTACACGTATGTACCATTTACTACAAGTAATCAATCTTACATGTGTGTGCCAGTTACCACAATTAATCAATCTTACATGTATGTACCATTTACTACAAGTAATCAATCTTACATGTATGTGTCAATTACTACAATTAATCAATCTTACATTTGTGTGCTAGTTACTAAAATTAATCAATCTTACATGAATGTGCCATTTACTACAATTAATCAATCTTACATGTGGCGAAGGGGTTGCGGACGCAGTTCGTGATCCCACATACCCACAATCGAAACACAGCTGCGGGCAATTTGGCAGCAGACTGCCTTGCATTGGTTTTTTACGATATGGTACGGGTGCTGGTCGTTCAGAAAGCAATGGCAAACTACTGAACGTAAACTTGCCAAGAGATCAAAACAGCAAAAAATGCTGGTGTTGACTGTGACGTCCTGTAAAGGATATGCTTCAATCTTTAACATGTATATGCCAGTTACTACAATTAATCTTACATGTATGCGTCAGTTACTACAATTAATCAATCTTACATGTATGCGTCAGTTACTACAAGTAATCAATCTTACATGTATGTTTCAGTTACTACAACTAATTAATCTTACATGTATGCTTCAGTTACAACAATTAATCAATCTTACATGTATGTGTCAGTTATTACAATTAATTAATCTTACATGTATGTGCAAGTTATCACAATTAAACAATCTTACATGTATGCGCCAGTTACTGAAATTAATTAATCTTACATGTATGCATCAGTTACTACAATTAATCAATCTTACATTATGTGCCAGATACTACAATTAATCAATCTTATATGTATGCTTCAGTTACTACAATTAATAAATCTTACATGTATGTGTCATAGTGTGGACAAGACAGGTTAAGCACGTGATCGTATAGACCCAAGTCTCCGCGTTGTTTTAAACATACTTTATTGGCCGAATAGTTATACTACAGCATACATGATGGTAGACTCCCTGCTCGGTGTTGACATGTCTTCTCGCTGGCCCCAAGTGACGTGTGTGTTCTCCTAGATACACTTCTTCATTCGTGCACACACGTTCACTATGGTTTTCCCCCTAGTCAAGGAATGCGCAGCATTCCTTAACTCTTTACTCCTAACCTAATTCCCTCACTGTTACAATGCCTCCCCTTCTTCAAAGAGAATTTTTCCTTGAAAAAATCTCAACCCCAACTTTTAATTAGTTAACTTTACATCTCTATACTACAATAACAACAATTCCATATATTTCCTAACTCAATTCTCCTATCTCCTCATAGCCAATTGCTAACCAGAGACAATAATATCGAAACTCTCTACAAAACTCGTTATAAAGTTCTCTAGAAAACTCTCTACAAAACTCTCCATAAAATTCCCCACAATACAAAAGTCTCCATAAGCGAACCGCTTTTACTTTAAAATGTCCCTCCAAATTATGATTGACAAAACTGAAGATATTCCCTTATCCTTTATTTCCCCCTTATTCACATTCTCACACTCTCAGGATTCTAGGATAGACAGAAAAAACATAGTTAGATTAGATTTGGGTTGGTGCGCACCAAAAAAAAATAAGAAAGAAAAAGTAAGGAAAAAGTAAGAAGTAATCACCTTTCTCTTCCCATACATTCTCAAAACTTTATCAAAAAATAAAGTTTCCAAATTTATCTTCAGTTTCCGTCAATAATAATTGTTATTATCAAAAAAAAATATGTTAATCCAAAACTGCCAGCCTTTGTACTATTCAGGTCATCAATTTCCCGTTTACCCTTCCTTCAACAAAAAAAAAAACCTCCTAACTATTATTATACTGTTAAGTACAGTCTTCTTCTTCCAATATCCAGTTATTTAAATGCCAAAACTCAACCTGGCATTCCCCCCATATTCTCCCATTAAACGCTGTTCAACCCAGCTCCTATTATAAACCTTGTATATACATTGCATACCCCACATGTAATAACAACATAGCCCTCCATTACTACATATTGTGTCACTTCACTAACCACCACTTTAATTGAACTTCAAAGTAATAATCATTTTAAACACACTCAATAAAACCAAAACATTGTAAAAATAACCATCTAAGTTAACTTATTTTTCACATTTCATAAAACACAATTGCAGTCCCAACAATTGAGCAAACCATATTAATCCCCTCATCATATTTATCCCCACACATTAATCAATTTACACATACATTATGAATTTCAAGACCATATTATGAGTACCCAATAATAATTTTCCGTTTTAGAAAAAACTCCACCAAGTACCTTCTTTGTAAACACAAAAATATCGTGTCTAACTTCTTCTTCTATCTGCCATCTGCAGAATATTCTACCAAGCCATTTATCTATCTCTTCTCCATTTTCTTAATAACCTCAAATTTTTTTTCTATAATTGCAATATCTACATCAATGTCGCTATCCTCCCGAGGAGAGCTATCTTCTTTCATATCAGCTTCTTCATCAGTTTCTGACTTTTCATCCATTTCTTCTTCCCCGTCTGTATATCCATTACTAGCAACCGCTAATTTCTTCCTTTCTAAATCCAATCTAATTTTCCTGTCTTGCCGTCTCAACAAATTTTCAAATACTGGCATATCTTCACCACTTGAAGAACTCACTCTAAGTTTCCTTTGCCTCTTAATTTCTTTTTCTTTCTGTCTATCCAACTTTCTTTTTACTGCCTGTCTTGTATTCATAAATGGAGGTTCGATATTTTCCCTGACCGACTCTTCACTAATATAATCGTCATACATGTTATTTTCCTCTGTCATGACTGTTTTTGGTACCGTTTCTTCTTGTTCAGCTGTTGTTACTTGTTTTCCATTCTTTATAGGCATTGGATATACCGTTTGTCTGACAAACTGTCCACCTGACAATATTTCTTCGGAACAATAATTATTATTATTATTCTCTGCATTCCTTTCTTCATTATCCCGCCTTAAGTGTTCTACATGTGAACGTGCAACATGCCCTGAAATTTGATTCTTAATAGTATATGACACTGGACCTTTTTTTTCTAGAATATAGTATCCCGGGACCCAATGAGCATCAAACTTAGAGTTTTTTCTATGTTTTTTATAATATACTCTATCACCTACGTTAAACTCTTGTAAGTGTGCATTTTTATTTGCGTATTTCTTCTGTCTTTCTCTAGCCTTAATTATATTATTTCTTAAACGTACATGTGCTTTATGCATCTCTTGCAACCTTGTTTCTTGAAAATCTTCCCCCAGATATTTTCTCCTAGGCTTTAATAAATTATCAATTGGCAATATTGGTTCTCTTCCATGTACTAAGTAAAATGGTGAGAAACCTGTTCCTTCATTTTCGTGTGTACGTATCGCCGCTAATGCTATCCCCAAATAAAGATCCCAATCCATATCGTGTTCTTCTACATTTTTCGCTAGAATATTGTATAGTGTTCTGTGTTGTCTCTCATTTTTAGCATTAGAAGTTGGTCTGTAATATGAAGTCCTAATGTGTTTTATATTCCAATCTTTTAGCAATTTCTCAAACTTTTTATTTACAAATTCTTTCCCATTATCTGTAAGTATTATTTGTGGACACCCAAACCTTGGTATAAATTCTTGTAAAAGCATATTTATAACTGAATCGGCACTCTTGTCTGGAATTGGATAAACTTCTGGCCAGAGACTATATGAATCAACTATATGTAGTAGGTATACATTTCCCGATAATGTTTTTGGATGAGGACCTGAAATATCCAAACTTACTTTCTGCATTGGAAATTGAGGAATATCGGTATCTTGTAAAGGACATTTGATTATCTTCATGTTTCTTAACCTACACTTTTCACACGCTTCAACATATTCATATACACTTTTGAATAAATTCGGCCAGTAATATTTACTGCTAATAGCCTTCACTAACTTATCTCGTCCAAAATGACCATTATTATCGTGATATGCCTTTAAGACTTCTTGTTCTAAATGTTTCGGAATATATTTTCTTACTCCTTCACCTTTTTCACTGATATAATATAATTGATTGTCTTCTTGTAACTCTACAAACTTTCTTTTAAAACTATTTTCCCCTGTTTCTTTCAGTTTTCTTTTTATCTGTACTATTTTTGGATCTAGTTCTTGTTCTGTTTTCATATCAAACTGTTCTAAATGTGGGTCTTCTGTTCTAGGTTCAGACTCTTGATCCGATGGTAAACTCTCAAATTCTTCCCTATTTATTATGGCAGAATCTAATATATTTACTTGCCAGTTTCGATCGTCTATGTCTGGTTCAACTTCATCTTCCGTGTTTCCTGATGACTGTGGGTACGGGATTCTAGACAAAAGATCGGCGCACGTATTATGTTTCCCTGACACATATTCAACCCTAGCATTGTACCCTTGTAAATTCAATGCCCAGGTTTGTATTTTCCTATTTTGTATTGGCGCTTCTAATATCGACTTTAATGGCATGTGGTCAGTTCTAATAATGAAATTGGCGTTATGTAAATAGTAATTTAATTTTTGAAGAGCGTAGTGTATAGCATATGCTTCTTTCTCAATAATCGGCCATTTCTTTTGAGTCTTGCTGAGTTTATGAGACAAGAAATAGATTGGTCTTTCATTTTTAACCCCTGGTATTCCAGATTCTTCTCCTTCATATGGTTGAACCAAACATGCTCCTATTGCGTTGTCTGAAGCATCTGTGTATAATATTAGCTGTTTATTCAAGTCTGGATGTGTCAATAATGGTACCACTGTTAAGCTATCTTTTAAAAGTTCGAACGCTTTTTGACACTCATCATCCCACTTAAACCTAGCGTATTTTCCCGTTAAATTCGTAATAGGTATTGCTATCCTTGAAAAGGCTGGTACAAACCGTCTATAATACGCACACGTTCCTATAAAAGCACGCACTTCCTTAACATTAGTGGGAGGAGGTAACTCTTTAATAACTTTTATCTTTTCCTGGTCTGGTTTAATACCTTCCCTATTTATTATATAACCTAAATATTTTGTTTCTGTCTTTAAAAACTGGCACTTACTAAGCTTTAATTTAACTTCATGCTTTCTTAATCTGTCAAATACTAGTCTAACATGTTTCAAATGATTCTCTACATCTCCTTTCGTAAAAATCAATACGTCATCAATATATGCCAGGGCAAAACTTTGCATACCGTCTAGTACTTCATTTATTAAGAACATATAGTGAGATGGTGCATTTTTGAGACCGAATGGCATACGTAAGAATTCGTAAGAACCCATATGAGTACAAAAGGCACTTTTTCTTTGCGCGTCCTTCGACATCGGAATACACCAAAATCCTGCTCTTGCATCCAGCGTTGTGAAATATGTAGAGCCATTAAGTAACCCCAAAATATCATCAATCACCGGCAATGGGTACGCTACATTCTTAGTAATTTTATTTAACGCCCTATAGTCACAGCAGAACCTGTTCGAACCATCAGATTTGGCTACTATGACGACCGGAGATGACCATTCTGATTTTGACCTTGTTATTATGCCTGCTTTCAACATATCTTCTACTGCCTTTTCTACGACTTCTCTATTTCTTAATGGAGTTCTGTATGGTTTTAAACTAATTGGTGGATGATCTCCCGTGTCTATTTCCATCGTAACTGTTTGTGTCTTACCCAATTCTAAATCATTTATCGCAAACACATCTTGATTTTGCTTTATAAGTTTTTCTAACACTTCCTTATTTTCTGGCGAAGTTTTTAATTGTGCTAACAATTCTTTTTCTCTTGTTACTTTGTCTAGTGAATGTATTTGTGCTGTATTTCTTCTATATGGATGGATCAATTCATCCATTCTTACGTTCCCTTTTCTTCTGCATCCGCGTCTATTATTAATTCTTTCACTAGAGGTTTCTGAATAACTTATACCTGCCATATTTACTCTATCTGTTGCCAATATGTCACTAACGTTATGTTCTAGCTTGGCTATTACACATCCTCTGTATAATTTAATTTCTCTACCTGTGTTATTTATAACCATTACTGGAAATGTTAAACTTTTATCTAATTCTATTATTCCATCCGGAACTTCTAAACCTGGCTCATCAATTATTTCATTTTGCAATTCCGTGATTCTGACTATGTTTCCTGCTACATAATACGGGTTTCTCTTCAGTTTTGCTTGTATTAAATTAACTGACTGTGGTTTTAAATTCATGGTCGTTTTAACTCTAACTAGTGTCGACACATGCATATCTTCTTCTAGATCTACGTAAACATCTTGGAATTTTAATTTATGCAAATCAAATAAAAGTCTCACCCCATTTTTCAATAAAAAATCTCGTCCCAATATCATATTTCTATTTAATTCTTTAACCACATGAAACATATGCCTGACATTTATCCCTCCTAATTTCAAATTTATCATCGTTTGTCCTAACACTTCTAACTTTTGTCCCGTTACCGAATGAAGATTCTCCTGAATTCTAAATATTTTACAATTTTTTAACATTCGATATAAAAATGCTTCTTTAATCACGCTAACTTGTGCTCCCGAATCCACTAATGTTCTAACTTTATATTTTCCTATCTGTACTATACATGAGCTAGGATCTACCATATTTAATGACAATTGTTTTACCTCGTCTTGTTTTTTATTTCTAAATGTTCTATTATACTCATCCTTTGGGTTTTTAATATATTGATGCCCTTTTTGGATCTTACTATCTTCCCTCCTACTGCCGACCCTATTCAGTAAGCGGGATGCCCATTTTCCTGATTTCCTGACCTTCTAAAATTTCTCTGTATTTCTCCAGAATTCCAATTTACTGGTCTGCCATTTGCAATTCTATTCTGTATACTCGACTGAACACCTCTACTATTTTGCGTATTCGATGGGCCACTTCTGTTACCACAAAAGCGAAAAATGTGCCCCCGTTTGTGACACCCCCAACAAACCACATTCGAGTTATTTGTGTTTCCTTCCATGTTTCTTACAGTATTTCTCACTTGTCCTCTTCTATCTTGATTATATACGTTCTCGTTTCTTTGTACCATCTGTATTTCTCCTCGTCTTCCTCTCCATCCATGTCTATACTGTCCTATTTCCATAGGTTCTTCAATTCTATCTTCTGAACTACTACCTAACTCTCGTCCTACTCTTAACCTAAACCTCCTCCTCAAGCTTTCCTCTTGTATAGCGATATCTACCGCTTGTGACAATCTTGCAGGATTCTCTCTTAATAATTTAAATTTCAATCCATCTGACCTAATCCCATCAACAAAAATCCCTACTAACATCCGTTCCACCTCTTCAGCTCGTACATTCTGTCCTAAAAATGACTCTTCCGCCAAATTGATTAACCTGTCACTATATAACTGGACACTTTCTGTGCTGCTTTGTCTAGTCTGTCGCAATACTGAGAATGCGTGTTGTGGATCAGTAATTTCAGCATATTTTCTTGCGAGATCATCTTTAAATTCTTCCCAGGTTTCACCTCCTGCTGCTTCTAATTTTCTTCTTATATGGTCAGAAACTGGACTTGTACTTGTTCTGTATGCCAAATTCTTTTTCTCCCCATCTGTAGCGTTTATTAAATATGCATGTTTCTCAATAGAAATGATCCATTTCTTAAACTGATTTGCTTGACCACTAAATCTTTCAACATCACTGTTTACATTTTGTTGTCTTAACACTGCATTCAACCTTGATATTGCCCCGCCAACTCCAGTCAGTACCTGTGAAAAATCTTGGGATTCCATCCTAAAATCTATAATTATCAAGCAATATACAAATATTTCAAACAATGTTAATTTCAAATTCAGCAACAATACATAATCTGTTAATTACTCTAATATTATCTAATTAACTTAACTAAAGCCTCAAATCGAAGATCCTGACGAAGAATATTCCTGTTTCAATCCTGAATTTTGATAAAAGAATTTAAATGAGCTACTGATTCAGAATTACCTACACCACATTAACAAAGGACTCTAATCAAGCTCGTTGAAATGAGCAGAACAAAGAAGAGCCTCTGGATTTCTTTCCATAATAATTTAATCGAAGTCGAAGTCAGTTCTTTCCAATTAATTCCTGACGAAAATTATGCTCGATACCAGGCTCGCAACAAAACTGCTTGTTTACTTGCTCGATTAACTGTAGATTCCCTTCAAGTAAGGTCACCTTCACGCAAACGACAACTGCTCACGACTTCAGCAACAAAAAACTCAGTTTCCAACAGCCATCTGGGTTTTTCATATATATATTTCAGCGCAAACGTAATCCAGTCAACAACAATTTGATTTAAAGCTGACGCCATGGTCAGTTTAAAGTGCTTTATCTTATAAGTTGAGACAAATTTTATCAATGCCTTCTAAATGTGAAGTGACTGTAGAAAGTATTGCAGATCTTGATTTCATAATTATGAAACTTGCACCATAACCTTGACTTCACCTTCAACAGTCCCACGGGTTAAACTTCATAATTTGTACTGATTTTTGATGCAGAACGGCATTACTTGATCAATTTTTCAATTAGCGTTGGTCAATTCTCCAGTTAATTTATAGGATTAAATATGTAATAACATCAGTCTTTCAAAAAAATAAGTTTATCAATCAAACCTTTTTTTGAGCGCTGTCCTTGAAAATGGAACTCCTTGTTAAACAGGTATACAATAACTATCAACAGGCGGCTTTCATCTGTTGCGTTTCTCAATATTTACAAACTTCCTTCTCCAGACGCCCAGACACAACAATTTTCCATAGCGGTACTCTCTCCGCGACCTCCCATGTTTCAGACTTTCACGGCACCAAATCAACCTGCTGTCATAGTGTGGTCAAGACAGGTTAAGCACGTGATCGTATAGACCCAAGTCTCCGCGTTGTTTTAAACATACTTTATTGGCCGAATAGTTATACTACAGCATACATGATGGTAGACTCCCTGCTCGGTGTTGACATGTCTTCTCGCTGGCCCCAAGTGACGTGTGTGTTCTCCTAGATACACTTCTTCATTCGTGCACACACGTTCACTATGGTTTTCCCCCTAGTCAAGGAATGTGCAGCATTCCTTAACTCTTTACTCCTAACCTAATTCCCTCACTGTTACATATGAGTCAGTTACTACAATTATTCAATCTTACATATATGTGTAAGTTATCACAATTAATCAATCTTACATATATGTGCAAGTTACCAAAATTAATCAATCTTACATATATGTGCAAGTTATCACAATGAATCAATCTTACATGTATGCATCAGTTACTACAATTAATCAATCTTACATATATGTGTAAGGTACCACAATTAAACAATCTTACATATATGTGCAAGTTATCACAATTAATCAATCTTACATATATGTGCAAGTTATCACAATTAATCAATCTTATATATATGTGCAAGTTACCACAATTAAACAATCTTACATGTATGCGTCAGTTACTACAATTAATTAATCTTACATGTATGTGCAGTAGTTGGTGTACTGGTTATGATGTTATGCCAATAACGGCACACGCGGTCAGACAAAGGACAAATAAAGCACAAAATAGAACTAAATGTACATGACATATGCTAAATAAACAAATATGAAGTAAACATGAAAGGAACAATAGTATGGCAGCAGTGTTCACACAAATACTTGCTTGTGACTTTTGTTGGTTTATCAAATCGGAAGTCTTCTTCATCCAATTGTTCTCTCTCGACCTCAGAGATATAATTAAACTCTGGGTCATTAGCATCAGTGTCATCATCTGTCACAACATCATCTGAAAAGCAAAGAAATTATTGCATCATTGTGAAAAACTGGTGGTATCTGTCAGATGGATTTGCTGAGATTTAAAAGCTGACAGCCGAGGCAATTATCAATATACAGGCTAACATTTTTACAAATTTCTTCTTCTTCCTCTTCTACTTCTTCCTCTGTACTATAATTCTATTAAACTAGCACTGCAGGTTCTTCTAAATATTCTCCTATTTCAGTTTCATTTACACTATATGGTTTCTCTTCAAAGATAGTGAGTCTCTCCATAATGTCTTGCAGGACATGTTCTCCCATCACTAGGATACCATGTTTGATGGCACGACACCTAAAAAAAAATATTTTTGAATGTGGTATTTCATCCTATTGTTGCTAATTTGGTAAAGTGTGAAAACCCAATTTCTATTGCCAACCCAAGTTTGGGATGGTTTTTCTTCTATTGTGCATTGCAGTACCCTATTACAATAGCTGTTGCTTCTCTGATGCTGGCTAGATAGTTTTCTTGTGGCATGTGACCTCTTTCTTTGGCCAGACTATCAGCATCTTCCTTTTCTTTGACATGAGAGCGTACAGTGGGTCACTACTTTCTGCAAATTATGAGAATTTAGATACATGACCTTTGCAAGTTACTAAGTTCATCTTTATTATTTGAACTTTGTCTGCAGACTTATGCAACTGGTAATTATCTATCTGCTTGGTCACTAGCTCCTTAAACAAACAAACAAAAACACTGTAAAAGTTTGAAAACAATGTTCATATATGTACAAATTAATTAATGCTGACTACATCCCGAACACTGGGGAGTGCCGGTAGCACAATGACTAGCACCCTTGCCTGCCAGCCAAGGGTTATGTGTTATACTTTAATTGTCCTGGACCCCAAGGTCAACCCAGTCTAAAATTTGTTCCAGGAATGTCCTGGCAATTAAAGGTGGCTGTAATTGTGTGTTATCTGGGCCCGTAAGGGAAGGAAAGAACAGTAACACTGTAACCTGCCATGCATGTTATAGTAGGTGACCAAGAAGTGTTGGCGCCAGATTGGCTACCTCATGCTGTATAAAATGTTAGCTGCAAACTTCAACAATCACGAACAAGTCTACAATAGACTTGGGATGGGAGCTAGCTGAGGGTCTATACTACATTGGAGGACAGGAAGATGGGGGTGGAAGAAAGGAAGAGCAGCAGCAGCAGCAGCAGCAGAAGAAGAAGAAGAAGAAGAAGAAGAAGAAGAAGAAGAAGAAGAAGAAGAAGAAGAAGAAGAAGAAGAAGAAGAAGAAGAATAGAGTGCTTTTGGCCATATCAACCACCGATTGTGAGTCAGTGTAGCACAATGGTTAGCATATTTGCCTGCAGGCCTGATGGCCAATGTGTTTGAAGCCCAAAAGAGACAAGCATTTTTTTATAAATACACCTGAGGTTCCATGTCGATTCAGAGGGAACATCTTGTGCTGTGGCAACAGGTATGTGTTCATGCATCTCCACACATCTCAATCCTTTGTGCAATGGATCATTTCTGTTGTTGATATTCCTCCATGTCACTGTTCTATTCTATTTAGCATTTCTCTTGGTCTGCTCCAGTCTCATCTCATCTACCATTGGTTTCTCCATTTGTCATGTTTTTCAATGCCTCTCTTCTTATTGCATCGTCAAAGAACACTAAGGGAACCTAGCATCGTGTAATGGATACCAGAGATCTCAAAGACAGGAAAAGTAACAGTAGTAATACTGATCATATTACCCCTCGTGTGCCATTTGGTCACGGATAAAAGGATGTAACATCATAAAAGGTGACTAAAGAGGGTTGTTCTAAGAGTGGCTACCTCACACCACAGACCAAAGAAAAATCAGCCAACATCCAACTGAGCACACATTGGCCCACAAAGGGCTTGGTATGCATGGTTGTATAAACTCTATGGAACACTGATTGAACTAAAAAAAAAGACAGTTAAATTCATACACGAGACAATATTGCAGTTATAGACAAATTTCAAACGAATGAAAGAAGAGGAACAAATGCATGGTTGTGGGCCTACACTCCACAAGCAGTCTTAAAGGCAAAAGTAGAAGATTGTATCCTCAAGTTGCCTTATGGATGTTAACAGTCCATTTTTTTCTTTTTGCGCTAGCTCACTTTGAACTCAAGCGTAGTCCATACACACTACTTTTAGTGGTGCTGGACTGAATCTTGCATGTGGATTAGCTTTATCTATTAACAGTGTCCCTCGCCATCAAGCGAACCCACTCCAACTCTAGAGGTACTTATAATTAACGTCCTCAAGTCACGGACAATAGGTCAATATTTTAGTCCAACTGTCCGGTGTAGGAAATGAACCCCTTACCTCTGCATCAGCACACCAGATGCTTAAGAAATTGCATTCTTATCCATTTGGCCATGCTGACCTACTAACGGGCAAATTATTTTACTTATGGCTGATTATTTTCTCTAAGCATTGGGTTGCTAGAGGAAGCATTACCAACTTAAGTGTAATCCCAGCTAGTGTGTATGTACTGTGCTGAATCATGACTTTGTTACATTCTAATACCCCTCTCCGCAGATCTGAAGTTTCAGTGTCAGGCATGCACACCCTGGTTTCTGAGCTCGGAAGGAGGAGAAGACCTCTGCTATACAGCCCTCTGTGGAGATGGTAGTTTGGTACCAGATTGGGCGGAAAGTCTCTACTCCGACAGATGTGAGTCCTTTTCAAGATTCAACCTAACACCAATGCATCAGACTCAAAATTCAGTCCTGAGGATTCACAACCAAACCAAGAGGCTCACTGAGATACAGAGGTGCTAATGTGCGAGGATCAGGGTTTATACTGACCAAGACCTCTCATCACCTCCAAACAGGGCATCTTCAGATCTAACTGGCTAATGAAGGGAGAATAAACCAAGGTTTCCGCTGAGACGAAGCTTGCTGAGGACTCAAACTTTGCATGCTACAATACTGTAAGACAGTCACAGCTGTGCCTTGACAATAAGCACACAAGTCCTGAACTCACCACTTGGGGCTGTCACTTGCATGCTCGAAGTGAATGTGTTGCTTGCCGACCTGTAATGAATTATGGCATTCTCCTTTTATTTTAATCTTTCATCTCCCATTGGAGCATACGTCCTCAACCAACTCAAGGCAAGCCATTTGTAGGCATGTTGATGATTGGTTGGATTTTACAGTTATAGGTGACAACAGAATGAAGCAACCAGTTCTCATGCTAACCCTCCTTAGTCATCCCTTACAATATGCATGGTAGGTTAGTGTTACTATTCTTTGCTTCCCTTATATGCTCAAGTAATAAATGGGTGAATCAACTCCAGAGAACTATTGGAGGAACTGATCCCAGGACCATCAAGTTGGGAGACAAGTGCTCTGACAAATAGTTATAAAGAGTCATAGCCAAAAACAGGGTAGACCAAATTACCCGTGGGTAGAGATAACAAACATATAACACAACTTCATTGACTCAATGCATCATTTATACCTGTGGTTTTGTACAGAGAGGAAAGAAACTGGGCATAGTCAGCATCATCACAATAATTATCGTACATATCCGTTGTTATGTCTGGGGCAACAAAGGCGCTCTCAATTTCTGTAAGTGAAGTACTTGTCAGTGGCAGTTTTGACCTTGTGCGGCGAGCAATCTGGAAACAGTATGCTAAATATTATGACAGATACTTTTTTAAAATTCACTAACTGTAATTTTCAGTAAATTGAGGACCAAATTCAAATTTCTGAAGATAAGCTCACTTTAAATTGTAACTGAAGTCAAAACTGTCTCTAATATATCCAAAATGCACACATGAAAACAGCAAACAAAACAAAACATTGGTTGCTAAAATGATTTACCTGTTAGATCATTGGCACCTTGCCGCCTTGACAGACGAGAGTTTGTAAGGGATGGAGTTATTGCCTCTCCATAGCACAAAGCCTGGGCTAAAATATAGAGATCTCAAGTGTTGCCCATGCAGCATGATCCCTCCCTCGGCCTGCCTAGTTCACTCCAGAGGAAAGGTAACACCTCTACATCTGGAACAAGGCAAGCTGCAGAAGCTGCCGGATCAGCAAAGCAATGCTCTAATTGTCCGCCTGTCAGAGCTTCGATCCTAGACCAGCCGCCAACCAAGGCTTAGGGCCTGTTCTGCCCTGTCATGACACTTTGTCTTTAGGTTGCATTTCCTCGCACCAGGGTAAGGCTTGTACCCTCCCAATTGCGCTCTTCCGCGCCGAAGCCGTTGGCACAATGTGGGGTGTCGGGTTTGGCGCTAACAGAAAGCAGGTAGTACCGTCTACTGTTATACGGTAGCTCAGTCATATCTGACTAAGACCTGACACAAACCTGTTAGATAACCTTTCACTAAAAGTAAACACAACATGCTTTTACTCTTGTATGAGTCTGTCACATGACATCGGGAAGCTGCAGCTCACTTCGTCTTCATATCGCAGCATACCATACATTATAAAGTCACAATGCCTTCATCATCATCATCCAGTCGCCTGTCCTGTGCAGGAACCCTCCACCTTACTGTCTTTTGAGTTTTCTCTCTACCATAAGCCAGATATTATGTATCTGTTGCTGTACACCAGATGTGCTGTCTCTGTTGCTGTAAACCAGACATCCTGTCTCTGTTGCTGTAAACCAGATATCCTGTCTCTGTTGCTGTAAACCAGATGTCCTGTCTCTGTTGCTGTAAACCAGATGTTCTGTCTCTGTTGCTGTAAACCAGATGTCCTGTCTCTGTAAGCCAGATATCCTGTCTCTGGTGCTGTAAACCATATATCCTGTCTCTGTTGCCGTAAACCAGATGTCCTGTCTCTGTTGCTGTAATCCAGATGTCCTGTCTCTGTTGCTGTAAACCAGATGTCCTGTCTCTGCTGCTGTAAACCAGATGTGCTGTCTCTGTTGATGTAAATCAGATGACCTGTTCCTGTAAACCAGATGTGCTGTCTCTGTTGCTGTCATATATGTGTAAAATCTTGAATCCATCTACATTATTAGCTTCCTGTTCTCTGCCCCTTCGAAACACTTTCTACCATAATCATCTTTTCTCGACTTTCTTGTCTTTTTACATGGCCAAAATATTTTGCGTTCATTTTTCTTTGTCTTAATAACCAACCTTCTGCATTATTCAGTTGTGCTGGATAGATCTGTTTGTTTTACTTTCCATCCAGTAAATCTGTAAAACTCTTCTGTAACATTTATATTCAGGTACAGATATGTGCCTTTCAGTGGATGTGTTGCAACACAGAAATTACTAAATACCAACCATGGTACACAGCCTGTGGTGCTATTAACAGATGCAAATCAGTACTTGAGGCACACCTGTCTGGGAACCCGCCAGTACTACAGACACTACTTTCTGAACTAGGCAGCCAGAATAAGGTCAGCATACATCTCATCATCTCACTGTGATACCACAGCTGCTCGACTAGTTAAAGATGGAGCGATAGAAGAACAACCTAATGTACCCGTTACATACCACCAAAAGAAATGAATGAATGAATCAGTCAAAATGCCACCGACGCCAACTCAAGATGATTACCACCTTATGGACTTACCAGAACAAATCATTATTCTGCTCCTCAGAACAGGACAAAATAATTTATGCAATCACATGTATACAAAAAACAAGATTGGCGAATCAGTCTTGTGCACATTTAGATTGGTGCCACATACAGCAGACACATACTACAAGAGTGCCAAAAATACGACAAATCTAGCCAAACCTTCTGGACTAGAGAAACAACAGTAGAGGATAAACTCTATGGACCACTGAGTGAACTTAAAAAAATAACAGTTAAATTCATACAAGAGACACAATTTCAGTAATCAACAAATTTCAAGCAACTGAAAGAAAAAGAAGTGGATGTGTTAATTTTCCAAGTTTCGCAACCATATGTTACCACAGGAAAAATGCCTGCTCTTCACAATAATGAAATATTAATGTTTCAAAAACAACAAATATCTTGAGCAACCGAACAAACAGCAATTAAATGTTCAATTACTTTATAAAGCTAAGGTTACATGCAGTTTACATTTTTAAAAAGAAAAATGTTAAAAGGCCACAAACAATTATCATTTAAATTACCCCATCAGTGGCCTCTTCCTCGGTTGATTCTGTTTCTATTACGAGGACATTCTCAAAACTTCTGATACTTGTGGTAGGCAAGTCTGGTTCAGCGACGGCATCACTGGCAGTATCTTTAGTGACTGTGTTCTGTTGTGATACATTTCCAAATTTGAAAAGAAAATTATTTATAAATGTGATTTATCAATCTCACATCAGTATGTAGTGCTAATCATTCCCATTAAAATACTGACACATTATAAATAATAATATTTTTTTTTACATTGTCACTCCTCTTCTTTAGGGTGTGGAGATGACACAGAGAAGAAAAATTACACAAAGAAGATAGATCATAGAAAGAGGATAAATTAGAGAATATAAAACACACTCACGATACAGATTAAACAGAGACAATATATCATGTGGAGGGGTCAGATTACACATAAGCATAAGTCACACAGATAGATTACACAAAGACAATAGAGCCTTATCTATATAAAGCTCTATCTGCAGTTTTCTTTGTAGCCTGTCAATCTAAACCATGCCAGTTCGTTATCTGGATTTCTGTTATTATTTTTAATTTTAATGCCAAGGTGTCAGCAATTAGGTGTCTTAAACCTGAGTTATGCAAACAGAAAGACTTCACAATAACTTTGTGATTACTGTATGTATTTATAAATTGCGTGTCCTTTGCAGGATGTTGCAATCAACCCCAGGTTGATTTTCTAGGCAATTTTATGTTCAGCAGTTTGCCATTGCATTCTGAATGAGAAATCAATGTTTAAGTCCAGCTTAATACTGATGTAGGGCTGAATGCTCTACCGTGCCATCAACGCACCAGAAGTTTCAGCTCTTACCCTTTCAGCTGTGCGGATAACTATTTCAGCCAAAGTTTGATTCATCTATTCACTTCATGTGATATGAACTCTGCAGTATAAACCTGACATGCAGTGAAATATACCAGGCAATATATTGTTTAACCTATTGTCTGTGGCTTCTGTGTTTCAACGCACTTAGGTAATGCGCTGTTTTGAATTTTTAAGACTAGGTTAACATGTATGCCCACATGGAGGGGTTCTCTTCACATGCTATTTTCTAATTCTGAGTTCTACCCTCTACTTCCATTAATTAATGTGAAAGTTAGTTGCGTATCCTTTACAGGATGTTGCAGTCAACCTCAGCATTTCTTTTGCTGTTTGTAATCTCTTGGCAAGTTTACGTTCAGTAGTTTGCAATTGCTTTCTGAATGACCGACACCCATATCATTTTATAAAAAACAAACGCAAGGCGGTCTGCTGCCAAATCGCCCGCAGCTGTGTTTCGAACGGGATTACAAACTGCATCACAAATGTACTCAATATAGCAGCAGCACAGCCAATGACAAGACACAGGTTAACTGACCCATAAGTTTCAAATACAATGCTCAAGAACCAAACTGACAACTTACACAATCAGCAACTACAGTATCTCTTGAAGGTGTCATAAAAGAGGTGGATGAAAAATCTCTGTAAGGTGAGCCAAATTCACTCAGTTTTGAAGATGTGATGCTCTCATCATCACTTTCATGGCACTAATGAAAAGCAAAAGAGTATGAAATAGTAAAGTCAAAATTAATCACATTAACAGTAACATATTCAACACAGACAACAAAAAATATTTTCTATTAATATTCAACACAAGTTGACAGTTGTCACTATTATCTTGTATACTATTTTAAAACATAAATTTTTTTTTAAATGTATTTCTTTTGCAGGACATTGCAATTAACCCCAGGTTGATTTAACAGGCAGATTTATGCTCAGTGTTTTGTCCTTGTTTTCTGAATAAGAAGTCTATGTTTAAGTTCAACTGACTGGTGTAGAGGATCTTCTTCTTCTTCTTCTTCTTCTTCTTCTTCTTCTTCTTCTTCTTCTTCTGCATTTGTCCGGAATGTTCTCTTAGACATAATTGTGTTGTGCCTGTTTACAGCAGAGCTGCGATATTTGAACCCTTTGGCTGACACATCCAACTTCAGGCATTTGTTGGCCAGGTTACCTTACTGGGTGTGTAGGGGGTGAAACCACTACCGCGCAGTTAGCGCACCAGAAGTTCAGTGAGCATTAAACCCAGCAGCCACGCAGACCTCTATGTTAGTTCAGATCAGGTTTTTTTTTTTACAGTCATATGTAGGACAGCATGCGGTAATAACACCTGAACTATTGCTAAAATAAAGATAGCCCCATGGCAGATACTGCTAATGGGGTATAAAGTGTAATGTCTTCATTTAATTCTAGGATGTGTGGCATAATGATGTGGCATGGCCAACTCCCTTTCTCGTCACCTTTCCTTTCTGAAAATTCCCAATAAATACTGAAAATTATCTGTCACCCGTTTCATGAAGCTGGGTTGACCCCAGAATCACTCTATTTGAAATTTTAAAAACATCCATTACAGGGAATTGATCTCAAAACAAGCTCTAAAATCATACATTAAGCTGTGTGTCATCTAACAACTGTTATAAGATTATATCACTGATTTTGCAGCTGCCTTTTTTCCCTACTTAATAATTATCAATGGCAAACTACTGAATGTAAAACTTGTCAAGACATCAAAAGCAACTGAAAAATGCTGGTGTTGATTGCAATGTCCTGTAAAAAGGATATGCAAAAAAAATTAAATTAATTTATCCAGAAGCAGTTTTCTGATATGGGTCTAGGATTTGACAGTGGCATATCATTTTATAGGTCTGAAAGCACAGAGGAATAGGTGGCCAATCTTTCATCTCACTTTTACAGGTAAAGAGCCCAGGCGTCAAACCCGTGTCTGACCATGCTCATGACATTATCAGCATAGTTTGCTAACAACTTTGCTTTAGCACCAGCTTTTCTAATCAGAAATCACATACTTTATACTAGTTCTCAAACACTGGCAATTACAACAATACAATGACTCAACGTTAAAAACAATGGTGATTTCCAAATGCAACTGTAATATCAAAATTAACACACATACCACAATCGAGTGTGATCCTATTTACATGTTGGTAGTTTCAAATTATGAAATATTTTTCAAAAATTTTAATGCAGTTCATGTATACTTTTACTGAAGACTGGTTGGGGAAAAAGTGATAAATGACGTAAAAATGTTAAGATGCACAAAATATGTTGTAAATGAGGCACAAATATTATGATGCACAAAATATATTGTAAATGAGACAAAAATATAGTGGTGCACGAATTATATTGTGAATAAGATAAAAATATTACGATGCATCGAATACATTGTAAATGCAGTAACAATATTATGATGTACAAAATGCGTTGTAAATGTTGTAAAGATATAATGTAAAAACTATGCTACAAATAATAAAGTAAATAATTGAGATAAAATCATTAAAACTAACCTCTTCATCTTTTTCAGGATTGTACTCATCATCATCATCTTCCTCATTAAACTCAACATCCATAATACTAGGACCTTCTCTTGGAGCCTTAATAGGAGACGGCATCTGGGGACATTTCAGTGTGGAAATGTGAACACAAATACACTAGAACATATATTTAAAAAAAGAATATCCACATTTTAAAGATGTATACAGTTTTGCTAACTGTAAAATAATAATGTTTGGTTTGAACTAAACTATAGTTATCCGAACAATAATTGTTTTTCATTTATACTGCTAGATCAGGAGTGGGCAAACTTTTTGTGCGTAGGGCCTCATTGACAAATGTAAAGCTATTGGCGGGCCGCATATATATATATATATATATATATATATATATATATATATATATATATATATATATATATATATATGCAACATCTTGAATTGAAGACTGCTTAGTGAAAATAGTTTGCTGTTTCTCCAAATTTTTCAACAACTCCAGGCATTTTCTTTCCCTCCTTTCGGTTTTTAAATTGTATCCGAAATCAGAATGTTTTGTTTGATAATGTCTTTTTAAATTGTACTTCTTGAAGACAGCCACTGGCTCACGACACAACAAGCAAATTGATTTGCTACCAACTTTTATAAAACAGTACTTAGTTGTCCATTCATCATTAAAAACACGGCATTCATCTTCAATCTTACGTTTGTTATTGACACTCATTGTTTTAATAAAATTTGAACAGTTAGAATTGTACAAAACTTAAAAACAGAAATGAAACAAAACCTACTTCCGGCTGTGTGTGAAAATAAAATATTCGGAAAACAAGTAGTAAACTCATAATAAATTTCAGAAATATTTCAAGACGACTACACCAAATAAATTAATTTGAACATTGTAAATGTGGAAACAATTTATAACAGAAATTTTTTTTTTAAATTTAATATTTTCTTGCAAAATAAATCATTTTATTCACCGGAGAAATATCTGTTTTTCATGAAATCATCCTTATTAAATTTTTACATGTCGATAAATATTTTTCTTTATGAAAATCGATATCACAACGAACCCAAAGTTTAGAGGGACAATTGAATATTCATCACGTGTGGGCACACATTGAGGGACTTCAATGCCAGGATTCATTTTGGGCATTTACCAGCATTTCTTTTGGAAAACATTGTTTATTTTTAGTGATCTATGTCTAAATAAAATTGAGAGAATCTACTTCATTACGCTGGGTTTATCCCACATGGTTTGATCTCTTTCCACAGGGTAGCCTGCTGAAAGCGTTGCACAAAGCACAAATTCCGTAGCTCCAGCAACGACCCCCAGGAGTCTCCGAGAAAATGCACTACTGAACCAAAAGACGTAGTCTGGAATGGAACCCGCAACCTTTGGAGTACGAGGCAGATGACTAGACCACTTCATCTATGTCATACGCATACGCGTTTAAAGTATCCATTTTCTTCATTTTTTCTATATTTACTTATTAGTTAAATTCTGACCATTCTACACCCATGCATTAGTTCACAAGACATTAGAATTATCTTAAACTGAATTTAAGAATCTACAACACTGCACTTGGGATATTACCAAACATACTCTGTCCCCCATATCAAAGCCCTCAGACTTTCCAGATAAGGATACTCCAACCACTTAGCTGCACTCTCCACCAGATTCCAGACAGCCTACACCACATCACTTTTATCATAAAGTAGCTCACTGCCCAGAGGGAGAGCAGAAGCAGAAAATCCATGATATGCTCATAATTTCCATTCTATCGAGCTAACAATAGAAAACAGTTTCCACTTTCCGAAGCACACTCTGAGAGTTCTTTACAAACACAAAATATCTGTCTGTGCTGCCCTCTAACTATCAAAAGGCTGTCATCACAGCCACAACTTCCATTCTCAAGATAGATTTTGAACATATACTTAAACCATAATTTTAAATCAAAAATTTTGCAAAGATGAGATGCCTGAAATTGTTCAGCAAGTTATGGCTATACTCACACTGATTTTCTCAAGGAATTCCCTCACTCTCGCCCTCGTCATTGTTGGTAAAGATACAAAACGAGAAGCTGCAACATCTATTTTCTTTGCACTAGACTGTCCTGCTGTGTCTTGCTGGTCTGATTCTAAGACATCTTTGAACATTTTCAGAACTTGATCATTTGTTAGAACATGCTGTAAAGATATTGAATAAATTTTTATTGTATGGATTAACAGATATGTGTGTATTTGATTATGCATGTGTATTTATGTATGCTTGCAAAGAAAAAGAAAAGAGAGGTTGAAAGGTAAAAGGATTGTACTGAATTGTATCCCATATGGCTTTCTTTCCAGGGTGACCTGCCAAAAGAATCACACAAAGCACAAACTCCACAGCTCCAGTAGACACCAAAAAACTGCTCATGAACTGAATGATGCAATCTGAATATTAACCTACAACCTCTGAAGCGCAAGACAGGCAGCTTGACCATTTAGCCATCGAGGCCACCACCAAGAGAAAGAAGGGAAACACACAGAGACAAAAGAAACAAAAATTAAAGTTGTCACAAGATAGTCTCGGCTTATGTAAGGACCCCATTTCATGCCATGAGTTGTAGTGGTTACATGGTGCCAGCCCTATATTTTCACCAGTCAACTTCATGGGTGATGTGGTCAATACCATGCCGGCCACCTTTACTTCACAATTTCCTGGTACCCATTTTACAGTGGGGTTGACCTGAGAGAGTGAGGCAAGTCCCACCTTGAAGGGATGTGAACATATGACTACTGGACTGGCAATCATGTGTGCTAGCTCTCTGCCTATGTACTGAGCCAAATATATAGACACTGAGGGCTTTGAATGTGGGTGCCAGCACACATTAGCACAGCTTAGAGGAACCACTACACTAGGTATAATATATGACACCAACACTCCCAAGGTTACGTAACAGCAACTAGATTGCTTGAAAAATTATGACTCCAGTTTATTCATATTTTGCACATTATTAACATTATACAACAAGGCAACATATAAAGACAAACAATAAGGCAACATGTAAAGACATTAAATGCTAGTTCGTCATGAGGGAAAACTAACACATACATTTGAAATAAGAACAGGAGTGTGACATGGATGCCTTTTGTCACCTTTATTATTTTGAATATAGACTGAATTGTGAAGACAACAATAATTACTGCCAGAAATGGAATTAAATTGAATCTGACACAGCAGTTTGATTATCTGGACTTTGCTGATGACGCTGCCCTCCTATCCCACACACAAAATCACTTGACTGGAGGTCACAACAAATTAGGCTTTATAGGCTTGATGGTTCCGTCGCCCTGCTACTGAGTGAGTGCGTGGCGCGACACTGTGAGCTGTGAGTTTCGTGTGAAGTGCTTTTGAATCTGCGCAAGTTTTTATTTTTGGAACGTGACTGCATGTTCGGAGCGATGGCAGGTGGCTATGTCCCAGAGTTGACCAGTTTTTGCCTTATGCAGAAATGCGTGGCTGCTGGGCTTCTGGTTGACTGCCACTGCCATCGGTGATGAACTGTATGTTCGTGGACTGTGTAGGTGAACATCTAGGAAACATCCAGATAGGAAAATCACTGCCGATTCCATCAGAGATGAATTGGGTGTTTTGTGGGGGACTGGTGTGTTGACATTCTGGCGGCAGCATTATGCACAGTGTATCTGTGCGGGCTGTTGTTTGTTGAGACTCCTGTCTTTTCCACTTTTGACATTGGGCAGTGGGGAGCGTTTTGTGTGATATTCACTGGCACAGGAACGGAGCATAATGGGGACGACCCGTTGCTGTGAAGTTGGAACTGCGACTAACTAACTAACTAACTAACTAACTAACTAACTAGGCTTTATAATTAATAGAGGAAAGATAAATATTATGCTAATAAACTAAGTAAATGTTAAACCAATCTCCATTGGTGAAACCCCATATCAAGCAATGGAATCTTACAAATTTAGATAGCTATGTAAACAAAGATGGGGGAACATATTTTATTAAATCTTTATTAGAATAAGAAGGCAAAAGCAGTTTTCACAGCACTAGGAAATTTGTGGACGTCATAGGAAATTTCAGCATAGCCAAATGGATAAGAGTCCTCGTTCTTAAACATCTGGTGTGCTGATGCTGAGGTAAGGCGGGTTCAACCCCTACACTGGTCAGTTGGACTAAACTGTTGACTTTCTCATCCTCATTTGGGGACATAAATTACAAGTACCTCTGATGTCGGAGTGGATTCGTGATTGTGAGGGACGCTGGTAACAGAGAAAGCTAACTGACATGTAAAATTCAGTCCAGTGCTACTTGAAGTAGCATAAATGGGCTACGCTTGAGTTCAAAGTGAGCAGGTGAGTGCCAACAATTTTCTTTTAATTAAAACAATTGTAAAAACACTTAGCACCAAACTTAGAATATTTAACTCTAACATCAGATGACTGTATAGATCAGAAATACGACACAGAGAATAACTAAAACAATTACTTAATAAATTACAAACATGCATTAATTGGGTCCTGCAAAAAATAAAAGGACTAAACTGGTATGACAGAATCACCAATGTGGAGCGCATAGAAAGAATTAAAATATTAGTGAATCAAGAAGTGAGGAAGGGATGCTAGCACTTCATTGCACACAATGAAAAATCCCAATAACTACCTAATGTAAGCAATATAAAATAACACAAAGTAATGCAGCTTTACATAACAGAATTACGACACACACAGGACGTTGCGACGACTAGCCTTCATCAGCGCCAAAAAAAAAAAAATTGTAAAAAAACTTAGCACCAAACTTAGAATATGTAACTCTAACATCAGATGACTGTATAGATCAGAAATACGACACAGAGAATAACTAAAACAATTACTTAATAAATTACAAACATGCATTAATTGGGTCCTGCAAAAAATAAAAGGACTAAACTGGTATGACAGAATCACCAATGTGGAGCGCATAGAAAGAATTAAAATATTAGTGAATCAAGAAGTGAGGAAGGGATGCTAGCACTTCATTGCACACAATGAAAAATCCCAATAACTACCTAATGTAAGCAATATAAAATAACACAAAGTAATGCAGCTTTACATAACAGAATTACGACACACACAGGACGTTGCGACGACTAGCCTTCATCAGCGCCAAAAAAAAAAAAATTGTAAAAAAACTTAGCACCAAACTTAGAATATGTAACTCTAACATCAGATGACTGTATAGATCAGAAATACGACACAGAGAATAACTAAAACAATTACTACCGCAACATCCTGTGTGTGTCGTAATTCTGTTCTGTAAAGCTGCATTACTTTGTGTTATTTTATATTGTTTACATTTTCACAGCTTTATTGCAGTTCCACTAAATTTTATCAATAACTACCTAAAATGTTCTGTCTATAATCCACATGGTCAACAAAATAGATGAAACCTTAAACATATGGAGAAGAAAATCAGAGTCAGAGATAGATAATACTGGGAGGATATAAGGAAGCTGCAGAAGATGGCAAAAGTTAAGACAGCATGGCATGAGTTGGTCGAGGGTCTATGCCCAATGAGGAATAAAGGACAGAAGAAGAGAAGATACTGTAGTTAGGCAGTATTAGTTATTCACATATTCTAGAACATGGCATGATGTAAAGTGCCCAGTTACATTCCTCATTATCTTTTCTTCACAGGGAATTCTGAAAAATATCCAGTGCCTATTTTATGAGGTTGGGTCAATCAGCCCCAGTGCCAAACTGGCTGGGGGGGAAAATCTAGCCAATATTAAGGGACTGAACCCGGGACACTGACTTGATAATCAAGTGTCTATTCTCTCATCATCATCATCTGTCCTGTCAATTGGTGAAGGCTTATTTCCAAAGATCTTACTCTTTGGTATTCTACTGATGATATTCCCCTATGCCACTGTCTTAGGCCATCCGGTATCATTTCTCTTGGTCTGCCTATGCTTCTTCTTCCAGCCATCACAATATTTACCAGTGGTTCTCTTCTTGTTACATGACCATGAAACATTGTTTGCTTCTTTCTTATAATTGTATATAATGTTCTACCTGCATAAACCTTTTTCAGTCAACTGTTGGTTACACTGAGAGCCCATATATTTTTAACACCACATCTGTTACCTCCAAGATTGTCCTGATTTGTCCTTTCACATTCCAAGATTCACTGCCATACAGCAAAACAAGATCTACGTAACATTTAAGAATTTTGACTATTCTCTACATAAACTGAAAAGTTTCTGCTTAACTGCTAGTAGCAGAGCAGCATTACAGTACTGCAGGAATTAAATTCACAAGCACAGATGATTACCTACATCAAGATATGGCAATCATCATTTTCTGGTTGTGTTTATGAGAAGAAAGAGTGTGGAGAAGATTACAACTAAAAATACTGAGGGTTTTAGAGATGAAGGTTCACAGAAGGAGACAATGCTCAATGGACTGGTACAGGGGCATGGCCAAAGGTCAGCAATCAAACTTATCAATAACATAGAAAACAGATGGTTGTTTGTGTGGCACATGATGATAATGACGAACAGATTAACCTCACATTTTCACTTTCTTCAATGTCAACAATAAACAAAATTGTTTCCTCAATACTTACATGAATCATCGATTTCACATTCTTGGCAGTTAGGTTGGCCTTCGTAGCTTTATTTTCTAAAGACTCATTAATGTCATTATCATCTAGTGACGCTATAACTTCATCTTGCAAATTAAGCTGATCTTTTTCGCTCTTGTTGTATGGGCGTTTTTTTCTGAAATCAATACAGAAAAAACTCTGAAACTGACTTATAAAACACACATAAAATACTTTCTGAATTGATTTAATTCACATTACCTACCAGACTTTCTAATATTGACGACTGGATTCTGTGAAAAGAATATTTTCAAGTACAGGAAAAACTTTCATACGCAGAAAGATGGTACAGCAATGGGTTCCCCAGTCTTTAAAATTTTCGTAGTCAAGCTCAAAAAGAAAGCACATGGTAATTGCCAGCCACAAACCAGATCTTTGGTATGTAATCACGACACATAAATTCTATGGTTTCATGGTACTCATCAACAAAAAATGTCCTGTTTTTGAGTTCCACAATGTTTAGGTAAGTCAAACTCTGTTAATTCAGGTGCCAATTCTGGAGCAGACATCAGCAATGATAATGACTCTCTGATTATCTGTCATTTCATATCCTGGAGAAGCCAGTGTTGCCCACATTATCACCTGTTGCCTAGCAGTCCAAGCTACACACATCGTTCTTCATTCTCCTTCACTCATCGTGTCCAGCACCCTCTCATACAAGGCTGATTTGTTACATGCCCAAGTTTCACACACGTATGTTACAGTGTTTGGGTTAATTACTTCCATGGTTTAAAAACTTATTTGACATAATAATAGTGGTAATAAATGGGATTACCTCTGAAGTCGGAGTAGGTTTGCCTGATGGTGATGGACACTGGTAATAGAGAAAGCTAACCCACATGCAAACACCAGTCTAGTGCACTAGAAGTAGCAGCACATGTATGAACTACACTTGAGTTTAAAGTGAGCGAGTGGGAAAAAAGGGACGTTTAAAATTTGCAACCAGGACAAAATTAAACAAACAGTTCAGTATAAGTTATCTTACCAAGAACGGATGAAAATATCAGCCCTAACTAATTACTGGCCACTTAGCAGCAAATCATAACCTATCAAATTGGCAGACATATATTTTCAATGAAATGACTAGATTATTTTACTGACATAGCGTCAGGGCAGCAAAGTGTTAATCATACTCTACCTTTTAACATCAGCTTCATCAGATAAAATTTCACTTGACTTGTATCGTTTAACAGCGTTGGTCTTCATTTCTTTTCTTTTTGATGGACTCGTGAACAGTCGCCTCGTGCTCTTGAAATGGTGACCCTTGTGGTTTTTCACAGGTGTTTTTAACTTGGGACTTTTACCAAGGAAAAGTTTAAAAAGTGATTCATCACTTGAAGCTTCTTTCCGGGGGCTGTTTGCAGTGTCCATGCTGGCTGGTTGGTCACTACTGACAAATTTAGTTTCAGGCAACATTTTCTTCTGAGATGGATAGTCATCTTCATCTCTGCAACTTACATTTGCAGCGGCACTAGTGACACCATCAGCACCTTCTACATTACTTGCCTCCATTTCTGGATATACTATTTTTAATTGATTTTTTTTCTCCTGATGTTCGTTTGTGTTTTTCAATCACGTCACAATGCAGCACACCTCTGAAATAAAATAAAAACACTAATGTTTTACTGTATATCTGTATCTCCTATTAGAAATATTGACCAAAAGAGATTTTAAGAAAAACATGGTAAATGTGTGTGTCTACACACATATATGTAGATACCTAATACTTATAAGACTTATACTTATTACTCTCTAATGAGTGCGCCTTATTTTCAGTTCTAGTGTCACTAGACTTATTATTACTCTCTAATGAGTGCGCTTTATTTTCAGTTCTAGTATAGGTGTCTGTTTGTCAAGGTCGATCTTAAAGAGCAATGTCCCCTGCTGATTGTCTGGTGTTAGAACATGTGTAATGTGAAGTGACCAAGAATCTGAAGTCAGCAGACCACAGTACAAGCTAAGAGGCCTATTACCGACCACCGCCACCAAAACAAATCCAGTCAGCCAAGTATGTCCCATGATGATCATTAAGCATAGTATTTAAATGTATTTAACAAACACGGAGACACATTTTCCACTATCTATAGGTCAGCATGGCCAAATGGATAAGAACGCATGTTCTTAAACATCCGATATGCTGATGCCGGGGTAAGGGGTTAAACCCCTCCACTGGAAAGTTGGACTAAAATGTTGACCTTTCGTCCTTGACTTGGGGATGTAAACTGCAAGTATCTCTGAAGTCAGAATGGGTTCACCTGATGGCGAGGGACACTGTTAACCCTTTACAGGGCATAGCGGCCATTACCGGCCGATCGCTTAAACGAGCGTAGCGGCCGATACTATTATGCATTGTAAAAACGCGATCTCTCGGCTTTCCGACACTTCCGGCGGCTACTTTCGCCGACAGCTTGACAACGTGGCCGCCATTTGTAAACGCGCTACAATGAATTTGAACAGACTTTTTTGGATAGTTTTCAGGATTTTTAAGCTGTTTTTCAAAATGGATTTCGGCGATTCTTCAAGTAATAGCCGAGATTTCGCTCTGTTCAATTTAAATGACATTAAAGGGCACGAAGTTGATTATTAATCAGAGCTAGATATCAGTGCAAAGCGTTACTTTGCATTAGCAGTCGTGAGTCGGACTTTAAAGAAAGTGATTATGATTCTGAAAATGTGTTTGTAAATTGCCGTATAGGTGACAGAAAATCACAAACAACATCCCGTATTTCGTAAATATTTGTGTTCGTATATGGATTACCGGCAACAATCACGTGAGTAACATATTCTGCATGCTTTTCCCTTCATTGTGTTGTTTATTTAACTAAAATCGGTTGACTAACACCTTATTTGTGATGTTTTTACTAACGCGACCCGAAATTTTACAGAACCTGAAAAAATCTTCCCCGTTCAGGGCTACAAAACGGACAAGCGTCTGCCCTGTAAAGGGTTAATAGGGAAAGCTAATCCACAAGCAAACAGCAGTCCAGCGCTACTAAAATTAATGTTTATAGACTACGCTTGAGTTCAAGGCGAGTGGGTGCAAAAAAAAAAAAAAATTTCCACTATCTAATAAAAGTAAATTAGATGAGAGCCAAGAAACACTCTCAAACACCAATTTAATTGTGTATTAACTGTTAACTCGAGGTAATAAAGTTAACAAAGAAAATATGCTTCGTAAACTGCATTCGATGAACAATAAATGATTACACAAATACATTGAGGCCTTAGCAGTTAAGCATCTAAAATCATGGTTGTGACAACAGAAAGACTTCACGGTACCATTGAGATAACATTGCTCCACATTCAACAGTATCAGAACGAACCAACCAACCAACTTTATTTTCAAAGGGTAACAAATTGGGCACGCAGGTCCGTCTTACATTTGGCCCTTGCAATCACTCATCTTTCGTTCATCAGTGCATAGTTCATTCACATAGGGAAAAAAAATCCATTGTCAAATGAATGTTGTAAACATAAACAATGCATGTTACCATGTTATGAGACAAATCCCCCACCCACCTCCTATCCATCCGCATGTCCCCCACAAAAACATCCACCACCCAACCACACACATACCCACAGGTACATACATACCCCCATCCCACACACACCCCCACATACACCATCTCCCCACCTACACATCTCCAACCCACCACACATACCTCCACACACATCCCCACCCACTCACACACAAACCCAGACACACATGCATGCATCCACCCACACATCCTCCACCCATCCCATAACCTACCAACACTCACATCCTCCACCACCCACCCACACACCCCCAACCACTCAGCCAAACACACATCTCCCAACCACATATCCAAAACCCACACACACATATTCCCGCCAACTCCCATATCCCGCACCTACCCCACACACAAAATCTGCACCCACACACTCATCCCCCACCTATACACCCCACACCCATACACACACATCCTCCACACACCCCCAACCTACACACACTCACCCTCCCACACCCACTCGCCAACCACCCCTCCCCCAATCACACATCCCTTAACTACACATTTCATCACCCATACACTCACACATCCCCACCCACCAACACATTCCTCATCCAAAAACACACACCCCACCACCCACATATACCCCACCCACACACATTTGTCGCTCACACACATTTTCCCACCCATACACACATCCCACCACTCACGTACTCATCCATCAACCACTCACATCCACACATCACCCACCCATCAACATATGCATCTACACTCCCACCCACACACACCCCAACCATGCAGCCAAGCACACATCCCCCATCCTCACATACATCCTTCATCCATCAGCATATCCCACACCTCCCTCCTCCCACACAACACCCCACCCATAAACACACATTCCCCCCACACCTCCCTCCTCCCACACACCCCCAACCTACACACACTCACCCTCCCACACCCACTCGCCAACCACCCCTCCCCCAATCTCCAATCACACATCCCTTAACTACACATCTCATCACCCATACACTCACACATCCCCACCCACCAACACATTCCTCATCCAAAAACACACACCCCACCACCCACATATACCCCACCCACACACATTTGTCGCTCACACACATTTTCCCACCCATACACACATCCCACCACTCACGTACTCATCCATCAACCACTCACATCCACACATCACCCACCCACCCATCAACATATGCATCTACACTCCCACCCACACACACCCCAACCATGCAGCCAAGCACACATCCCCCATCCTCACATACATCCTTCATCCATCAGCATATCCCACACCTCCCTCCTCCCACACAACACCCCACCCATAAACACATATTCCCCCCACATGCATCCCCGTCCACACACACACATCTCCCCACCCACCCACACATCTCCCACCTACAAACATCCTCACCACCCACACATACATCCTCCACCCACTCACATCTACCCCATCCAAACTCACACACTCCCACCCACACAGACATATCCCATTCACAGACACACCCCCACACCCATCCTCCAACCTACACACATCTCCCACACACCCATTCACCCACCCAAATACACATTCCTTACCAATATCCCCAACCCACCAACACCCACATACTTCCAACCATCCTCCCAAATATCCTCACCCACATACACATCCCTCACACACACACATACATCCCCCACCGATAACACATCCCTTCACCCATCAACCCACACACAACCCCTGCACACATACATTCCCCAGGCCCCTACACACACACATCCCTCACATACACACCCACACACACATCCTCACATCTAGACACATACATGATGCCTCACATGATCACTAATACTAATAAGAACAAACTCCCACACATTACACACAGTTAAGACACTGACGATTGTTGTGAGCATTCTCGCAAAAATTGTAAGAAATAGAGAAAAAATTGTACATATACATTGTGTAGCGTAAAAATTAGTGATGCAATTCAACTCTCTCTTTTCTCTATCACACACACTCACTCACTCACTCACACTCTCTCTCTCACTCACTAATGTTATATACATGTAATGTTAACTCAGTAATGTTATATTATACATGATAAAATCAAGTGGCATACAAAATGATAATATGAAAGATGAGAATACACAAAAAATATGGAATGGCATGTTACAGGACATGCGTGCGCTCAACTCTCTCTCTCTCTTTCTTACACAGGCACACACACACACACTCTCACACTCATTAACTCTCTCTCTCACTCAGACTCCCTAACTCTCTCTACAGTGATGTAGATGTGTTCATATTATAAATGACAACATCAACTGGCATTCAAAATGATAATATGACCATAAGAATACACACAAAATATGGAATAGCATGTCACATGACATGCACGCGCTCAAATCTCTTTCTCTGTCTCTTCTCACCAACACACACACAGAGAAATTCACAAACAATGCGCGCGCACATACACACACACACTAACACATCAATTCTCCCATTGTCTCTCTCTCTCTCTCAGTCGCAATCACTATTTCACCCATTAAGTCACTCTCTCCATCTTTCATTCACTCTATATCACACTCTCTTTCACTCTCACTCACACACAGACACACACCCTCATGCTATCAAATACACACTCCCTCGCATACACACGAAAGCATATACACATACACACACGAACATAAACACAATATACACACGCAAATACACACATATACCCACGCACACTACACACATCCACACCCATACACACACATACACACTCCCTCGCATACACTGCATCCATGCACAGATAAACACAAACATATGCACATACATATACGAACATACATATATATACACATGCACATACATACATATACACACACACATACATATAAACACACACATGTACGCACACATAAACATACATATACACACACATATGCACATTCAGACATGTGCACACATACACACATGTATACACACACCCACTCATCCACACACTTACACATACACGCTGCCTCACATAATCTCACCCTCTCACTCACTCATTTACTCTCTAAACCACAATAACTCACTCTCTTACTCGCACACACAGACAAGTACACAGACACACACACTTACCCACTCTCTCTCTCTCTCATTCACTTCTCATGCACTCTCTCACTCATCCACTGTCTCTCTCTCTTACACACTCACTCACACACATACTAACTAATTCTCCCCCTCACTCACTCTCCCTTATTCACTCATTCACTCGCTGGCTCTCTAACTCACACTCACTCACTCACTTTCTCACTCTCTGACACAGACAGGCAGACACACAACACAACCTCTTTCTCACATTAACTCATTCTCTCACTCAATCTTTCAAACATATGTGCACACAGACATTCACTTATTCTTTCACTCAATCAGGCACACGTACATACGTACTCTCTCACTTTCTCTGTCTCATACTCACACTCTTTCTCATTCACTCTCTCACCCACTCTCTCACTCCATCCATCCATCATGTGCCATGCCGGTAAGCGTGGGAGGCCATGTTCTGCCATCTCACTCGATCACCTAGTCGTGGATTAGCTCCGTGTTCCTGTCTCTACCATGCCATGTGGCCAATCCATCCAGGTATTTACTTCCCGGTCTCTCCCTTGGTCTCTTCCCTTCGATCTTGCCAGTTGTCACCAAGTTCTCCAAGTCATTTCTTTTCATCACATACCCAAAACATTTTGACTGTCTCTCACTCATACAGTGAAAAAATGATACCAGTAGGTGACTTATGGAGGCATATAGTCGGTATGTAGTAAGTATTTAATGAGTTTTCGGTTGAATGTGTAGGGACTCATTGGCGTTTTCAGATCTGGTGGAAGGCTATTCCACAAGTGAGCACCAGAATCAGAGACTACATGTGGTATGTACTTCAGTCAAAATATGATTCATATGTTCACTTCACATGATATATAATTCTGCAGTTCACACCCAACGAGGTGCAGTGAAATATGTCAGACAATAAATCAGCCAACTTACAATTTTTGGCTTCTGTGTTAAATTCACTAGGGGAATACAGTTTTGAAATACAAAATTATTTACTCAGGAGATAAAAATACAAATGAACTGGCATGATTTTGGACAATTCCAGACAGTGATATTAGTTAAACATGTGGCAAACCTCTGGATATCATATAATCAGACACAAACAGAAAGATGTATGTATGTTACATGAGTTAGATGATGCGGCTTTTGTCAGAGTCTAAAGTATTGCCAGCAGAGATGCAGGGACATCGTTACGCCCGCCAGGCGAATAGTCCCTAGCGGGGATGCTGTAACATCGTTACGCCCGCCAGGCGAGTATTAGTTACCTGCCTGCGAGGTTGCCGGCTGACGAGACAGCCAGCGGTCAGGCAAGGACAAAGCAGGACGCACGCAGGCCTCGTGAAGCCACTTCAGGTGGGCAGGCGCGTTGCGAGAAATAGCCAGACAGCTCTGGGACTCGGACTCGACTGGACGTATGATGGGAGAAAGGCTTGTGTAGTTCTGTGGCCCGAAAGTCGAGTGCTTGTACATCTTGTGAGACTGATTGTAAGCTGTGGGTTGCTGGTAAGTGTATTGTTATAACTTATGTATTGTGATGATCATCTCTAGATCGTGATCTGTAAATAAATCCATCGAAACTTCGTGTCGTTGAGTCTCAAGTCAAATCACGTTGTATTTGTACTGTCTCACATGTGTTAGGTTAACGAGCCAGGTTTAAGACCCTGACATGTGTGGACGTGGTGGCATTCGTCCGGCTTTAAAATGAACGTGGTTTAAGTAATTAACATTTAAAACCTAGATTTGTGAACTTAGAAAGTTTTGTCCAACTTTAGAGTACATTTAAATGTGATTGTGAAGGCTCATTTTGATATATATTATTACATTGTTTGAACATGGAGACTAAATGTAAACGTACAGTGCATACATATTGTTTGATCTTGTAAACTTGATGTCTATGTCCTTACTGAATGTCATCTTGATGTAAGTGATGTGTCATCAATGTTGTATAGTGTTGAGATATAGTTAGATTGTCTTTGTAAAGTGAGTTGTGTAAAGCAGAAAGTTTCGGAAAGAAAGTGACTTGTGATTTTGAAAAAAAAAAAATTGTCGACGGACAACATTACGACCTACAATTACACTCAACGCCATACAAACCTAATCAAAACTTAGTGACAAGCATACACACCACATCAAACAGACGTTAATTTATTTCCTCCAAAAACAAAGCAGGTTTTCTGTGCCATCTGAAACCCTTGCCCGTAGAGGTCATTTGTGTTTTGAAGTAGCGACCCTACAGTTCCTAGCCCAAATTTCAACCGTTCTTCACCGCATCCAGGACACTTGAGTATATTTTTCTTTCTATATACTTTCGGATGCAAATTTAGGCAAATATTGTAAATAGAACACAATTGTAAATTGTTCACTTTACTAACAACTTGTAACAACTTGTGTGTCTGATATTTCATTTACATTGAAATTTTCCATCATGTCTTCATTAAATGATTTCATCGATATGGGTTTAAAATTAAAGTTAACAGGTGACGAGTTGACAAAGTGGAGTGAAACTAAATACTCTGAACACCTTCGTGAGAAAGCTAATGAACGCGATGAAAGAGCGGCTGAAAGAGCTGCCAAGCAAGTAGAGGCAGAAACAGCAACCGCAGCAAAACAGGCAGAATTAGAACTGTCTGCAAAGACAAAACAAGCGGAGTTAGATATTGAACTGAAGAAAGCTGAGATAGCAGCTCAAAGTAAACGGGAAGAGCTGGAAGTGCAATTAAAAATCAAACAACTTGATACTGAGACTGCCATAAACAAAGAGTCCAAGAAATCTGAGAGACTGGAGAAAGAAAACCAGTACAAGAAATATCAAGGTATCGTAAGAAATTATACCTCGGGTGACTGCATTGCAGCCTTCACCCAAAATTTTGAGACTTTAATGGACCATTACCAGGTCCCATTGTCTGAATGGAATATAATTTATATGAGAAGTTTATCAGGGGAGCCTCTGAAAGTCATAGAGACTATCCCCAAAGACCTCAGAAAAGATTACCATTATCTAAAATCAAAGATTATGGCACATTTTATGTTAGATGAGGCAGGTTACAGAGAACAATTCAGCAAGTTGAGCCCCAAACCGACTCAAACGTTCTCTGACTACCTATGCTTAGTCCGAGATATATTTTCCAAATGGACGTCAGCAGCTAAAATTGATAAGAACTATCAAAAGTTAGAAGATCTTATCATCAGAGATAAAGTCATTTTATCCATTCCATCAGCATTTTCAAAGTTTTTGCAAGAGAATGAATGTACGAGTGTAGAGCAGATTGAAAGACGTGGGTCGGCTTATTACACAGCCAACAAACATTGTTTTGCCAGTGAAGCTACTGAAACCAATTTTGTAGCAGCGGCTAACTATGACAAACCCTATAGTAGGAAAAAACCTTATAAGCCTACATCTGAGAAGTAGATAGTAGTAGACACCTTGCAGTCTTGACAGACTAAAGTATGTGAGTGGAATGTGGCCAATATTCCATCACAATGTCTGGGCAGAGCTTCAGAGATCATGTGATGCCCAAACGACATGACCCCTCCCTCGGCCTAGTCTTGTGTATTCCAGAGGAATGGGTAACCAATACGTCTGGCACAAGGTAGGCTGCAGACGCTGGCGGCTCAGCGTCAATCCACCGAGACCTCACCACCACGAGCCGGTGGCGAGTTATGGCCAGACCCTGACACCCAAGGGACCCGGCTTAGAGACGTTCGGCCATGTCCCACAGGTGAGGGCCTTGTACGAGCCCGGACCATGAGGGCGCGCACATCTGTCAATCACAAGTGTCCGGACCTGTGTAAAGCGTGCACTATCGTCAGACTCCCCACCTGACTTAAAGCGGTCCCCGCGACCAGCGGGAATAGGTCCGCCATAGCTACCGCAGGAGATATTGCCTGTCTATTTGCAAGCAAATTTCCCATACTTCCACTGTGCGGCTCTCGCGACCAACGAGAATAGGCCCGCCGGAGATTTGCTCGTCTGCTGCGAACAAATCTCTACCGAGAGACTGAATAAGTAAAGAAACGATAAAAGTAGTGGTATTTCAATTGCGCTCCCACCTATGCTACACCCTTCATGTGTCTTCAAAAAGTCGGACTAGAGTCAAGCTCAACAGGGTCTTCTTTCCCCGCTGATTCTACCAAATTATGTGCCATAATTCTGAGAAGTACAACCATTGTAATTATTGTAAAATTTCACATCATCAAGGTGAGATGTGCGACAAGAACCCCGCATATCTTACATATTTACAGAACATCGTAAACAGACAAGATAAAGAGCGTAAATCCTTTAGAAATTTGCGTAAATGTTTCCTCTGTAAGGCGTATGGACATTATCGCCATGATTGTAAAGGTAGGCAAATGACCAAGAAAGCCAATGCCGCCTTATTTGATAGTTCATCATCAGATGAAGAACAATCAGAGAAACACCCTGTGAACTCAGCACAGGCTTTTGATATGTTTAACGCCAATAAATGTACTGTTTGTAATACCTTTTATGAAGATGGTATTTTAACATGCGGCCACTCCATCCCTATTGCCAATGAAGAAGCTAATTTGGTGGTAGATTCCAAAGGCAGAATAAACATCCATCAAGGATATGTGAATAGCAAGCCTGCTACAGTCCTTCGGGACACGGGAAGTTCACTGATTGGACTGAAGAGAACGTTCATAATGCCTACAGACTATACAGGCAGGCACGTAACATGCAGAACATTCTCCGGCAATATTGAAAAGTACCCACTAGCATGGGCATATATTCAAACACCTTTCCTCACTGGGAAAGTAAAATGCGCAGCATTAACAAACCCGGTGTGTGATATTATAATTGGAAATTTACCAGAGGTAAATGATATGCCTCATGACATAACATCTCTTTGCATTAATGAGATCACAACATCACCATCAAATGTCATCATTGATACTGTTGTACCACCTAATGAATGTATGGTAGCTAATGTAGCACTAAGATCTCATGACATCATTGATAACACTGTTTCATCACCATCTGATATCATTGAATGTGTGAACGCAGTAACCAGATCTACTGCTAGAATGCAAGATGAAATTAATCAAACTGAGGCTATAGAAATGCTTAGCCCAGTATTACTACCTCCTAAAACCATGAAGGAGACTTTTGTAACAGCCCAAAAGGCTGATCCTTCATTGTCAAAATATTTTAATCTGATCGGCAAAAAGCCAAAGTTAACCAAAAATGCAAGATGGCATTTTGCTTTGAAAAATTGTATCCTCACCAGGTATTATACCAGAGGTGACACCACAACAGAGCAAACTGTTTTGCCAAGTGAGTATCGTAAGCAAGCCTTACATCTTACCCATGATATACCTCTTGCAGGACATATGGCATACGCTAAGACCAGATCAAGATTATTATTACAGTTTTATTGGCCCAAATTCTGCAATGACATTAAGCAATATTGCAGGAGTTGTGACATCTGCCAAAAACTTGTAAAAAAAGGAAAAAACCCACAGGCAAAGTTACAAATTACTGACTTAGCCAGTCGACCTTTTGAGAAAATATCTGTCGACATAGTGGGCCCTCTTAATCAGATAACAACCAGAGGGAATAAATATATATTAACTGTTATTGATCAATGTAGCCGCTGGCCGGAAGCGATTCCGCTAAAGAACATAACTGCCAATGACATAATGGAAGTTTTCTTCCATATATTTTCACGGATAGGATTTCCAGACACTATCCAATCAGATAGGGGAAGTCAGTTCATTGCCGCATCTACTCAAGCTTTCACCAAAATGTTAGGAGTGAAGCAATGTTTCAATTCCCCGTACCATCCTCACTCGAGTGGAATTATAGAAAAATTTAACGGTGATTTAAAGCATATGCTTGCTAAAGTCACGCAAGAGCACCCCAATAACTGGGACGTACATTTACCTGCTATTCTCTTTGCTTATCGCGAAGTGCCACATGCTAGTACAGGTTTCTCTCCTTTTGAACTTATCTATGGTGCCAAACCACGTGGCCCATTAAGCATCTATCATCAAATGTTAACTGAATCCACTCCTTTACTGAAACCCATATCATCATACGTATACGTTACATCATTGCGTGAAAGAATCATCAAATCTTGTATAATTGCAAAGGATGCACTAAAATTATCTGGTGCTACATATAGACAATATGCTGACAAAGGTAACAGGACAATAACGTTGACACCTGGACAGGACGTTCTTCTTCTTCTACCTAGTGACAGACACTTATTGACTGATTCTTGGCAAGGACCATTTAAAGTGACGAGACAGATTGCACCTGTAGACTACGAGATCCAAATAAAAGACAAACACAAAATATTCCACGTCAATATGCTAAGACCATATTACAACAGAGACAACGAACAAGACGATACAACAGCATGTACAGTGATAATAGACCATGAAGATGACGAGGCTAGTGACGAAATTCCAACACCTGCATTAGACACGACGAACTGCTTGAAGGAAATTAAGATCAACCCAAAGTTAACTCAAGCAGAAACAGACAGTTGCAAACAGCTCATACAACAGTACAACACCATTTTCTCCAACAACCCAGGACAAACAGAATTAGTACAACATCACATCTCACTCACGTCAAATACACCCATAAAATGCAGACCATACACCATTCCATTGCATTACAAAGAACACTTACATCAAGAGATCATTAGTTTAGAAAAAAACAACATCATTAGACGATCCCAATCAAATTTCTCATCTCCAATGGTCATAGTACGCAAAAAGGACAACACAATAAGACTCTGTGTCGACTATAGGAAATTAAAGATAACTCTTTTAGAGTTAGAGCCAATGGCAAACTCGGAAGATCTATTGACAGAACTGACAGACGCTAGGTTCTTTACGAAGGTAGACATGACGAAAGGTTACTGGCAAATAGCAGTAGACGAACAGAGCAGACATCTGACAGCTTTTGTCACACCTTGGGGACTGTACGAATAGTGCAAACTTCCATTTGGGCTTGTCAATGCCCCAGCAACATTCGTACGTATGACACGACTTCTACTAGTAGACATACCGAATATTATCTGTTACATAGACGACATTTGTGTTCACACAAAGACAATGACAGACCACATAAAGACATTAGAACAGACATTTGAACGCATTAGACAGCACGGACTGACGGTAAAGCCTGCAAAAGTAGACATAGCCTATCAGGAAATATCCTTCTTGGGGTACAAAATATCTAATGGCTTTGTCACGACAGACGATAACATTGTGTCCAAGATACTAAAACTCTCACTTCCGACTACGAAAAAGCAAGTCAGAAGTTTGTTGGGACTTATAAATTATTATAGGCAGTTCATACCAGATTTTGCTGAACTGACCGAAGTATTTACTAACTTACTAACAAAAGATCAACCCGAGAAAATTGTAAGCAATGAATGCCTAAAATTTGCATTCCATAAAGTATTATCTTATTTCTCTGAGAATAGTTTAAAGAATCCCATTCTCAAATTGCCAAATTTTCTTATTTCTTTCAGATTACGCACAGACGCGAGCTCCGTAGCGATTGGAGCAGTTCTGTTACAGGAACATGATAACATCCTACATCCTGTATATTACTACTCGAGAAATTTAAAACCTAGAGAACGCTCTTGGTCGACACCGCAGTTGGAAGCCCTTGCTCTAGTTGAGGGTATAACTAAATTTTCCAGATTCCTTCTGGGATGTCATTTTATTGTGGAGTCTGACAGTAGTCCGTTGAGATTTATCAATTCAGGTGTACCTTCCAACCAAATGATAGCTCGCTGGTCTCTTAAACTTCAAGATTACAGCTTTGAAGTTCGACACATCGCGGGCAGAACCAACACGATTGCCGATCTTTTGTCCCGTTGTCCGACCGACCCAGTAAGCACCAATGTCTGAGTGCAGTGTGTAAAATACACTCAGACCAACACAGCCATGCATCAGTGAAGTTTTTTTTCACGAAAGCTGTGTATGTCTATATGATGTGATAGGGTGTATTCCCAATATATATAGTTTTTCTTATTTTATTATTAATGTAGTGATTGTCGTGAATAATTGTGTAGTGTGTGGTAGAAAGAGAACTTTATTAATTGTATATATTACGAAACAAGAACAGTGCCACATTCGCTCTGAACTTACCGCAAGCGAACTATCCAATTTATCCGTGGTATCTGCATTTGGAACATATCCAGTGATATGTTAACTCCGTGTGTGAAAGTGTGACCTGAACATTGACATCTACACCACTTCAGTCAATCGAAATCCAGAAGTTTTTCCAGTGAAACAACCAACACATGAACGATCAGAACTTTGCACATTCCGTTTTACTACATCAGACCGGAACAAGTGTGTTCTAAAAATTTTCAACATCAGCTGTTTCGTGTGTACTTCCGGATGATTTAGAAATTTAGTTTAAAAGTAGCAGATGACAAACAAAAGCTTAAAAAGTTATAACACTTCTAAACTATTTACGATTCAATAATTTCGAATACACAAATTGTGTATTAAGATTTTTCATTTAGTGTAATCTTAGAATCATATCTTGATTAATTTATTCATACTACCGACATTTTTTCGCTAGTATGGAGAAACATCAAGCTATGACGCTGAGAAATAGAAGAATTATTGTAAGATATTATATTTCTTAATTTTTGAAGTTATGTCCCTTTCATTTAATTGTTATTACATTATTACACCAAGGGCGTTAATTGAAATGTATATGATGATGTGTTGTATATAAATAACCATGTTGTTGCCAGATTGTTAACACGCCAAGAAGCCATCTACTGGGCATGGTAGAGTGTTACCGACATTGCAGACCGACACAAGAACTCCTGGCCATATGAGGTCAGAGTTTGAGCGTTGAATGCAGCTTATATAAAGCCGTATTACAGTCTTGCCAGATGTTTTTTGTCTCAAAAAGCATATTATTACTTTTATTTGAAAGGCTGCGAGGTAGTTGCTTGGGAAGCTGTTACTACCGATCTGACTGGGTCAATAATGCAATTAAGGTAATCAGCCATCGAGAGGATGAATCTTGACGAGTGTTAAAGGTTGAACACCACATGTCTTTAGATACAATGTCCATTTCTTATGTGTTTCTATGCCAAGATGTGTGTTTTTGTATTTCTACACCAAAATAATTGTATATAACAGAAAGGTTGACTCTGACAGGTTAAAAATATTAACCCAGTATTGTATATAGAGTGTACATGAAAGATAACATCTTTCATGAAGAAGCCCCGGGGGGAGCATGTCAGAGTCTAAAGTATTGCCAGCAGAGATGCAGGGACATCGTTACGCCCGCCAGGCGAATAGTCCCTAGCGGGGATGCTGTAACATCGTTACGCCCGCCAGGCGAGTATTAGTTACCTGCCTGCGAGGTTGCCGGCTGACGAGACAGCCAGCGGTCAGGCAAGGACAAAGCAGGACGCACGCAGGCCTCGTGAAGCCACTTCAGGTGGGCAGGCGCGTTGCGAGAAATAGCCAGACAGCTCTGGGACTCGGACTCGACTGGACGTATGATGGGAGAAAGGCTTGTGTAGTTCTGTGGCCCGAAAGTCGAGTGCTTGTACATCTTGTGAGACTGATTGTAAGCTGTGGGTTGCTGGTAAGTGTATTGTTATAACTTATGTATTGTGATGATCATCTCTAGATCGTGATCTGTAAATAAATCCATCGAAACTTCGTGTCGTTGAGTCTCAAGTCAAATCACGTTGTATTTGTACTGTCTCACATGTGTTAGGTTAACGAGCCAGGTTTAAGACCCTGACACTTTGGACCAGTGAAACGCTTTTGCAAATGTAATGATGTATACACTAATGGTATGAATATCATGGAAAGACAAATATAGACGTTTTAACACCAAAGTAAACTATAAATGAAAAATACTAAACCTAAACAGGAGCGGCTGGCCGAGTGACTAGAATGCCAGATTCTCCTTCGGGAGACCCAGGTTCGAATCCTCGGTAAGGTGGGGGATTTCTTTCTGTCGGGAGCAAAAAGAAAACTGGCCTGCACAGTTTGCGGTGACTGCACTAGCCATGCGGCCTTAACCCTTATAACCCGATCGGGCCGGATTTTCGTCCTTGGGGTCACCACAAACGAAAGGAGACGAAGCCTTGTTACAAACCTTTGAGAACAAAATTTTAAGACGCATCTTTGGACCCATTAGGGATACACAAAGTGGAGAGTGGAAAAGAAAAAGTAACAAAGACATTTATGATCTGTTTAAGTCCCCGCTAATCACTGGTATCATGAAGGCTAATAGACTACAATGGCTGGGGCATATAGAAAGAATGGAAGATAATAGGGAAACAAAACTCGCTTACACTCAGGAAATAAATTACCGTAGACCCCGAGGTAGACCAAGAAGGCGGTGGAGAGATAATACATGTACAGACCTACAAGCACTTGGAATCAACAACTGGCAAGAGAAGGTCCACCAGAGAGACGAATGGAGACGGATTGTATTTGCAGCAAAGAACCTCAATGGCTCGGAACGCTGAAGAAGAAGAAGAAGAAGAAGAAGAAGAAGGGGTCACCACAAGACACTTTTTAGAAAGACGGCCGGGCCGATCATCGGCTCTGTTTGTAAGAACTGCTTTGATTGGTTAGCTTTTAATAGTACAGGCCAATCAAATGCTGCCCTGTAACCGTCAGCCATATTGCTTTTGAAAATGGCAGGTTACAGCACGTGTTTCTAACAGAGGGATTAAATTTGTGAGTTTTAACGCAGATACCCGGTTTTTCATGGATTTGTGAGTTCTAAAATGGGCAGCTTTGAACCCAAAGACCGTACTAGCATTGACTAGCTCTGATAGTAGCGATTTTGTCAGTTCAAGACTGTCAGATAATAACTTTAGTGATACAGAAAGTGCCCATGAGGATTTCAACCTTGTGTCCCCATAGTTTTGTGTATTGGGAATAAAAAGGATTGTGTTATCTATACCCATTCATGGCAATGGCTGGACCAAAAAACATGTCACCAGTTGATAGCCCACCTATTACAAATGTCAATAGGGACTTCATAGTTGTTGTTTATTTAACCATAAGTGTTTAAAATTATTCTAAAGTGGTGTAGGTATTCAATGAGGAAATTTTAGGTGAGTGTAGCATGATGGATCAGAACCTCCCATTCCCAGCCCGACACATTCATAAAAATACTTTCGATCTGAGCGGCGTTTCCAAATAGAAGGGCTATTCTTGGAATAGTATGTTCCAGAACGAGTTGGGGGAGGGCAGCGGTATGCGCTTGCTTTTTCATTGGCTAATAAGTAATGAGCCCACGCTATTCCTGGGCCACATTTTAAAATCTAATTAGTTTGAGCGGGGATTCCAACCTGAGCGGTCGCTAGTTTGTGATGTGATGACCCAACAATGCCCTTAAAGATTTGATAATATATTGTTCTCTGGACAACAGGTACCACTTTAAAACATACTTTAATGTTGTAGTTATGCCTGGTGAACGAAAGAGAAGAATATATGAGTATTTTATGAATAAAATGTGAAAATGAAAAACCTAACTTCTGTGCGCCAGTATTCTGAACACTGCTTCTGCAAACCTGTCAGGTCTTTCACGCTGTAATACTCCAAGTGCATATCATTCCTCTGTTGTGACTGGTTGCGTATGCTTGATGAATGTATAGTACACTCATGCAAATTCGCAAACCCAAACCCCTTGTGCATTCTTCATGCCTAGGATGACTCATTCTTAAATCAACTGTACCTTTGCTCTCACGAGTTAACATATGGCAGTCTGAATTGGAATGGGTGATGTAAACATGTACAAGTTCCTTTGTAAAAAGCTGAGACTGTTGGAGTGAGTGAGCTGGTGCTTTGATAAGTAGCCTCTCACATCTAGTGGAAGAAAAGATGCTTCAATATCCATATGTAAACAGGACGGTGATGGCACACCAGAATTGCTAAGCTCATGTGATGCCTGGTGGCTATATGCTCAAGAGAATTAATACCATTTCTCTCTGAAGTATTATACTGGTACCTTTACTGTTGGTTGGTTCATATAAACTAGTTCCTAGAAGGACCATAGGTGTGTGAACCTGTGTCTTAGTTGGCTGAATATAATGTATGGCTCATGCAAATTTACAAGGACTAAACATGTTTTTCACATATGTGCTTTGGTGCATATGAAACCAATTGCCTATGCAATTGAGCTTCTGTTACCTACTGTGGTAGATACTCAGTGGGGAAAGAACACATGATGATGATGATGATGATGATGATGTACTTGTGAGCCAAGTCTGTCTGAAGGGGGTGAGGTCTGGCATTGCTGTGTGAGTGGGTATGGAATAGGACATTCATGTACCAACATAACAACCATTAGAATGGATGTCTGGTCTGCTAATTGGGTAACTGCCATTAGTTTAATACATATTGCATATTGCAGTTGTAAATGCCTATTTTCCATTTTCCTCAACATGCCTGTTCATGTACTGATTCATAATGCCTGTCTCATGTTGCTATGTCACAATGCTTGCTTATGCTGCTTGCCTTCAAATGCTTGTAATTGTGTAAGCTACCCCTGTCTCAGCATATAGTCTTGTGATTTCCACAGATAGAGGTGAATAATGAAAACATATCACCCACAGTACATCCAAGTGAACTACACTTCATTATCAACCAAGAGGGGTGTGCTTGCACAACCCCCTCCCTGAACCTCCCCATCCCCAATCTGTGTCTGTTGATGTATAATAACATTATCTTTTAACATATGTAAAGAGATGTTGTGCCATTTTGTATATCAACAGAGAACAGTATGGTGGAGAGGCCTTCCATATATCATCTGGGACCTCTAACCAGAAGTCCTAGATCCAGAATTGACTCCCTATCAAAAGGCAGGAAAATATAAGAAGAATTTTCTCTCAGCTCTTTAACAGCTGAATGCACAAATGGGAGCAAAACACAATCTGAAGCACTACAAATGTGGTGAACTGGACAGTGATCTTTGAGTCAGTCAAATGTCAACTGAGAATAACAGCAAGTCGTGTGGTATGAACTACATTCATAGAAAACTGTGAGGTATTTGGAGTGTTTGTTTATCTAAGACTCACTTAGAAAATATCCAGCCGGATGCTCACACAGTGATTCTTGAAGAATGTGAATTGAACAGTAGGGAAGTTGATCTGGCTAAGTGAGTAGCTGCAATGTATGGGACATTATGTATGTCATTATTGAAGTACCCAGTGACAGCCTTCACTGACAGCCTGATCAATCGTGAGATGCAGTACCGTATCATCATACCAAATCTTGTCTTCAAGAGGAATGAATCTGCCATGAAGCTTATTCTGGGGAAGCTGCTAACTGGAGCTTGTCCAACATCAATGCTGATGATAAAAGGATTCAACAGACCCAGAACAGTAGTTCCTCCCTTAAGTTTTTCCATGATAGGATTCCATAACCTTCTCAAGAGACAGGAAATGATGATAGATACAGATACTGTAACGGAATGGTGTAGATAGATATTAGAGAGAGGAGGAGGAGAGTTAGTTATTGGGTGGTGGAGTAAAAGGGGAGGTGGTGTATCATGTTTATCTACATGCATGTGTGGCATATTTTATGCATTTTCAATGTAATTATTGAAGTGTTGACATGCCAGGGGATGAAACAATGGTCATCACTCGACTCACCATCAGCTCAATAAATTGTGTAATTAATGAATCAGTGTTTTAAGTACATGTCCCCAGTGAATTTCTTGTACAGTTGCTGTCAAGTGTTGTCTCTGGTGACTGTCTTAAGTGCTGTGGTTGATTATACATATTGTGAAAAGTCTTGTATAGATGTTGTCAAGTATCTCTTATGATGTAAGTCTTGTACAATGGCTGGTGTACACAATTCCTTGTGAATGTATGTCCCACTTTTGTCAAGAAACTGTCATGTAGATGTCTTGTCCAACAGATGTAATGTACAGTTATTGTTGAGTTTGTCTACAAACACTGAATCCTACAGTCCCAAAGCAATTGGACAAAACTGATATAGGTCACACTGACAAAATAAAGAAAGGAAGATCTAATGTGACGGATGAATAGCACACTGTCAACAGTATAATGAGTGAGATGGATCCTCAGTTGTGCAGGGGCTAATAGTTCAGATCTTCTTTTGGTCTAGGGGAAACCTTTTACTTCTTTTATAAACTTCTGTGTAGATACATAGTGGTCTCACAGTGGGGGTTTGAGCCAAAGAAAAATGGTTCTCCAAAAAGGCTATTGCGGGAATGATTAATCATCGCATTGAGAGACCTCTAGACAAAACGTGCTAAATCATATCCTTTATCTTGTTTATTTACATTCAAGATATATTTACAGAGAACACTACTAACTAGGTCCTCTGTCATCAATCTAACATGTCACATAACTGGGAGCTCGTCCGGGATATAAACCCTGGGAAAAAGAACACTCGTCTCGGATTTAAACCCTGGTAATAACCTACTAGGGGCTCACATACCTTGTGCCCTGATGTCAGGATACAAACCTTGGGTATACTCTGCATAAGACTCTATTTTGGGATCTCTATGTTGGTAGTAAAATCCGGGGTGACCTCTCGCAAATCAGACCCAATTCTTTGAGTATTTATGGTGTTGTTTAATGGACCCTGTCTCTTATATGAGGGCAACTGTCCAGACATGTAAACCCACAGTAGATCTCTAGAAGGGTTGATTTCATTAATAGTGATAATATTGCATGTATCACTGTTTTAATATATCAGTTAGGATTCAATGTAGCAGACTGAAAATGATGTATCAATATCTTATGGGTCAACATAATTGCTGTATCCATGATATTTGTTTTTCTCAGTATGAAATGATTTATTAGCTTGTCAATATTGTTGTATAATTTTGTGCATGCTGGTTGTTCAATATATGTATCCAAAAATTAAGGTACCTGAGACACCAGAGAACACAAAATATTTTTAAATATAACTGAGACAGCTATTACAGGGTAAAATTCATTTTGTCCCTGAAATTAAGACACTTGATCCAGTAAATGAATATGGGGCCTACTCCATCTCCAAAATTAATTGCTGGCATGGGAGAGAGAGGGGAAATATTGTTGTAACTACAACATTTTTAATGTCACCACATCACATAAGATAACAACTCCTTATATTCTCCTCTCCCCATAACATGCTTGCAACACTGAGAGCAGAGAGTGTGAACCCTGATGGAAAACTTGGGCAACCATTAAGACACCTCACTAACAATCTCTCTCAGTATAGTCAGTATTCGTACCGGCTAATGTCCAGTGTCGTTTGACATCTGGGTTTATTCTTCAGTTGTGTGACCCTGTCAGTGGCCCTGATCAAGCTACTGCGCGTGAGCACAATTGAATCTCCAGGAGAAAATTCTTAAGAACTCAGTCACTTGCCATTCCTGAAGTAGTGGTATTATTAAGCGTACTGGATACGTAATGGATGAAATGAAAGGAAGATTCTACCTGATGTAATGGGCGGTCATATAAAACCGACCACAGTCTGGTGTCTATAAGACATTAGTCTATTGTTCGATGGTGTAATCTCTCTGGTGTACTAGGATCTACGTCGCCAGGAGTTAGCTCATTGAATCTCCAGGAAGGCCATCAAAATAACTGGACCCCTAGCCATTTATATGGAAGTGGAGAGCGTACACAACGTATGTGTCCAGGAAACATGGATAACCAACCTGATGTCATTGGCGTATCATACGACTAGGAGCATAACGTGGACAACCTGAAAAATTTCATGAAGAGATAAAACAGGATCCGTCTCCGACGTCTGTCGTCAATTCATCCTCAGTTGAGAAAGCGTTTCTGCCTGAAAAATGGTGGGAATTAAAGAGCGGACAAAGTTGCGTGCAACTGATGTCATTCCTCTTTTTCATCCTCAATTGGGAAGACCTTTCTGCCGGAAGAAGGTGGGAATGTAATAAGGATTACTGTCTCCAAACAGTTAACTCTTATATGGTAGAGACCACTGCAACTCCAGCAGCTGACACTCTATACGCATGGTCTGCGATTCAGTGGACTAATAACGAAAGATCACTGTTCTCAAGAACAGCTGACTCCTTTCAAGATAAAGATCTCTGCAAGTTCAGCAGTCGACTCTTTATATAATAAGAACAATGCATTATGCAGTGGAATCTTATATTATCACTGAGATGCGAGGTATATTCACAAGACCTGGCCATTCCTGTCCTCAAAGTCAGTAAAATGGCTTCCAAAATTCCAGTCAATATTGGGACATCAGAAGCTATACCCACATAATCACACCCCTCAAAGGTGGCTGTGATAATGACGGACTTCTCTAATGCTGAGAGGATTCGCCTAATTCGCCAATAGTAAACGTTTTGCTCATGTGGGCGAGAAAGAACGGATACTCCAGCCACTCAAAAGCATTTAGCTCAAGCATGGCTGAAGACAACTAGTTGGAAATTCCACCTGGAATTCTATATTAGTAGTAGTAGATGTCAGTCTGGCTGCATCTACAAACTCAGTTTCTACGTTAGAAACAGCTTACATATTAATGGACGCTGCGCTGCCAATCCACGACAAGACTGAAGTGGGATTGCGTGATATTTCAAACTATAGAGCAACTAAGGAGAGAACGCTGTCAATTCTCGCAACAAATCAGAAAACAGGCGAACGGACTGAGAAAATCTCAACCGACAAGCGCACTTCTGAAATCTATGGTAGTGACTACAGAAATGAGTCAAGGAAATATAATGGGAAATTGCTACTATCTGCAAACACAAGAGGCTTATTGGAAAGGTAGACCCTGTGTCCAATGCTAACCAAATCTGCACTAGTAGATTTTAGTCTTAAGTTCTGCAGTGGCTGCTAGCACAGTTCACCCGGAAGTGATTGTATTTGCTCCGGTGCTGATCAAAAATTTTAACCCAGTTCCAAATGCCAAGATTACTGTTGGAGAAAGTGTTCAGTTAAATACACTCTCGCAGGATCATCATTCTCCAGTGGCGAAGGGCAGGATGAAATTCTGATAAGGTGAAAGGTTGAGAGATACATGGAATGCAACCATTCTCTCTAAACGTCATCTGGAAGTGGCTTAATTGCAAAGCCATTACTTCACATAATGAATCTCTGTGGTCCATTCATACATTACGAAATGGTGTGACTCAGAGAGATCATTTATCACAACAGGAAATATAGCAAAGGATGCCAGCAGTGAGGCACTGTCAGAAGTAAATAGAAGAACAGTTCACAGATGAGTGGAGTCAGGACTCTTGATGCTCCCAGTGACTTAAAGGAACATAATGCAGGGCTAACTTCATGGTCTTTGCGGTTGTCACCAAATTCATCAACAGATGCAATGTTGGGGCAGATTTTTTTTAAGGAGAAAAATCACTTAGTTCCAAATGTACTACTCTAGTAGGGTAAAGGGAGACAGGGAGTAATTGACAAAACCACCTGAGGGATCTGGGAACTGTGGATTTCTGAGATCATCTGTCATACCTATGAAAGATTTAAGAGAGGGGCCATGTAGCATGATGGATCAGAACCCCCCAATCCCAGCCCGACACATTCATAATAATACTTTCGATTTGAGCGGCGTTTCCAAATAGAAGGGCTATTCTTGGAATAGTATGTTCCAGAACGAGTTGGGGGAGGGCAGCGGTATGCGCTTGCTTTTTCATTGGCTAATAAGTAATGAGCCCACGCTATTCCTGGGCCACATTTTAAAATCTAATTAGTTTGAGCGGGGATTCCAACCTGAGCGGTCGCTAGTTTGTGATGTGATGACCCAACAATGCCCTTAAAGATTCGATAATATATTGTTCTCTGGACAACAGGTACCACTTTAAAACATACTTTAATGTTGTAGTTATGCCTAGTGAACGAAAGAGAAGAATATATGAGTATTTTATGAATAAAATGTGAAAATGAAAAACCTAACTTCTGTGCGCCAGTATTCTGAACACTGCTTCTGCAAACCTGTCAGGTCTTTCATGCTGTAATACTCCAAGTGCATATCATTCCTCTGTTGTGACTGGTTGCGTATGCTTGATGAATGTATAGTACACTCATGCAAATTCGCAAACCCAAACCCCTTGTGCATTCTTCATGCCTAGGATGACTCATTCTTAAATCAACTGTACCTTTGCTGTCGCGAGTTAACATATGGCAGTCTGAATTGGAATGGGTGATGTAAACATGTACAAGTTCCTTTGTAAAAGCTGAGACTGTTGGAGTGAGTGAGCTGGTGCTTTGATAAGTAGCCTCTCACATCTAGTGGAAGGACAGATGCTTCAATATCCATATGTAAACAGGACGGTGATGGCACGCCAGAATTGCTAAGCTCATGTGATGCCTGGTGGCTATATGCTCAAGAGAATTAATACCATTTCTCTCTGAAGGATTACACTGGTACCTTTACTGTTGGTTGGTTCATATAAACTAGTTCCTAGAAGGACCATAGGTGTGTAAACCCGTGTCTTAGTTGGCTGAATATAATGTATGGCTCATGCAAATTTACAAGGACTAAACATGTTTTTCACATATGTGCTTTGGTGCATATGAAACCAATTGCCTATGCAATTGAGCTTCTGTTACCTACTGTGGTAGATACTCAGTGGGGAAAGAACACATGATGATGATGATGATGATGTACTTGTGAGCCAAGTCTGTCTGAAGGGGGTGAGGTCTGGCATTGCTGTGTGAGTGGGTATGGAATAGGACATTCATGTACCAACATAACAACCATTAGAATGGATGTCTGGTCTGCTAATTGGGTAACTGCCATTAGTTTAATACATATTGCAGTTGTAAATGCCTATTTTCCATTTTCCTCAACATGCCTGTTCATGTACTGATTCATAATGCCTGTCTCATGTTGCTATGTCACAATGCTTGCTTATGCTGCTTGCAATCAAATGCTTGTAATTGTGTAAGCTACCCCTGTCTCAGCATATAGTCTTGTGATTTCCACAGATAGAGGTGAATAATGAAAACATATCACCCACAGTACATCCAAGTGAACTACACTTCATTATCAACCAAGAGAGGTGTGCTTGCACAACCCCCTCCCTGAACCTCCCCATCCCCAATCTGTGTCTGTTGATGTATAATAACATTATCTTTTAACATATGTAAAGAGATGTTGTGCCATTTTGTATATCGACAGAGAACAGTATGGTGGAGAGGCCTTCCATATATCATCTGGGACCTGTAACCAGAAGTCCTAGATCCAGAATTGACTCCCTATCAAAAGGCAGGAAAATATAAGAAGAATTTTCTCTCAGCTCTTTAACAGCTGAATGCACAAATGGGAGCAAAACACAATCTGAAGCACTACAAATGTGGTGAACTGGACAGTGATCTTTGAGTCAGTCAAATGTCAACTGAGAATAACAGCAAGTCGTGTGGTATGAACTACATTCATAGAAAACTGTGAGGTAACTTGGAGTGTTTGTTTATCTAAGACTCACTTAGAAAATATCCAGCCGGATGCTCACACAGTGATTCTTGAAGAATGTGAATTGAACAGTAGGGAAGTTGATCTGGCTAAGTGAGTAGCTGCAATGTATGGGACATTATGTATGTCATTATTGAAGTACCCAGTGACAGCCTTCACTGACAGCCTGATCAATCGTGAGATGCAGTACCGTATCATCATACCAAATCTTGTCTTCAAGAGGAATGAATCTGCCATGAAGCTTATTCTGGGGAAGCTGCTAACTGGAGCTTGTCCAACATCAATGCTGATGATAAAAGGATTCAACAGACCCAGAACAGTAGTTCCTCCCTTAAGTTTTTCCATGATAGGATTCCATAACCTTCTCAAGAGACAGGAAATGATGATAGATACAGATACTGTAACGGAATGGTGTAGATAGATATTAGAGAGAGGAGGAGAGTTAGTTATTGGGTGGTGGAGTAAAAGGGGAGGTGGTGTATCATGTTTATCTACATGCATGTGTGGCATATTTTATGCATTTTCAATGTAATTATTGAAGTGTTGACATGCCAGGGGATGAAACAATGGTCATCACTCGACTCACCATCAGCTCAATAAATTGTGTAATTAATGAATCAGTGTTTTAAGTACATGTCCCCAGTGAATTTCTTGTACAGTTGCTGTCAAGTGTTGTCTCTGGTGACTGTCTTAAGTGCTATGGCTGATTATACATATTGTGAAAAGTCTTGTATAGATGTTGTCAAGTATCTCTTATGATGTAAGTCTTGTACAATGGCTGGTGTACACAATTCCTTGTGAATGTATGTCCCACTTTTGTCAAGAAACTGTCATGTAGATGTCTTGTCCAACAGATGTAATGTACAGTTATTGTTGAGTTTGTCTACAAACACTGAATCCTACAGTCCCAAAGCAATTGGACAAAACTGATATAGGTCACACTGACAAAATAAAGAAAGGAAGATCTAATGTGACGGATGAATAGCACACTGTCAACAGTATAATGAGTGAGATGGATCCTCAGTTGTGCAGGGGCTAATAGTTCAGATCTTCTTTTGGTCTTGGGGAAACCTTTTACTTCTTTTATAAATTTCTGTGTAGATACATAGTGGTCTCACAGTGGGGGTTTGAGCCAAAGAAAAATGGTTCTCCAAAAAGGCTATTGCGGGAATGATTAATCATCTCATTGAGAGACCTCTAGACAAAACGTGCTAAATCGTATCCTTTATCTTGTTTATTTACATTCAAGATATATTTCCAGAGAACACTACTAACTAGGTCCTCTGTCATCAATCTAACATGTCACAGTGAGTACCATTTTTAAAAAATATTTAGTACCAATTCATACATAGTGGTATGAAATATTTTATTTTTCACAAAATACAAATGAGGTCATCAAATTTGCATTAACATGAACAAAACAACTTCAATCATACACAGAAATAAACTTTACTATATCCTCCAGGGGCGTCACTAGGGGGGTGCGGGCCGCACCGGGTGACACCATCAAGGGGTGACACCAAAATAAAAAAATTGTAAATTTGACAAAGCAGACATAGCTCTGTCTAGTCGGGTTTCATAACCGTTCATTGTTAATTTTAGAAATTTTAATGTTAAATAACAAAAATTTAACTTTGTCCGAGTTTGTCGAAGTTCTTTATTTATGTTTTACCTGAAGTATTGAAGTTATATTGTTCAATTTGTTTTCTTTCTTATGTCCTTATTAACTTTTTGACTTATTTTACAAACATTACTATATGCGATTATATATGGTACAGGAACACTCGGAAGAAGACCATGGTGAAAGTCTAGAGGGGTGACACCAAGAGTTTACCGCACTAGGTGACACCAACCCCAGTGACACCACTGATATCCTCTTTAAGAATATATATATACTTGTATATACCTATACAGGGTTCTAATATTTTGTTTTGAATTTATAAAATTGTCACTTCAGTCATTTCTGTACTCCAAAAAAATGGCTTGTCTTCTTCAGAGGGAAACCTAAATTTGGCCCAATGTTGTTCCGTCCTAAAAGGGTTAATTCCTCAGGCTCAAGATCCTTCTGCCATTACAAGGTACTTGGCAGTTAATGAAAGTTTATAACTAAACCTAAACATCAAACTAATAACTTTTTTTTAAAAAGCTACAAAAACATCAGTCATCAGGTTGGATGATAAATTAATTTTTGGACAGATCTGACAGAAGATGAAATATATTTGGTTAAGTTCCTGCTGCGAGGCAAGACAGTGGAAGACGATTTTAATGGGTACATAAAAGTTAAAAACATGAAAAGGACAGGAAATTGAGTGCTAGACTGTTCTTCATCTTCTTTCATTTGCTTGAAATATGTCTAAACTGCAATGTTGTCTCTTGTATGAATCTAATGATCTTTTTAGTTCTCTCAGCGGCCCATAGAGTTTATCTCCCACTGTTGTCTTTCTAGGCCAGAATGTTTGCCTAGATATTTCATTTGTATAATTTTGTATTTTGGGCAGTCTTTGAGTATGTGCTCTGCTGTCTGCGACGCCAAACCACATGTGCACATGGCTGAGTCACCATTCTTGAATTTTGTATACATGTGGTTGGGTAATCTATTGTGTCCTGTTCTAAGGCGCAGAATAATGGCTTGTTCTGGTCTGCCCATAAATAACGTGCCTGGGGTAGTCGTAAGTCGTCTTGAGTAGGGTTTGTGATCATTCTTTTCTTTTGGTGGTATGTAATGGGCACATCAGGCTGTTCTTCTTTTGCTCCTTCCTTAGCCAATTGATCAGCTCTGTCGTTTCCGGACAGACTGTAAAATTAATAAATTATTTATCGTGGATCAGGGGTTCTGACGACAGAAAATTTAATTAAATGAAAATCTTCAAAATCCATTTTCAGTTTCAGGCGGTCCGGTCACCTTTTAATTTATTTTGATGGCAAGTTCATCAATTGATCGATAGGCCTGCATGCGAATCATATTTCAGGATATATAATAGTGTATTAAAATCGTTACAGCGCAGTATTTATTGTAATAATAACAACTTACCTACAAATACACACGCTTTCGTAAATTAAAGTGGCTAGATTCCCCAAGTTTAATGTTTTTGACGCTGGCAATCAAAATAACTAATTTATTTACTCCCACAGTGAAGAGCGATACAAGGTCATCATCATCAATATCATCATCACGTCCCATGCCGATTCGTGGATGGTAATTCATGTAATGGGTTCTCCAGTCTTGGATAAGCTCCGTGTTCTTGTCTCGACTATGCTATGTGGCCAAACCATCCATATATTTATCTTTCTGCCTTCCCACTGCTCTCTTCCCATCAGTCTTGCCATTCATCATTGAGTTTTACAGATTATTACGTCTCATAATGTGCACAAAAAAGCTCATTATTTCGAATCAATTTATTTACCGTAGGTTTAACATTTATTTCTTTATAACATAAGATATGCAGATGATACAGTATTGATTGCAGACAATGCACAGGATCTGCAACAATTAGTAGACGCGATTGTAGTACACAGTGGGCAGCTGGGGTTGGAACTAAATTGTAAGAAGACATAGGTTATGGTCGTCACTAGGAAGAACGAAGTACCACAATGTAATATTAAATAGTAATATACAAGTAAATGGGAATATTCTTCAACAAGTGAATCGATACAATTATCTCGGAACAGTCATAACATCTGATGGGAGATGCCTTGAAGAGATTAGAACAAGAATCGCCATGGCGAAAGTAGCCTTTAGCAAGATGAAAAACATTCTGACCAATAAAAAGATGTCAATTGAAACGAGAAAAAGAGTGTTGAGGGGGTACATAGAGCCTGTTCTTTTGTATGGATGTGAAACTTGGACAATGTGCAGTCAACCTGAAAAACATTTGATGGCTACAGGAATGTGGTTTCTGAGGAAAATACAAAGAGTACCATGGACAGATAGAAAAACCAATGACCAAGTACTACAGGAGACAAATGAAAATCGTAGACTGATTAGAGAAATTAGACGAAGACAGTCAACATTTTTGGACATGTGGTTATGAGAAGAAATGGATTGGAGAACTTATTGACAACTGGCAAAATCGAGGGGAACAGACCGAGAGGAAAATACCTGGATGGTCTGGCCACGTGGCATGGACGAGACAGGAACACTAAGCTGATCCACGCCTCTGGTGATCGAGTGAAATGGCGAGTCATGACCGCCCACGCTTTCCGGCATGGCACATGATTGATTGATTGATTGATTGATATTGTGTTCAGTAGTCTGATGACCTGGTCTATTCCATATATTATTTTTCTACGGCATTGATAATTTCTATTGTGATTTTTTTAGGACCCAGGGTCTTGCCTGTTTTCATATGATTAAGAACTGAACTTCTATCTTCAAAATTAGTGGTCGTTCATTATTATATGAAATATCATAAATTATCATAAATTGTTATAAGCGCGTTTCACATAATCTGACCATGTGTTTAAAAACTAATCTTTTTCTTCTAGTTCTAGCATCTTTATCATGTGGTGTCTTACTTTATCGAAAGCCTATGTGTAATCAATGAAGCAAAGATGTTGGTCATTGTTTACTTCTATCGAACGCTCCATTAATATTCTCAAGACTCGAGTCTAGTCATTCCAATGGCCTTAGGGCCGTAACGGAATACAATCAGCTACTGCCAGTAGTGGGTTGTGCTCAATCTTTAATCTTGCCCCATTATGATTAAGCCTTTCTTTTATATTATTTATTGTTGTTGTTTTGTTTTCATGCATTCCGTTGATGTGTGTGTTCGTTTCTTAGTGAGGTGAAACGGAGTGACTTATTCGAAACGTAAAGTGAGCGATGCTCATTGTTATCATCATCGTGTGCCTTGCTACTTTGTATCCAGGTTAATTTTGTTGGTGATATTTCTCATTTTTACCGTCTTGGTCCATCCAATATCATTCTACTGGCCTGCTTCTACCACTGAAATTTCCAGTTCTCACAAAGTTTTCCAATCCTCTCGTTTCTCAGTATATGACAAAGAACACTGCCTCTTTTAGTTGCGTATAACTATATTCCTCTATAATATTCTGTTTTGAGTTGGTTTGCTTTTTCCCCAGGCAATCGTTGAGAGTTACTCTAGGCCTAGGCAGTCCAAGGTATTCGTAACATTTGTCTCTGAAGCCATACCATATCTTTGCTGCCGCCAAGCTATTTCTATCTAATTTGTTCTTTTATATTCCAAGAATACACTGCCAAGTAGCTGAACACTGAACGGTCCGTAAAACATTTCAGTACTCTCTTTTTTTAAACATTCTATGATGTGACATATTATTACATAAGGCACCTATCATCCTCTGTAACGCACCTGGCTTTTTGTGAATTTAGAGTGAACCTGTAAAAGGCAACCGACAAAGGTACAACAACGCTATATACATCTTGAAAATATTAACAGACCAAATCGATTAAAATTAACAGAGACCTATATTTGTTCTTTTGTATGGACGTGAAGCGTGGACAATAAGCAGTCAAGCTGAAAAACAGCTAATGGCTGTGGAAATGTGGTTTCTGAGGAAAATGCAAAGAATACCATGGACAGACAGAAAAACCAATGAACAAGTCCTTCAAATGAAACAAATGTAAACTGACTAGAATCATTAGACTTAGACAGTCAAAATTTTTTGGGCATGTTATGAGAAGAAATGACTTGGAGAACTTGGTGACAACTGGCAAGATCGAAGGGAAGCGACCAAGGGGAAGACCGAGAAGTAAATACCTGGATGGCTTAGCCACGTGGCATGGTCGAGACAGGAACACGGAGCTTATCCACGACTCTGGTGATCGAGTGAGATGGCAGAACATGACCGCCCACGCTTACCGGCAGGGCACATGATGGATGGATATTTGTACTTTATTAGGAAGTAAATTAGTTAATTGGCTACATTATCATGGTACATCGAACCATCCATTCCATGTGTGCTCGGATCCCGTCCTCAGTATCTCCCTCGGCGCGTAGCAGTCGACGATACCAGCTCTGTGTTGGTTGAATATTCTTCTTTCGCCCCGTGCATAGCGCTCCTGCCTGGTGTCACAGATCTTCTTCTTCTTCTTCTTCTTCTTCTTCTTCTTCTTCTTCTTCTTCTTCTTCTTCTTCTTCTTCTTCTTCTTCTTCTTCTTCTTCTTCTTCTTCTTCTTCTTCTTCTTCTTCTTCTTCTTCAGCGTTCCGAGCCATTGAGGTTCTTTGCTGCAGATACAATCCGTCTCCATTCGTCTCTCTGGTGGACCTTCTCTTGCCAGTCGTTGATTCCAAGTGCTTGTAGGTCTGTACATGTATTATCTCTCCACCGCCTTCTTGGTCTACCTCGGGGTCTACGGTCATTTATTTCCTGAGTGTAAGCGAGTTTTGTTTCCCTATTATCTTCCATTCTTTCTATATGCCCCAGCCATTGTAGTCTATTAGCCTTCATGATACCAGTGATTAGCGGGGACTTAAACAGATCATAAATGTCTTTGTTACTTCTTCTTTTCCACTCTCCACTTTGTGTATCCCTAATGGGTCCAAAGATGCGTCTTAAAATTTTGTTCTCAAAGGTTTGTAACAAGGCTTCGTCTCCTTTCGTTGTACTCCAGGTTTCAGAGCCATACAGCACAACTGGTCTGATCAGTGTTTTGTATATTGTGATTTTGGTGTTACGAGATAGCGCCTTTGATTTTAGTAGATGTTGTAGTGCATAGTATATCTTATTTCCAGAGTTGATTCTAGTTTGTATTTCTTCCCTTATGATGTTGGAGCAGTTGAAGATTGTACCCAGGTATTTGTATGTTTCCGTTCTTTTAATGGTCATATTATCTATTTGTATGTGGCCAGAGTTTCTAGCCATTCCGTCTCTTGAAATTACCATATATTCTGTCTTATCTTGGTTGATAACCAGCCCCATCTGTTGGGCTTTTCCCTTTAAGTGAGTCAATATTTCCAATGTCTTTTGTTCACTTTGCCCTATAATATCTATATCATCTGCATAACCAAGCAGCTTGGATGTTCCTCCAATATCACATTCCTCCTTTACCTTCCTTACAACTTTCTCTAGAGCCAGATTGAAGAGTAGCGGCGATAGTGCATCACCCTGTTTCAAGCCAGATGTTATTTGGAAGGGGTCTGATTTCCTGCCTTTATATGTTACTATATTATAAGTATCTGTCACAGATCTACTGTTATTAATTCACATACATTGTTGGTCGGTGACAGGTAATTACTGTAATTTAAATTCCCTCACACAATGAATGCACACAGAGGCGGGCTTTTATTCCGTCTCACTGAGAAACGTTTATTTCTGAACTGGAGTGTCGCAAATATACCAGTGCGACTGCTCATCATACAAACATGGTACCGGTGCAACACAATCGTGTCGTGTGCTATATACAGCTCAGAATTCTGAGGTAAGTAGGAACATTTATTCCAATTTTCATTTTATCTTTATTGCTTTCATTTTTTCATCTTTTTATTCTTCTCGTCCTGTCGTCACATCTTAATGTAGTCACCGGAGATCTTCTCCGTGACTATATGTTGTGTATTGTGTATGTGTTTGTTTGCTGATGAAGGCTAGTCGCCGCAACGTCCTGTATGTGTCACAATTCTGTTATGTAAAGCTGCACTACTGGGTCATTTTTATATTGTTTACATTTTTACAGCTTTACCGCACCAAACTTTATTCATGTGGTTAAGAAACACTAATGACACTGAGATTTACAGTTTTTAAATATTGAGCACAACCCACTACTGGCAACGCTGATCGTATTCCGGTATGAACCTAAGGCCTATCCACGTCAATATGGAAGCACTATACTCGAGTTTTGCTCTGTATAGTGCTTCCATATTGACGTGGATAGGCCTTAGGTTCATACCGGAATACGATCAGCATTGCCAGTAGTGGGTTGTGCTCAATATTTAAATTTCAAAAGTGCACATTTCAAAGTGCACTTTCTCCTGCATTATCACACTCGACAGACGGTGCAGAGAGCAGAACCCTGCCGCTGTCAATGCAGAGGTTAACGCGCTCATCTATGAACACACAGATAGCCCCGAAGTGCTCATCTATACATATGGATCTGTTGTAAAGCAGCAGAGACGTGCGTGGGCATTTACAGCCCGTTCAGCGGGCCGAACCGTTCAAGAATCCAGTGGTGCCCACTCTATGACCACGAGCAGCATGGCGATGGAGGTGATGGCAGTTACACAGGCTTTCATATGGCTGGAATCACAGCATTATACCAACGTGTGTGTACTAAGTGATTCAATGAGCATGATTCAGAAGGTCGAAGCTGGATCTGTACGTAGACAGTGGACTGAATCGCTGCGGAAGTCTGTTGTCCGTAAAGTCACCTTCATCTTCGTCCCGGGACATGCGGGAGTCGAGGGAAATGAACGAGCTGACAAACTGGCTGGCTCTGCACCCCCTGTAGATGGCCAGCCCATGGATCGTGCCGATGTTATTAACGTCCTTAAAGATATGGCGAGAACAGAGGACTTTGACGTCAGTGATTCCACATCGCTGTCCAGGATGAAAGACCTGGGAGTAAGAATCGGCACAGCCAGACGCGAGAGGTACATCGGGAAAACAAAGCGCCTCGTCAACCAACACAGAACTGGCACTATTAGCCACCGGACGCTGATGCATATGCTGGGGGGGGGGGGGGGGGGGGGTAGGATCTGAGCACCTATGGACATGTCCGGAGTGCAATGAAGATACCTCAACTGATAACTGATTTAAATTTCAAATCCCGAAACAACCAAATAAATCAATTTACAGAGTTGTTAAGAAACACTAATTACACAGAGATTTACCAAGTGAATGAATAAGAAACACCAATTAATAAGATTTACAGAGTGGTTAAGAAACACTAATAACATTGAAATTTACAGTGAATAAAAAACACTAATTACATTGAGATTTACAGGGTGATTAAGAAACACAAATTAGGCTGATATTTACAGAGTGGTTAAGAAACACTAATTAGAATGAGATTGAAGTGTAGTTAAGAAACACCAAACAGATTGAGATTAACAGTGAAGTTAACAAACCCAACGTGGACACTTCTATTTAACAGGGATTAATATGGAGATACTACCAGGGTCATGCAGAAGTGTGAGGCAAGCTTATTTATTAGTGACAAGCATGACAATGGTTGGGACACACAATGGATAAAGCAAAAATTCTAGAGATAGCTATAAACAAATGCTGATTGAAGAAACAATGACAGATGAAACAACATATTTAGGGATTCGTGAGTTTGGATTTTAGTATGGGTTTGGCCAGGAGGAATGTACGAGAATATGACGTTTCCAATCAGTGTAATTCTTGAATGATCATCATCTGCACCTGACATTTGTTGCCAGAGATGTAGCATGACTGTAGTCTTCAGTGTGCTATGATGTTGATTCTTAAATCCGTGAATCAATCAATAAGGAACACTAACTAGATTGAGATTTATAGTGTAAGAAAAACTTGTTAGAATGACTTTACAGTGGGTTTTAAACACTTTTGTTCGCTTGAAATTGATTATCCATATCTGCAATGTTGTCTCTTGGATAAACTCCAGTCTTTTTTAGTTCACGTAGTGGTTCATAGAATTTATCTTTCACTGTTGTTTCTGAAAGTTTGCCTAGATATGTCCAGTCGCCCCGATCACCCTTGTACTTGTACAGCGTTATGATGCTTGAATCTTTGAAATCCTGGGGGACTTGTCCTTCTCGCCAGCATAGCTCTATTAGCTGGTGAATCTGTATTGTGAGTGTGTCTTGCCCATTCCTGATAACCTCTATCGGAATCCCATCCTTACGTGGTGCCTTGCCAGATGCAAGTTCATTTATAGCACACTTAACTTCTGTTATGGTGGGAAGTGTGTCCAGGTGGTCAAGAGTTGGTAGAGCCTCTATGGCGGTGACGGCATCATCCGCTAGTTTGGTCTCACTTGAATAAAGCTCCAAATAGTGCTCTACCCATCTGCTGTTTCTTATCAGTGATGATTTCTCCAGTCAAGGTTTTCAATGGTGCACTTCTTTTGATCATTGGACCACAGGCTTTCTTTATTCCTTCATACATGCTTCTGATGTTTCCCTTATCACTTGCGATTTGAATGGACTCACATAACTTGAACCAATAATCATTTGCACACTGCTTGGCAGCCTTTTGCACATCCTTTCTAGCTTGCTTTAGCCCACTCGTGTTACACGTTGGTCTTTCCTTGTTTCTTAAGAGAGCTATCTTCTTCTTATCAATCAAGGGCTGCAGAGTCTGGCTGTTCGCTGCAAACCAGTCCTGCCTCTTATGATCCACAGTGCCGTAAACCCCTACAGCAGTTTTATAAAGAGTTTCCTTAAGTTGACCCCCCTTTTCACTTACTGTACAATTTTCTGGTGTATCAGTGAAAACGTCTTCAAGTTGCTGTTGAAAATGAAAATGAATATAGTCAGATTTTGGAACTGCCTTGATCACGGAGTCTAACTCCTCATAGAATGAATCCTTCACATCATCAGAGGAATTGAGTGTCGGTGCATATGCAGTAATAATGGTGGCAAAACCACAAGAGGTTGCCAAGCGCAGGGATAATAGTCTTTCATTTCCTCCTGCCGGAATTTCAATCACTCCCAGTAGCGAATTCTTCACTGCAAAGCCCACACCATGTTGCCTTTTTTCTGCCTGCCCTCTACCCTTCCAAAAAAAGGTGTAATTGTTTTCCCTGAGTGACCCTTCCTCAGCGAGTCTCCTGCAGGCCAGCAATATCAATGGTAAGACGATTGAGTTCAGCATCAATCACAGCCGTTTTTCTCACATTGTCAATATTGGTCAAGTCAGTGGAAAATCCTGGACACATGGTTCTCACGTTCCGGGTTGCAAGCCGTAGCTTGAGGTTTCTATTTTTCTTTTTATTAGTACCTGGTGCATTGGTTTTACAGCCTGCGATTCAGATTTTGTCCTAGCCCCAAGCACCCGTTGAAGCAGGCAGGCTGTGGCGGATCAGCACCCAATTGACCAGGGGCTGCCCAGCTTGAGGCGGGCGGTAGCTGATCAGTGACACCTGTAGGTGTCTCCCACCGTCAGAGGCAACACGTGGCACCCCATGTCTACGCCAGTTGACAGGGACTTATAACCCGTAACAGTTGCCTCTCACTTTCATTACGAGACCGGTTAAGACCAGGGATGGAGTTATTGCCTCTCCATAACACAAAGCCTGGGCTAAAATATAGAGATCATGTGTTGCCCATGCAGCATGATCCCTCTCTCGGCTTGCCTAGTTCATTCCAGAGGAAAGGTAACACCTCAACATCTGGAACAAGACAAACTGCAGAAGCTGCCAGATCAGCAAAGCAATGCTCTAACTGTCCGCCTGTCGGAGCTTCGATCCTAGACCAGCCGCCAACCAAGGCTTAGAGCCTGGTCTGCCCTGCCATGACATTTTGTCTTTAGGGTGCATTTCCTCACACTAGGGTAAGGCTTGTACCCTCCCAATTGCGCTCTTCCGCCTGAAGCTGTTGGCACAATGTGGGGTGTCGGGTTTGGTAAGTGCCGCCCAACGTTCGGCGCTAACAGAAAGCAGGTCTGTCTATAAAATGGTAATTATTTTGTGTTAGTGTTGATGGTTTACTGATCAATTTGATGATTCTGTTCTTTTTTGTGGTAAGTGACAGGCACATCAGGTTGCTCCTTCCTTAACTAGTTGATCAGCTCTCTCTTGTTTTCAGGCACTCCAATGAGATTGTTAAGAAACAATAAATAGAATCTGATTTACAGTGAGGTTAAGAAATACCACATCACCCACATTGACTGCTGACAAATCTATAAAACAATGTAGGGCTAGCACCATATACCCAGAAGCCACAATAGCTAAGTGGCTAGTACACTTACCTGCTGGTCTGGTGATCATGTGTTTGAATTCTCTTTAAGTGAGAATTTATTTCACTGACCAGGGCCACTAAATCGATCCAGCCTAGAAAAACAGGTACCAGGATATTCCCTGGGAAGCATAGGCGGCCAGCTTTTATACTGACCACATCACCCATTGAGTGTCGTTCAATCTAAAGATATGAAGCACTACAGACCGAATATTTTTCAAGGTGTGAAAAGGGAGACCTTTACTTTACTTTACCCAATATGTCTCAAGACTGGAATAGGGTCCTGTGCTATGAAACAATAACAATGAAGTGTTTAAACCCAAATTAAGGCAAACACATTTGTAAAATACTTGGGTGCTGTAATAAAGAAGTAACAACTGAATATTATTTGTGTCAAATTTTATTGAATGAAAGAGACCAAACCAAATAAATTCACAAAATTAAACTGCAACTTGGTCAAATATTTAACATTACTAATTAATCTAAAATGAAAAATACAATTAACCACATACTGAACAACAAGCACTTATAACAAGGTAACGCTTGAGAAGTATGAATATTTAACAGACACATATATCCTAGGACCTAGAGAATACACAGTCTCGGTGGCATTGGCAAAGTGTTTAGTGCACTTGTCTGTAAAGATAGTTATCAAAGTTAGATCCCCAGCAGTAGTGTGATTTTTTTCCCCAACCAGAACGCCTCTGGGGTTGATGCCGCCTCAGACAATTATATAATTTAATATGCTTGCTTGTGTTCGTTGGCTTGAGCTCCAACGCGAAGTCCTGTATGTCGGATGAATACATCCTGTTGTCCAACATCAGTGTGATGTCATACAGGACCTGAGGTTTGCGTGAGTATCCGTTGTCCCATGTCTGGCTTATTGGTGTGCAGGCTGGTGGTTCCTCGCCGTACAGGCAGACACTATCCGACTTCGGAGGAAAATATAATATATAATATATTATTATATAATAATATAATCTAATATATCGTAGGAATTGTCTCAGAATGAAAGAGACACACCGAGGAAAGTAACTGGTCCTCCCACCTCATTAACCATTGACCTAGAATATGCGAAGGCCTAATGCTTGATACTTCAATAGCAGTATCTGCCATGGGACTACTTTTACCTGTTTATCCTAGCCAATATATGTGAACAAAGTAAGTGACTTTTCACTTGTGACTTCTCACAAACATCATCATCATCATGTAGCAGGTCTCATGTAGAAAATATAGATGAACAAAGCAAAAGACTTTTGAATTATGACTTCCCACAAACATCATTATGTAGCAGGTCTCATGTAGAAAATATACATGAACTAAGTAAAAGACTTTTCACTTATGACTTCCCACAAATATCATTTTCATGTAACAGACCCCTTGCAGAGAATTTATCTCATCAAGACCCACTGAAAAATTTCTCAATCTCTTGCCATTTCTCCTACCTCATACACTCTCATGGGTAAGAACGCATGTTCTTAAACATCTGTTGTGCTGATGCCGAGGTAAGGGGTTCAACCCCTACACCGGACAGTTGGACTAAAATGTTGACTTATCGTCCTTGACTTGGGGACGTAAATTACAAGTACCTCTGAAGTCAGAGTGGATTCGCCTGATGGCGAGGGACACTGTTAATAGGGAAAGCTAATCATCATCATCATCATCTTCCACTTCTGCCGTCAAGCATCATGGGGAGGAATAATTTGTGTTCCAGCACCCACACACCAAATTCAGTCCATCACTTCTATAAATAGTGTTTATGGACTACACTTGAGTTCAAAGCTAGCGAAAAATAAAATACACTCTTATGTCCAAGATGTCTGCAATGTCCTGTATCCATCTTTGTGCTGCCTTCCTCTGCCCGTTCTTCCAGAACTGTGACTTCCTTCACTGTCCCATCCAAGCATCTGTGTTGTTTAATATGGCCAAAGTAGCTCAGTTTCAGAGACATATTTCTATTACCTGCATAAAGTATCGGAGAATCTCACAACTGGGAGCTTCTGACGTTGGAGCTAAAGTGGACCAAATAGAGACCAGGCTATGTCACCACTAAGCGTTTAAACACATATCAGACATTACTCCAGGTTAAGGTAGTTCACTCTACCTTATAATTCTGTGATCTAAAACATTTAAAATTATAACAATTTCATATCCCATATGCCACATTTGTCATGGAATTACTTTTACTTTACTTGGATGAAAGGCAGAAACTTCTCTCTAATCACTGTAGCTTCACAGGATTGTCTTACATTTTATTTCCAGCCCTGGTTGGAAGAACATAATAAACCGTGTTTTCTGGGAAAGGAGATTCTTCACCTGTACATTGATTTTGTTGTGCTTCAGTGCTACATTCATCAGGTGGACAGATTGAAGCCACAGCCGTGTGTATTTCACTAGTAGATAGTTTATTTCTTTCATTAAAAGCTGAATTGGTTGTTGCAAATTGAGTCTGCTGAATTTTGTTTATGGAACATCTGTGACTATTTTCAATGCTCAATGAAGGCAATGTAGATAAAGAAGAACTAGGCAATACTGAATCCATATCCATACACACTGTTTCTTGTATCAGAGAAGATGCCATACCTTGAGAGTTTACTGAACCCATGCTTCCTGTCCCCGCTGAACTTATGAAACTGGGCAGAATAGGTGATGGTGTTTTGGTTCCTCTTATGGATGCAGATGATGGCAGAATACCAATGTTGGATGCTTGAACTGACGTGGCTTGAGGTGTGGGTTCATAGTTTGTCAAAGTTCCAAGAGTTAAAGTCTCAGAGTCTAAAGTTTTTGTGGGGAAATTAGAGAAAAAAGAGCCAACAGAAGGACTATCTGTGAAGAAGAAGTCAGGTGTCATAGCTCTGTCAACCACATGGGGTGAGAATGAAGCAAACATCAGTGTGCTAGCAGACTGTGATCTGTTCAGGGCAGGAGGTCTGGGGAAATCAGACATAAGGTCAAAGAGGGAGTCTTCTATGAGAGAGTTGTCCGTGTCACCAAGGTCATTGGATGTAGCCGATAGCATTGGGTTTCCACCCTTACTGGACTGTGAACTGTTGTTATATAGATTAGATTCATGTTCCAGGGATGCGGACACAAGACTTTGGGATACATCATCAGGGTGATCAGAAAGTGTAGGGTTAGCATTTAGTGCAGGGTGGTCATTTTCTGAAATAACAACAGACTCTGTGGTATGTTTTTCCACGGGTTCTTCCTTAACTGTATTCACATTTACAATCACAACATGACAAGAGTCATCTAAATTACTTTCCTTACTATTTGTGATTTTGAAATCATTTGGTCTGATTTTTTCAAGTGAAGATTCATTTATAATTTTGTAGTCAGTACACCCATGTTCCTTCAGCATATGTTTCTTAGCTTTATACATGCTCTTCAGACTTTTACCACAAACAGAACAAGCATACCCCTGGATGCCACTATGGCGCTCAACATGTTTCTGAATTGCCAATGGGTAACTTGTCTGAAACTGACACAAGGGGCAGGAAAATCTTTTCTGCTTTAAATGTTTATTCTTGGCATGTGAAATAATCTCAGATGGATAAAGGGCTGAAAATGAACAATGGGCACATTTGTAAGGCTTAAAGTCTCTGTGCAACATTAAGTGTTTGCTCAGAGAAGATGTATGGCGTGTTTGAAATCCGCAGATGTAACAAACCAGGCTCTTTTCCTTGGAGTGTTTCTGTCGCAGGTGTTTTTGTAAGGATCTGTCATACATCGATTTAAATGTACAACCTTCATGTGGGCACTGAACCATTTCCCCTTAAATAGAAAATAAAATACCATTATTGTTAATGAAATCGTATGATTTCATTTCATCTCATAAATATTTCATTTCACCTACCACTTGTGGAGTCTGTCCCAATTAATACATGATTCTTCTTCTTCTTCTTCTACTTCTTCTTCTGCGTTCATCCGGAGTGTTTTTTCAGATTTAATTGCGGTGTGTCTGTTAGGCACCCTTGGGCTGAAACCCTTAGGCCAACACAACCGACTTTAGCATGCATTTTTGACAGGTTAGCATTCCTGGGGGACTCTCACTTTTGTGGTACCGTCCACATCCCAGCTGGTCAAGTTAGGATGGTCAGAGACATCACGGTCAACCCTCAAGGGAAGGCAGGGACAGTCCATGGCATTTTCCGCCATCCAGGGCGGCTTCCATAGTTGCAGAGCCGACACATAGCGCTCTTGTGCTGGACTCATGAGGGAATCGTCACGTCCTGCTCATGGCTGCTTTAATTCCTCACTTCAATGTATTGGACCTTTCATTCGCTATGTGCCGCTCCCCGCACAAACCAGGGACAGTCGGATTGCAGACAGTATTCACTCAGCGAGCTTTCGTTTCGGACATGTGCTTCGTCGCTGTGCCCGGAAAACAAAATAGTTAGAGCTGTTCTGGGCATGATGGACATTTGGAAAACAAGCTAGTCAGAGCTGTTCCGGACACGGAGGTCATTCGGAAGACTAGATGGTCAGAGCTGTTCCAAGCACGGTGGAAAATCGGAAAACTAACTAGTCAGAGCTGTTCCGTTACATTGGGAAGACTAGTTAGTCAGAGCAGTTCCGGGCACGATCGACATTTCACTCGGACGTAATTGCGTAGTGCCAGTTTCGCCATTTTTTTTTTTTTTTGCCACCCTTAGGCTGGCACATCCAACTTTGGCGGGCATTTTTTTTTTACTGAGGTTAGCCTTCCTTGGGTTTTGAGGGACGTTAAGACTCTCACTGTCATAGTGTCACCCACATTTCAGCTGGTCAAGGTAGAACTGTCAGAAACATCATGGTCAACCCTCAAGGGAAGGCAGGGGCAGACCATGGGCATTTCCCGCTATCCAAGGAGGCTTCCATAATTGCAGAGCCGACACATATTGCTCTGAGACTGGGCTCACCTGAGGAATTACCACGTCCTGCTTTAATTCCTCACTTCCGTGTATAGGGCATTTCTTTTGCCACTGGTCGCTCAAGCACAAACCAGGGACAGACAGACTGCGGGTGACATCCACTCAGAAAGCTTTCACTTCGGACTTCCACGTAATGGATTCGCTAACCAAGTGTTCCATTTCGTGTAAACGAGACAATGACTCGGGCGTATTTTCCACCTTTAGTAACCGCTCACGAAGAAGGTACACGTGCTGCTGGCTCAGCACCTTACCTTTATGCATCAGTGAGCGAGTAACGGCCAGGCCCTCTCATCCGGGGATCCCTCATATCCCCCAGCTGAGAGCCTTCGAACAGGTATCTAAACTAAGCATGTAGCGCGCTCAGCATCTCACCTCCATTTTGCAGTATCGGCCCGGCTCTCACATCCGAGGGCTTATAGCTTAGAGGCATTCAGCCATATCCCTCAGCTGAGAGCCATAGTGTATGTGTCCGGACCAAGAATTTCTACCTTCGTACGCCTGATTTGAACTTCTGACTGCTATCCTCAGTCTACCTGCAGAGCAGCAGGTTGTGTCTCGCTAAGTCTGGCCCCTAACCCAAGACCTGTCCGACACATAGTTGTAATTCCGTCGCCTTAGCTCTTGGGGTCATTGGATACGCAAGCCCCCCCTCCCCCCACCGTGACAAGGTGGAGACACACTGGGGTGGAGGGGGGCAAACATGATTCTAACATTCCATGTGTCAATTATAGCAATTTTCCTATGTGAAAGGAGGTAAGTCAGTGATCCAGACTTCTTGCAGCTTTCTCCGCATTGTGCCATACATTTTCTGGGAGAACCTTCTTTCGTCTTGGTTGGCTTATTTTTCTTTCCCATTCTTTACACTTCTAGAATCAATTCTGGAAATAAGATATACTATGCACTACAACATCTACTAAAATCAAAGGCGCTATCTCATAACACCAAGATCACAATATACAAAACACTGATCAGACCAGTTGTGCTGTATGGCTCTGAAACCTGGAGTACAACGAAAGGAGACGAAGCCTTGCTACAAACATTTGAGAACAAAGTTTTAAGACGCATCTTTGGACCCATTAGGGATACACAAAGTGGAGAGTGGAAAAGAAGAAGCAACAAAGACATTTATGATCTGTTTAAGTCCCCGCTAATCACTGGTATCATGAAGGCTAATAGACTACAATGGCTGGGGCATATAGAAAGAATGGAAGATAATAGGGAAACAAAACTCGCTTACACTCAGGAAATAGATGACCGTAGACCCCGAGGTAGACCAAGAAGACGGTGGAGAGATAATATATATATATAGACCTACAAGCACTTGGAATCAACGACTGGCAAGAGAAGGTCAACCAGAGAGACGAATGGAGGCGGATTGTATCTGCAGCAAAGAACCTCAATGGCTCGGAACACTGAAGAAGAAGAAGAAGAAGAAGAAGAAGAAGAAGAAGAAGAAGAAGAAGAAGAAGAAGAAGAAGAAGAAGAAGAAGAAGAAGAATTCTTTACACTTGTTCATGGCTGATTGGATTTTGCAACTAAAGTTTTCAACATGATGGACTAGCCAGTACTACATCAACCCTTGATAATCATACTAAGTTAAAGTGTTACTATTATTTGCTTCCCTTTTGGTTTCCCACAGACACAAAATAAGAGACCACAAAATATAGTTGACACCACACAACATCAATCAACTTCATTAAAACATCTCTCAGCATTGATGCTTACCTGTGTGTTTCCTCCTGTGTTCTTTCAAGGATGCTTCATTTCTAGCTCTGTAACCACATTCATCACACTGCAGTTTTATCTTTCCCGTTGTTTGACAGAAATCTGAAAATCAATAGATTATTTATAGTAGTCAACAATTTGAAATGATTTGCATACTACATCACATATTTTAATCAGTAAATTTTTTACTGGGAAACCACGATGGAGCAGTGGCAGTGGCTGGCATGCTTGCCTACTGGTCATGGGTTTAAATCTCCTTCAGAGGTCAGCATGGCTGAATGGATAAAAACGTGTGCTCTTAAACAATCGGTGTACTGATGCTGAGGTAAGAGGTTCAACCCCTACACCGGACAGTTGGATTCATGCCTTGACTTGGGGACGTAAACTACGAGTACCTCTGAAGTCGGAGTGAGTTCGTCTGATAGCGAGGGACACTGTTAATAGGGAAAGCTAATCCACGCGCAAAATTCAGTCCAGCACTACTAGACATAGTGTGTATGGACTACGCTTGAGTTCAAAGCGAGCAAGCACCAACAACAAAATCTCTGTCAAGATGGGGATTTTTTAAAACTTGATCTCAGCTTCCAGGCTGACCCAGCCTAAAATGCATACCAGAAGTTGCCCTGGAAATAATAGTGGCTGGCTTGATAATGAACAATCAACCCATTGAGTGCCGACTGGTTTATACACATATAGATTGGGCACCATATACCCACAATGCATCAAGGCATGTAAAAGGATCCATCCCTTTTGAAAGCTTCACTAAATCAATGTTTCATCTGTTATCTGTTATCTACCCCCATATGGACGACAGCTTGTAGTCCACAGTTGCTGTTAAACGCAAGAAGTTAGTTTAGTTAGTTGCATATCCTTTACAGGACATAGCACTCAACCCCAGCATTTTATGGCTGGTCGTGATTCTTGGGCAAGTTTATGTTCAGTGGTTTGTCATTGCTTTCTGAACAACCGGCACCCATACTATTTCATAAAAAACCAATGTAAGGCGGTCTGCTGCCAAATCGCCCACAGCTGTGTTTCGACCGCGTGTATGCAGAATTATGATGTGTCTGTAACCCCTTCGCCGAGGAGCTGGCAAACTCAGGAAGACATTGCAGTTTTCAATCAAATGTGTCACCTGAACTGCATTAAGTTTGTGTAGCATATCCTTAATAGATTCTATCCACTGTATTCTTCCTATAGCTTTATAGCTAGATCTTCAGCAGGAAGTCGTTTGTAGGCTGAAAGTGGTAGCTGCCTGGGTTTTCTTCTTACGCATTTAAAGCAAAAAAAAAAAGCCAACATGCAAAATTAATTTACAGAACCATTTTCTTCTATATTTCAGCTTCTTCTTCTTTTAAAAATAAAAACTAAACAGAAGATTAATAACAAACTTATTCTGCGAACAAAAAAAAGCAAAAGCAATATTAGAAAATTGTAGATCACATCGTATTGATATAAAGAGAGGTGTGAGATAAAGGTGTTTATTTTTCACATCCCTGTGCAATATTTTTCATCATGATTACCATCATCCAGTGCCTTGCCGGATGTCGACACCCTTCAAAGCCATGATGCAAGACTGTCAATCTTCTCATGCTGTCTTTCTCTATCTCCATAAATCTTTATGGTTGTCACAACATATTCCAGTCTTTGTCTTCTCATAAAGTGGCCAAAAAACAATTACCGCCTCTTTCTGATGTCTTTGCGATTCAGCTTCCCTTAAAACATCCAGAATGCTCATTTTGGCTGTCCAATTAATTTTCAGCATTCTTCTATAAAACCACACTCCAGGGCTTCCAGGGATTTTTTTGCCTGTTTACTAATTGTCCAGGATTTGCAGCCGTATGTAAAAACTGGTTCTATGTAACAAGCAAGAACTCTTTTTCTAACTTTCAAGGACAATGACTTATTGCACAAAATGTTCTTCTATTTTTATTCAAATTGATATTCAAACATATGGAGAGAAGACCAAGACTCAACCTTGGAGGAATATCAATAAAAAAAAAACACAGATAGGAAACATAGTACCATTGAGTGAAACAGAGCAGGATTTTCAAGAATGAGTTAAAAGTTACTTGCATATCCTTAACAGGACGTTGCAATCAACCCCAACATTTTTCGGCTGTTTGTGATTTCTTGGCAAATTTACATTCAATAGTTTGCCATTACTTTCTGAATGAGAGACACTCATACCATCTTATGAAAACTAACACAAAGCATTCTGCTTCCAAATCACCCGCAGCTGTGTCAATCGCAGTATGCAGGATTACGAACTGCGTCTGAGCCGGCTTGAGTAAGAACGAGTACACTAAGCAAAAATTACTAAACAGTAAATATATATATATATGAATATCATCAGCAGAGTTGATCCAGAACACCAAAGACCGAGATCTGTGGAGAGCCATGAACGCCTACGCCATCCGGCACGGCACTTGATGATGTATATATATATATATATATATATATATATATATATATATATATATATATATATATATATATATATATATATATATAAAGAAAACAAAAACAATAATTATCTACAAAGATAGCACCAAAGACAATTTTAAAAATCAGTGATTGAACAGACACTTGAACAAATCAATAATTTTCCTTACCTAGGACAATTAATAACAGATGACTGCAAGTGTGAAGCAGAAATAAGAAAGAGAAAAGGAATTATCAAAGGAACATTGAACAACATGAAACAGCTTCTCCCATATAAACAGCTAAGCTATGCATTACAATTAAAAGTGATCAAGTGTTACATTTGTTCTACACTTTTGCATGAGACGTACCTGCATGAGAAGATGCAACATGCTGATCAAAGACATCTTTCCTAGAAAATTCCGCTGCACAAAACTGACAGAGGATCTTTTGTTCCCCGTGCTTGCGTTGCAGATGTTGTTTCCACTCTTTGCGCCAGATCGTGGTGAATACACAGGATGCACATTCAAAGACTTGGCCATTGTTATGAGAGGTTAAATGTCTGAGCATAAGTTTATCAGATTTAGATTTATGAGAACAGAGTTTGCAGACATAAAAGGTATCTTGATCAATTTTGGATATGTCACACTGAGCATCCAGTTGCTCCTTGTTCTGCCTCTGCAACTCCAGTTCTTTTTTCAAAAGTTCTTCTGGTGCTTTAGCAAGAGTGAAATCATTACTGACTATGATACTATCAAGAGAAGGAGTAGGACTTTGTACAGATGCTGTTTTAACAGTAATGTTAAGCTCACTGGCACAACCTTTAGGATCACATGAAGCAGTTATGGAATCTGATAAACTACACCTTTCAGACACCTGTAGATTCACCTTCTTTTCTAACTTGTTAGCTTTTGAACTGGTTTCAATTGGTGTCTGACACTCTTTGTTCAGGAAATATGGATATTCAATGGTATTTGTTCCAGCCGCTTCCTTATGATCCTTTTTCTCTTTCAGTAAATCCTGATTCTTTGATTTCAAAAGTGAATTCAGTTGGTAAGATGGAAAATCATGAACACACAAGGCTAACAGTGCTTTGATGATACTTTGAGGCAAAATTGTTTGTACATGCAAACTGGAAATGGCATGTCGCCCATGCCTGTTCAAACATTTTTTCAAATTTGTGAGAGCACTGTAATCAGCTTTATCACAAACAAAATATTCAAACAATTCAGTATTCTTTAACACAAAATTTCCACTGCATGACTTCAAGTGAGATTCAAGAATATCATGAGATTCTATCTTGCTAGTGAAAAGTCCTCGACATGTCCAACAAACTTTACAATCTGTCATGTTAATAATTCTCTAAACTGACGGCCCGTCATCAGCAAGCTCCGTAGCTTATACAAGAGAAGCAAGGAAGTTCTGTTGAATTAAGTTAAATTCCCATGATGATGCAACTCGCAACACGTTGTAACACTACATGTACCTGAAAAGATAATTAATTAACTTGAAAAAATATGCACAAAGACTTTAACTAATGACATTAAATAAATAAATTTAATATTTGAGCAAGTATACTAAAGGCAGCCATGGTAGCGCAGTCAGCTAGCATATTTGCCTGTCAACCTGAATCCCATGTGTTCGATTCCCCATCGAGGCAGAAATTTTAAATATGGGTACCAGAAAATTCTTGGGAAGTAAAAGTGGCCAGTGTGACATTGACCACCTCACCTATCGAGTGCTGATCAGTGTAATAAAATATGGGGCTAGAACCATATACCCAATATGTAAAAGGGTCTGGTGAAAAAAAAAGTACACTAACACATCCCGATATCCCTATTCTGAAAATCGACGATCCCACCAGATCTAGATCAGCGCTAAAAATAACTATGCGGTTTGTTTGTGGTGAATTAAAAATGAAGTATCACAATTGCCATGGTGAAAAAATCATGAGTGTATTACTTTGAAAGAAACAGCATATACTGTGCTGTGTGTTAAAATATATAGGCAGATTTCTTTAGTGTGCTCAGACCAATGGTAAAAGATAAAACACAACATGAGTTGCTTCATACACACAGACAATAGCTGATCACACTTGGTGTATTGCTTGGGACATAAAGAGTTATAAGGCAAATGTGGGCTGACCAGGGTGTCAGTTTGCCGTGATATAACTGCAGGGGTGTGATATGTTAGGCCTCTTCATATACAAGATCTCAGCACTATGAGGTAGGGTGTTAAATATTAGAATAACAATGACAATTATGGAAACTACCTACTGTTTGCAGTAGTAGAGTAAGTAAAGGGTCCCCTTTCAAGTCCTGTGTATTGGGTTTAAAGGACGTTTAAAGGTGAGAGGTTCAACTTTATTGCACCAGGTTTTATCCCATTTGGCTCAGTCTCTTTCCACAGGGTGGCCTATTGAAAGGTCACAAACTCCTTAGCTCCTACAACAACCCCCAGGAGTCTCCAAGAAAATTGCACTCATGAACTGAATGATGGAGTCCCAAATCGAACTCACAACCTCCAGAGTTTGAGGCATTCAGCTTAACCACTTTGCCATGGTTAACCATATTGGGTATATGGTGCTAAACTCATATTTTTAGACCAAATGACACTGGATCTTTGTGGATTTTAAAAAGGCTTATGATAGTGTCCATAGGAATAGTCTATGGAATGCTATGCAGGAATTTGGAATACCAAGGAAGTTAATCAACATGACCAGACTATGCATGGAAGATACTTATAATATAGTAACATATAAAGGCAGGAAATCAGACCCCTTCCAAATAACATCTGGCTTGAAACAGGGTGATGCACTATCGCCGCTACTCTTCAATCTGGCTCTAGAGAAAGTTGTAAGGAAGGTAAAGGAGGAATGTGATATTGGAGGAACATCCAAGCTGCTTGGTTATGCAGATGATATAGATATTATAGGGCAAAGTAAACAAAAGACATTGGAAATATTGACTCACTTAAAGGGAAAAGCCCAACAGATGGGGCTGGTTATCAACCAAGATAAGACAGAATATATGGTAATTTCAAGAGACGGAATGGCTAGAAACTCTGGCCACATACAAATAGATAATATGACCATTAAAAGAACGGAAACATACAAATACCTGGGTACAATCTTCAACTGTTCCAACATCATAAGGGAAGAAATACAAACTAGAATCAACTCTGGAAATAAGATATACTATGCACTACAACATCTACTAAAATCAAAGGCGCTATCTCGTAACACCAAAATCACAATATACAAAACACTGATCAGACCAGTTGTGCTATATGGCTCTGAAACCTGGAGTACAACGAAAGGAGACGAAGCCTTGTTACAGACCTTTGAGAACAAAATTTTAAGACGCATCTTTGGACCCATTAGGGATACACAAAGTGGAGAGTGGAAAAGAAGAAGTAACAAAGACATTTATGATCTGTTTAAGTCCCCGCTAATCACTGGTATCATGAAGGCTAATAGACTGCAATGGCTGGGGCATATAGAAAGAATGGAAGATAATATGGAAACAAAACTCGCTTACACTCAGGAAATAAATGACCGTAGACCCTGAGGTAGACCAAGAAGGCGGTGGAGAGATAATACATGTACAGACCTACAAGTACTTGGAATCAACGACTGGCAAGAGAAGGTCCACCAGAGAGACGAATGGAGACGGATTGTATTTGCAGCAAAGAACCTCAATGGCTCGGAACGCTGAAGAAGAAGAAATGACACTGGATCGGTGATGGGTCAACATCACGCCTGCTCCCAAGAACATTTCTGGTAATAACTTAAAGGCTGGGTTGACACTGGAGCTCAGATCAATGACAAAAATATTCCAGCCTCAAAAATGACCATGGGCGGGCAAACAAGCATGCTATCCACTGAGCTTCTGCAGCTCCTGTATGCTGTAGTAGGCCAGCATGAGTGACAGTAAACATTGATTATTGCAGGGTGTGCTCCTGCATGCTGTAGTAGGCCAGCATGAGTGACAGTAAACATTGATTATTGTATGGTGTGCTCCTGCATGCTGTAGTAGGCCAGCATGAGTGACAGTAAACATTGATTATTGTAGGGTGTGCTCCTGCATGCTGTAGTAGGCCAGCATGAGTGACAGTAAACATTGATTATTGTAGGGTGTGCTCCTGCATGCTGTACTAGGCCAGCATGAGTGACAGTAAACATTGATTATTGTAGGGTGTGCTCCTGCATGCTGTAGTAGGCCAGCATGAGTGACAGTAAACATTGATTATTGTAGGGTGTGCTCCTGTATGCTGTAGTAGGCCAGCATGAGTGACAGTAAACATTGATTATTGTAGGGTGTGCTCCTGTATGCTGTAGTAGGCCAGCATGAGTGACAGTAAACATTGATTATTGTAGGGTGTGCTCCTGCATGTTGTAGTAGGCCAGCATGAGTGACAGTAAACATTGATTATTGTAGGGTGTGCTCCTGCATGCTGTAGTAGGCCAGCATGAGTGACAGTAAACATTGATTATTGTATGGTGTGCTCCTGCATGCTGTAGTAGGCCAGCATGAGTGACAGTAAACATTGATTATTGTATGGTGTGCTCCTGCATGCTGTAGTAGGCCAGCATGAGTGACAGTAAACATTGATTATTGTATGGTGTGCTCCTGCATGCTGTAGTAGGCCAGCATGAGTGACAGTAAACATTGATTATTGTATGGTGTGCTCCTGCATGCTGTAGTAGGCCAGCATGAGTGACAGTAAACATTGATTATTGTATGGTGTGCTCCTGCATGCTGTAGTAGGCCAGCATGAGTGACAGTAAACATTGATTATTGTATGGTGTGCTCCTGCATGCTGTAGTAGGCCAGCATGAGTGACAGTAAACATTGATTATTGCAGGGTGTGCTCCTGCATGCTGTAGTAGGCCAGCATGAGTGACAGTAAACATTGATTATTGTAGGGTGTGCTCCTGCATGCTGTAGTAGGCCAGCATGAGTGACAGTAAACATTGATTATTGTAGGGTGTGCTCCTGCATGCTGTAGTAGGCCAGCATGAGTGACAGTAAACATTGATTATTGTAGGGTGTGCTCCTGCATGCTGTAGTAGGCCAGCATGAGTGACAGTAAACATTGATTATTGTAGGGTGTGCTCCTGCATGCTGTAGTAGGCCAGCATGAGTGACAGTAAACATTGATTATTGTAGGGTGTGCTCCTGCATGCTGTAGTAGACCAGCATGAGTGACAGTAAACATTGATTATTGTAGGGTGTGCTCCTGCATGCTGTAGTAGGCCAGCATGAGTGACAGTAAACATTGATTATTGCAGGGTGTGCTCCTGTATGCTGTAGTAGGCCAGCATGAGTGACAGTAAACATTGATTATTGTAGGGTGTGCTCCTGTATGCTGTAGTAGGCCAGCATGAGTGACAGTAAACATTGATTATTGTAGGGTGTGCTCCTGCATGCTGTAGTAGGCCAGCATGAGTGACAGTAAACATTGATTATTGTACGGTGTGCTCCTGCATGCTGTAGTAGGCCAGCATGAGTGACAGTAAACATTGATTATTGTAGGGTGTGCTCCTGCATGCTGTAGTAGGCCAGCATGAGTGACAGTAAACATTGATTATTGTAGGGTGTGCTCCTGCATGCTGTAGTAGGCCAGCATGAGTGACAGTAAACATTGATTATTGTAGGGTGTGCTCCTGCATGCTGTAGTAGGCCAGCATGAGTGACAGTAAACATTGATTATTGTAGGGTGTGCTCCTGCATGCTGTAGTAGGCCAGCATGAGTGACAGTAAACATTGATTATTGTGTGGTGTGCTCCTGCATGCTGTAGTAGGCCAGCATGAGTGACAGTAAACATTGATTATTGTATGGTGTGCTCCTGCATGCTGTAGTAGGCCAGCATGAGTGACAGTAAACATTGATTATTGTATGGTGTGCTCCTGCATGCTGTAGTAGGCCAGCATGAGTGACAGTAAACATTGATTATTGTAGGGTGTGCTCCTGCATGCTGTAGTAGGCCAGCATGAGTGACAGTAAACATTGATTATTGTAGGGTGTGCTCCTGTATGCTGTAGTAGGCCAGCATGAGTGACAGTAAACATTGATTATTGTATGGTGTGCTCCTGTATGCTGTAGTAGGCCAGCATGAGTGACAGTAAACATTGATTATTGTAGGGTGTGCTCCTGCATGTTGTAGTAGGCCAGCATGAGTGACAGTAAACATTGATTATTGTAGGGTGTGCTCCTGCATGCTGTAGTAGGCCAGCATGAGTGACAGTAAACATTGATTATTGTATGGTGTGCTCCTGCATGCTGTAGTAGGCCAGCATGAGTGACAGTAAACATTGATTATTGTATGGTGTGCTCCTGCATGCTGTAGTAGGCCAGCCTGAGTGACAGTAAACATTGATTATTGTATGGTGTGCTCCTGCATGTTGTAGTAGGCCAGCATGAGTGACAGTAAATATTGATTATTGTATGGTGTGCTCCTGCATGCTGTAGTAGGCCAGCATGAGTGACAGTAAACATTGATTATTGTATGGTGTGCTCCTGCATGCTGTAGTAGGCCAGCATGAGTGACAGTAAACATTGATTATTGTAGGGTGTGCTCCTGCATGCTGTAGTAGGCCAGCATGAGTGACAGTAAACATTGATTATTGCAGGGTGTGCTCCTGCATGCTGTAGTAGGCCAGCATGAGTGACAGTAAACATTGATTATTGCAGGGTGTGCTCCTGTATGCTGTAGTAGGCCAGCATGAGTGACAGTAAACATTGATTATTGTATGGTGTGCTCCTGTATGCTGTAGTAGGCCAGCATGAGTGACAGTAAACATTGATTATTGTAGGGTGTGCTCCTGCATGCTGTAGTAGGCCAGCATGAGTGACAGTAAACATTGATTATTGTAGGGTGTGCTCCTGCATGCTGTAGTAGGCCAGCATGAGTGACAGTAAACATTGATTATTGTAGGGTGTGCTCCTGCATGCTGTAGTAGGCCAGCATGAGTGACAGTAAACATTGATTATTGTAGGGTGTGCTCCTGCATGCTGTAGTAGGCCAGCATGAGTGACAGTAAACATTGATTATTGTAGGGTGTGCTCCTGCATGCTGTAGTAGGCCAGCATGAGTGACAGTAAACATTGATTATTGTAGGGTGTGCTCCTGCATGCTGTAGTAGGCCAGCATGAGTGACAGTAAACATTGATTATTGTGTGGTGTGCTCCTGCATGCTGTAGTAGGCCAGCATGAGTGACAGTAAACATTGATTATTGTATGGTGTGCTCCTGCATGCTGTAGTAGGCCAGCATGAGTGACAGTAAACATTGATTATTGTATGGTGTGCTCCTGCATGCTGTAGTAGGCCAGCATGAGTGACAGTAAACATTGATTATTGTATGGTGTGCTCCTGCATGCTGTAGTAGGCCAGCATGAGTGACAGTAAACATTGATTATTGTAGGGTGTGCTCCTGCATGCTGTAGTAGGCCAGCATGAGTGACAGTAAACATTGATTATTGTAGGGTGTGCTCCTGCATGCTGTAGTAGGTCAGCATGAGTGACAGTAAACATTGATTATTGTAGGGTGTGCTCCTGCATGCTGTAGTAGGTCAGCATGAGTGACAGTAAACATTGATTATTGTAGGGTGTGCTCCTGCATGCTGTAGTAGGTCAGCCTGAGTGACAGTAAACATTGATTATTGTATGGTGTGCTCCTGCATGCTGTAGTAGGCCAGCCTGAGTGACAGTAAACATTGATTATTGTAGGGTGTGCTCCTGCATGCTGTAGTAGGCCAGCCTGAGTGACAGTAAACATTGATTATTGTAGGGTGTGCTCCTGCATGCTGTAGTAGGCCAGCCTGAGTGACAGTAAACATTGATTATTGCAGGGTGTGCTCCTGCATGCTGTAGTAGGCCAGCATGAGTGACAGTAAACATTGATTATTGTAGGGTGTGCTCCTGCATGCTGTAGTAGGCCAGCATGAGTGACAGTAAACATTGATTATTGTATGGTGTGCTCCTGCATGCTGTAGTAGGCCAGCATGAGTGACAGTAAACATTGATTATTGTATGGTGTGCTCCTGCATGCTGTAGTAGGCCAGCATGAGTGACAGTAAACATTGATTATTGTATGGTGTGCTCCTGCATGCTGTAGTAGGCCAGCATGAGTGACAGTAAACATTGATTATTGTAGGGTGTGCTCCTGCATGCTGTAGTAGGCCAGCATGAGTGACAGTAAACATTGATTATTGTAGGGTGTGCTCCTGCATGCTGTAGTAGGCCAGCATGAGTGACAGTAAACATTGATTATTGTAGGGTGTGCTCCTGCATGCTGTAGTAGGCCAGCATGAGTGACAGTAAACATTGATTATTGTAGGGTGTGCTCCTGCATGCTGTAGTAGGCCAGCATGAGTGACAGTAAACATTGATTATTTTAGGGTGTGCTCCTGCATGCTGTAGTAGGCCAGCATGAGTGACAGTAAACATTGATTATTGTAGGGTGTGCTCCTGCATGCTGTAGTAGGCCAGCATGAGTGACAGTAAACATTGATTATTGTATGGTGTGCTCCTGCATGCTGTAGTAGGCCAGCATGAGTGACAGTAAACATTGATTATTATATGGTGTGCTCCTGCATGCTGTAGTAGGCCAGCATGAGTGACAGTAAACATTGATTATTGTATGGTGTGCTCCTGCATGCTGTAGTAGGCCAGCATGAGTGACAGTAAACATTGATTATTGTATGGTGTGCTCCTGCATGCTGTAGTAGGCCAGCATGAGTGACAGTAAACATTGATTATTGTATGGTGTGCTCCTGCATGCTGTAGTAGGCCAGCATGAGTGACAGTAAACATTGATTATTGTAGGGTGTGCTCCTGCATGCTGTAGTAGGCCAGCATGAGTGACAGTAAACATTGATTATTGTAGGGTGTGCTCCTGCATGCTGTAGTAGGCCAGCATGAGTGACAGTAAACATTGATTATTGTAGGGTGTGCTCCTGCATGCTGTAGTAGGTCAGGATGAGTGACAGTAAACATTGATTATTGTATGGTGTGCTCCTGCATGCTGTAGTAGGTCAGCATGAGTGACAGTAAACATTGATTATTGTATCGTGTGCTCCTGCATGCTGTAGTAGGCCAGCATGAGTGACAGTAAACATTGATTATTGTATCGTGTGCTCCTGCATGCTGTAGTAGGTCAGCATGAGTGACAGTAAACATTGATTATTGTAGGGTGTGCTCCTGCATGCTGTAGTAGGTCAGCATGAGTGACAGTAAACATTGATTATTGTAGGGTGTGCTCCTGCATGCTGTAGTAGGCCAGCATGCATGACAGTAAACATTGATTATTGTAGGGTGTGCTCCTGCATGCTGTAGTAGGCCAGCATGCGTGACAGTAAACATTGATTATTGTAGGGTGTGCTCCTGCATGCTGTAGTAGGCCAGCATGAGTGACAGTAAACATTGATTATTGTAGGGTGTGCTCCTGCATGCTGTAGTAGGCCAGCATGAGTGACAGTAAACATTGATTATTGTAGGGTGTGCTCCTGCATGCTGTAGTAGGCCAGCATGAGTGACAGTAAACATTGATTATTTTAGGGTGTGCTCCTGCATGCTGTAGTAGGCCAGCATGAGTGACAGTAAACATTGATTATTGTAGGGTGTGCTCCTGCATGCTGTAGTAGGCCAGCATGAGTGACAGTAAACATTGATTATTGTAGGGTGTGCTCCTGCATGCTGTAGTAGGCCAGCATGAGTGACAGTAAACATTGATTATTGTATGGTGTGCTCCTGCATGCTGTAGTAGGCCAGCATGAGTGACAGTAAACATTGATTATTGTATGGTGTGCTCCTGCATGCTGTAGTAGGCCAGCATGAGTGAAAGTAAACATTGATTATTGTATGGTGTGCTCCTGCATGCTGTAGTAGGCCAGCATAAGTGACAGTAAACATTGATTATTGTATGGTGTGCTCCTACATGCTGTAGTAGGCCAGCATGAGTGACAGTAAACATTGATTATTGTAGGGTGTGCTCCTGCATGCTGTAGTAGGCCAGCATGAGTGACAGTAAACATTGATTATTGTAGGGTGTGCTCCTGCATGCTGTAGTAGGCCAGCATGAGTGACAGTAAACATTGATTATTGTAGGGTGTGCTCCTGCATGCTGTAGTAGGCCAGCATGAGTGACAGTAAACATTGATTATTGTATGGTGTGCTCCTGCATGCTGTAGTAGGCCAGCATGAGTGACAGTAAACATTGATTATTGTATGGTGTGCTCCTGCATGCTGTAGTAGGCCAGCATGAGTGACAGTAAACATTGATTATTGTAGGGTGTGCTCCTGCATGCTGTAGTAGGCCAGCATGAGTGACAGTAAACATTGATTATTGTATGGTGTGCTCCTGCATGCTGTAGTAGGCCAGCATGAGTGACAGTAAACATTGATTATTGTATGGTGTGCTCCTGCATGCTGTAGTAGGCCAGCATGAGTGACAGTAAACATTGATTATTGTAGGGTGTGCTCCTGCATGCTGTAGTAGGCCAGCATGAGTGACAGTAAACATTGATTATTGTAGGGTGTGCTCCTGCATGCTGTAGTAGGCCAGCATGAGTGACAGTAAACATTGATTATTGTAGGGTGTGCTCCTGCATGCTGTAGTAGGCCAGCATGAGTGACAGTAAACATTGATTATTGTAGGGTGTGCTCCTGCATGCTGTAGTAGGCCAGCATGAGTGACAGTAAACATTGATTATTGTAGGGTGTGCTCCTGCATGCTGTAGTAGGCCAGCATGAGTGACAGTAAACATTGATTATTGTGTGGTGTGCTCCTGCATGCTGTAGTAGGCCAGCATGAGTGACAGTAAACATTGATTATTGTATGGTGTGCTCCTGCATGCTGTAGTAGGCCAGCATGAGTGACAGTAAACATTGATTATTGTATGGTGTGCTCCTGCATGCTGTAGTAGGCCAGCATGAGTGACAGTAAACATTGATTATTGTATGGTGTGCTCCTGCATGCTGTAGTAGGCCAGCATGAGTGACAGTAAACATTGATTATTGTAGGGTGTGCTCCTGCATGCTGTAGTAGGCCAGCATGAGTGACAGTAAACATTGATTATTGTAGGGTGTGCTCCTGCATGCTGTAGTAGGCCAGCATGAGTGACAGTAAACATTGATTATTGTATGGTGTGCTCCTGCATGCTGTAGTAGGCCAGCATGAGTGACAGTAAACATTGATTATTGTATGGTGTGCTCCTGCATGCTGTAGTAGGCCAGCATGAGTGACAGTAAACATTGATTATTGTATGGTGTGCTCCTGCATGCTGTAGTAGGCCAGCATGAGTGACAGTAAACATTGATTATTGTAGGGTGTGCTCCTGCATGCTGTAGTAGGCCAGCATGAGTGACAGTAAACATTGATTATTGTAGGGTGTGCTCCTGCATGCTGTAGTAGGCCAGCATGAGTGACAGTAAACATTGATTATTGTAGGGTGTGCTCCTGCATGCTGTAGTAGGCCAGCATGAGTGACAGTAAACATTGATTATTGTAGGGTGTGCTCCTGCATGCTGTAGTAGGCCAGCATGAGTGACAGTAAACATTGATTATTTTAGGGTGTGCTCCTGCATGCTGTAGTAGGCCAGCATGAGTGACAGTAAACATTGATTATTTTAGGGTGTGCTCCTGCATGCTGTAGTAGGCCAGCATGAGTGACAGTAAACATTGATTATTGTAGGGTGTGCTCCTGCATGCTGTAGTAGGCCAGCATGAGTGACAGTAAACATTGATTATTGTAGGGTGTGCTCCTGCATGCTGTAGTAGGCCAGCATGAGTGACAGTAAACATTGATTATTGTAGGGTGTGCTCCTGCATGCTGTAGTAGGCCAGCATGAGTGACAGTAAACATTGATTATTGTATGGTGTGCTCCTGCATGCTGTAGTAGGCCAGCATGAGTGACAGTAAACATTGATTATTGTATGGTGTGCTCCTGCATGCTGTAGTAGGCCAGCATGAGTGACAGTAAACATTGATTATTGTATGGTGTGCTCCTGCATGCTGTAGTAGGCCAGCATGAGTGACAGTAAACATTGATTATTGTACGGTGTGCTCCTGCATGCTGTAGTAGGCCAGCATGAGTGACAGTAAACATTGATTATTGTAGGGTGTGCTCCTGCATGCTGTAGTAGGCCAGCATGAGTGACAGTAAACATTGATTATTGTAGGGTGTGCTCCTGCATGCTGTAGTAGGCCAGCATGAGTGACAGTAAACATTGATTATTGTAGGGTGTGCTCCTGCATGCTGTAGTAGGCCAGCATGAGTGACAGTAAACATTGATTATTGTAGGGTGTGCTCCTGCATGCTGTAGTAGGCCAGCATGAGTGACAGTAAACATTGATTATTGTAGGGTGTGCTCCTGCATGCTGTAGTAGGCCAGCATGAGTGACAGTAAACATTGATTATTGTGTGGTGTGCTCCTGCATGCTGTAGTAGGCCAGCATGAGTGACAGTAAACATTGATTATTGTGTGGTGTGCTCCTGCATGCTGTAGTAGGCCAGCATGAGTGACAGTAAACATTGATTATTGTATGGTGTGCTCCTGCATGCTGTAGTAGGCCAGCATGAGTGACAGTAAACATTGATTATTGTAGGGTGTGCTCCTGTATGCTGTAGTAGGCCAGCATGAGTGACAGTAAACATTGATTATTGTATGGTGTGCTCCTGTATGCTGTAGTAGGCCAGCATGAGTGACAGTAAACATTGATTATTGTAGGGTGTGCTCCTGCATGTTGTAGTAGGCCAGCATGAGTGACAGTAAACATTGATTATTGTAGGGTGTGCTCCTGCATGCTGTAGTAGGCCAGCATGAGTGACAGTAAACATTGATTATTGTATGGTGTGCTCCTGCATGCTGTAGTAGGCCAGCATGAGTGACAGTAAACATTGATTATTGTATGGTGTGCTCCTGCATGCTGTAGTAGGCCAGCATGAGTGACAGTAAACATTGATTATTGTATGGTGTGCTCCTGCATGTTGTAGTAGGCCAGCATGAGTGACAGTAAATATTGATTATTGTATGGTGTGCTCCTGCATGCTGTAGTAGGCCAGCATGAGTGACAGTAAACATTGATTATTGTATGGTGTGCTCCTGCATGCTGTAGTAGGCCAGCATGAGTGACAGTAAACATTGATTATTGTAGGGTGTGCTCCTGCATGCTGTAGTAGGCCAGCATGAGTGACAGTAAACATTGATTATTGCAGGGTGTGCTCCTGCATGCTGTAGTAGGCCAGCATGAGTGACAGTAAACATTGATTATTGCAGGGTGTGCTCCTGTATGCTGTAGTAGGCCAGCATGAGTGACAGTAAACATTGATTATTGTATGGTGTGCTCCTGTATGCTGTAGTAGGCCAGCATGAGTGACAGTAAACATTGATTATTGTAGGGTGTGCTCCTGCATGCTGTAGTAGGCCAGCATGAGTGACAGTAAACATTGATTATTGTAGGGTGTGCTCCTGCATGCTGTAGTAGGCCAGCATGAGTGACAGTAAACATTGATTATTGTAGGGTGTGCTCCTGCATGCTGTAGTAGGCCAGCATGAGTGACAGTAAACATTGATTATTGTAGGGTGTGCTCCTGCATGCTGTAGTAGGCCAGCATGAGTGACAGTAAACATTGATTATTGTAGGGTGTGCTCCTGCATGCTGTAGTAGGCCAGCATGAGTGACAGTAAACATTGATTATTGTAGGGTGTGCTCCTGCATGCTGTAGTAGGCCAGCATGAGTGACAGTAAACATTGATTATTGTGTGGTGTGCTCCTGCATGCTGTAGTAGGCCAGCATGAGTGACAGTAAACATTGATTATTGTATGGTGTGCTCCTGCATGCTGTAGTAGGCCAGCATGAGTGACAGTAAACATTGATTATTGTATGGTGTGCTCCTGCATGCTGTAGTAGGCCAGCATGAGTGACAGTAAACATTGATTATTGTATGGTGTGCTCCTGCATGCTGTAGTAGGCCAGCATGAGTGACAGTAAACATTGATTATTGTAGGGTGTGCTCCTGCATGCTGTAGTAGGCCAGCATGAGTGACAGTAAACATTGATTATTGTAGGGTGTGCTCCTGCATGCTGTAGTAGGTCAGCATGAGTGACAGTAAACATTGATTATTGTAGGGTGTGCTCCTGCATGCTGTAGTAGGTCAGCATGAGTGACAGTAAACATTGATTATTGTAGGGTGTGCTCCTGCATGCTGTAGTAGGTCAGCCTGAGTGACAGTAAACATTGATTATTGTATGGTGTGCTCCTGCATGCTGTAGTAGGCCAGCCTGAGTGACAGTAAACATTGATTATTGTAGGGTGTGCTCCTGCATGCTGTAGTATGCCAGCCTGAGTGACAGTAAACATTGATTATTGTAGGGTGTGCTCCTGCATGCTGTAGTAGGCCAGCCTGAGTGACAGTAAACATTGATTATTGCAGGGTGTGCTCCTGCATGCTGTAGTAGGCCAGCATGAGTGACAGTAAACATTGATTATTGTAGGGTGTGCTCCTGCATGCTGTAGTAGGCCAGCATGAGTGACAGTAAACATTGATTATTGTATGGTGTGCTCCTGCATGCTGTAGTAGGCCAGCATGAGTGACAGTAAACATTGATTATTGTATGGTGTGCTCCTGCATGCTGTAGTAGGCCAGCATGAGTGACAGTAAACATTGATTATTGTATGGTGTGCTCCTGCATGCTGTAGTAGGCCAGCATGAGTGACAGTAAACATTGATTATTGTAGGGTGTGCTCCTGCATGCTGTAGTAGGCCAGCATGAGTGACAGTAAACATTGATTATTGTAGGGTGTGCTCCTGCATGCTGTAGTAGGCCAGCATGAGTGACAGTAAACATTGATTATTGTAGGGTGTGCTCCTGCATGCTGTAGTAGGCCAGCATGAGTGACAGTAAACATTGATTATTGTAGGGTGTGCTCCTGCATGCTGTAGTAGGCCAGCATGAGTGACAGTAAACATTGATTATTTTAGGGTGTGCTCCTGCATGCTGTAGTAGGCCAGCATGAGTGACAGTAAACATTGATTATTGTAGGGTGTGCTCCTGCATGCTGTAGTAGGCCAGCATGAGTGACAGTAAACATTGATTATTGTATGGTGTGCTCCTGCATGCTGTAGTAGGCCAGCATGAGTGACAGTAAACATTGATTATTATATGGTGTGCTCCTGCATGCTGTAGTAGGCCAGCATGAGTGACAGTAAACATTGATTATTGTATGGTGTGCTCCTGCATGCTGTAGTAGGCCAGCATGAGTGACAGTAAACATTGATTATTGTATGGTGTGCTCCTGCATGCTGTAGTAGGCCAGCATGAGTGACAGTAAACATTGATTATTGTATGGTGTGCTCCTGCATGCTGTAGTAGGCCAGCATGAGTGACAGTAAACATTGATTATTGTAGGGTGTGCTCCTGCATGCTGTAGTAGGCCAGCATGAGTGACAGTAAACATTGATTATTGTAGGGTGTGCTCCTGCATGCTGTAGTAGGCCAGCATGAGTGACAGTAAACATTGATTATTGTAGGGTGTGCTCCTGCATGCTGTAGTAGGTCAGGATGAGTGACAGTAAACATTGATTATTGTATGGTGTGCTCCTGCATGCTGTAGTAGGCCAGCATGAGTGACAGTAAACATTGATTATTGTATGGTGTGCTCCTGCATGCTGTAGTAGGTCAGCATGAGTGACAGTAAACATTGATTATTGTATCGTGTGCTCCTGCATGCTGTAGTAGGCCAGCATGAGTGACAGTAAACATTGATTATTGTATCGTGTGCTCCTGCATGCTGTAGTAGGTCAGCATGAGTGACAGTAAACATTGATTATTGTAGGGTGTGCTCCTGCATGCTGTAGTAGGTCAGCATGAGTGACAGTAAACATTGATTATTGTAGGGTGTGCTCCTGCATGCTGTAGTAGGCCAGCATGCATGACAGTAAACATTGATTATTGTAGGGTGTGCTCCTGCATGCTGTAGTAGGCCAGCATGCGTGACAGTAAACATTGATTATTGTAGGGTGTGCTCCTGCATGCTGTAGTAGGCCAGCATGAGTGACAGTAAACATTGATTATTGTAGGGTGTGCTCCTGCATGCTGTAGTAGGCCAGCATGAGTGACAGTAAACATTGATTATTGTAGGGTGTGCTCCTGCATGCTGTAGTAGGCCAGCATGAGTGACAGTAAACATTGATTATTTTAGGGTGTGCTCCTGCATGCTGTAGTAGGCCAGCATGAGTGACAGTAAACATTGATTATTGTAGGGTGTGCTCCTGCATGCTGTAGTAGGCCAGCATGAGTGACAGTAAACATTGATTATTGTAGGGTGTGCTCCTGCATGCTGTAGTAGGCCAGCATGAGTGACAGTAAACATTGATTATTGTATGGTGTGCTCCTGCATGCTGTAGTAGGCCAGCATGAGTGACAGTAAACATTGATTATTGTATGGTGTGCTCCTGCATGCTGTAGTAGGCCAGCATGAGTGAAAGTAAACATTGATTATTGTATGGTGTGCTCCTGCATGCTGTAGTAGGCCAGCATAAGTGACAGTAAACATTGATTATTGTATGGTGTGCTCCTACATGCTGTAGTAGGCCAGCATGAGTGACAGTAAACATTGATTATTGTAGGGTGTGCTCCTGCATGCTGTAGTAGGCCAGCATGAGTGACAGTAAACATTGATTATTGTAGGGTGTGCTCCTGCATGCTGTAGTAGGTCAGCATGAGTGACAGTAAACATTGATTATTGTATGGTGTGCTCCTGCATGCTGTAGTAGGCCAGCATGAGTGACAGTAAACATTGATTATTGTATGGTGTGCTCCTGCATGCTGTAGTAGGTCAGCATGAGTGACAGTAAACATTGATTATTGTAGGGTGTGCTCCTGCATGCTGTAGTAGGCCAGCATGAGTGACAGTAAACATTGATTATTGTATGGTGTGCTCCTGCATGCTGTAGTAGGCCAGCATGAGTGACAGTAAACATTGATTATTGTAGGGTGTGCTCCTGCATGCTGTAGTAGGTCAGCATGAGTGACAGTAAACATTGATTATTGTATGGTGTGCTCCTGCATGCTGTAGTAGGCCAGCATGAGTGACAGTAAACATTGATTATTGTAGGGTGTGCTCCTGCATGCTGTAGTAGGCCAGCATGAGTGACAGTAAACATTGATTATTGTAGGGTGTGCTCCTGCATGCTGTAGTAGGCCAGCATGAGTGACAGTAAACATTGATTATTGTAGGGTGTGCTCCTGCATGCTGTAGTAGGCCAGCATGAGTGACAGTAAACATTGATTATTGTAGGGTGTGCTCCTGCATGCTGTAGTAGGCCAGCATGAGTGACAGTAAACATTGATTATTGTAGGGTGTGCTCCTGCATGCTGTAGTAGGCCAGCATGAGTGACAGTAAACATTGATTATTGTGTGGTGTGCTCCTGCATGCTGTAGTAGGCCAGCATGAGTGACAGTAAACATTGATTATTGTATGGTGTGCTCCTGCATGCTGTAGTAGGCCAGCATGAGTGACAGTAAACATTGATTATTGTATGGTGTGCTCCTGCATGCTGTAGTAGGCCAGCATGAGTGACAGTAAACATTGATTATTGTATGGTGTGCTCCTGCATGCTGTAGTAGGCCAGCATGAGTGACAGTAAACATTGATTATTGTAGGGTGTGCTCCTGCATGCTGTAGTAGGCCAGCATGAGTGACAGTAAACATTGATTATTGTAGGGTGTGCTCCTGCATGCTGTAGTAGGCCAGCATGAGTGACAGTAAACATTGATTATTGTAGGGTGTGCTCCTGCATGCTGTAGTAGGTCAGCATGAGTGACAGTAAACATTGATTATTGTAGGGTGTGCTCCTGCATGCTGTAGTAGGTCAGCATGAGTGACAGTAAACATTGATTATTGTAGGGTGTGCTCCTGCATGCTGTAGTAGGTCAGCCTGAGTGACAGTAAACATTGATTATTGTATGGTGTGCTCCTGCATGCTGTAGTAGGCCAGCCTGAGTGACAGTAAACATTGATTATTGTAGGGTGTGCTCCTGCATGCTGTAGTAGGCCAGCCTGAGTGACAGTAAACATTGATTATTGTAGGGTGTGCTCCTGCATGCTGTAGTAGGCCAGCCTGAGTGACAGTAAACATTGATTATTGCAGGGTGTGCTCCTGCATGCTGTAGTAGGCCAGCATGAGTGACAGTAAACATTGATTATTGTAGGGTGTGCTCCTGCATGCTGTAGTAGGCCAGCATGAGTGACAGTAAACATTGATTATTGTATGGTGTGCTCCTGCATGCTGTAGTAGGCCAGCATGAGTGACAGTAAACATTGATTATTGTATGGTGTGCTCCTGCATGCTGTAGTAGGCCAGCATGAGTGACAGTAAACATTGATTATTGTATGGTGTGCTCCTGCATGCTGTAGTAGGCCAGCATGAGTGACAGTAAACATTGATTATTGTAGGGTGTGCTCCTGCATGCTGTAGTAGGCCAGCATGAGTGACAGTAAACATTGATTATTGTAGGGTGTGCTCCTGCATGCTGTAGTAGGCCAGCATGAGTGACAGTAAACATTGATTATTGTAGGGTGTGCTCCTGCATGCTGTAGTAGGCCAGCATGAGTGACAGTAAACATTGATTATTGTAGGGTGTGCTCCTGCATGCTGTAGTAGGCCAGCATGAGTGACAGTAAACATTGATTATTTTAGGGTGTGCTCCTGCATGCTGTAGTAGGCCAGCATGAGTGACAGTAAACATTGATTATTGTAGGGTGTGCTCCTGCATGCTGTAGTAGGCCAGCATGAGTGACAGTAAACATTGATTATTGTATGGTGTGCTCCTGCATGCTGTAGTAGGCCAGCATGAGTGACAGTAAACATTGATTATTATATGGTGTGCTCCTGCATGCTGTAGTAGGCCAGCATGAGTGACAGTAAACATTGATTATTGTATGGTGTGCTCCTGCATGCTGTAGTAGGCCAGCATGAGTGACAGTAAACATTGATTATTGTATGGTGTGCTCCTGCATGCTGTAGTAGGCCAGCATGAGTGACAGTAAACATTGATTATTGTATGGTGTGCTCCTGCATGCTGTAGTAGGCCAGCATGAGTGACAGTAAACATTGATTATTGTAGGGTGTGCTCCTGCATGCTGTAGTAGGCCAGCATGAGTGACAGTAAACATTGATTATTGTAGGGTGTGCTCCTGCATGCTGTAGTAGGCCAGCATGAGTGACAGTAAACATTGATTATTGTAGGGTGTGCTCCTGCATGCTGTAGTAGGTCAGGATGAGTGACAGTAAACATTGATTATTGTATGGTGTGCTCCTGCATGCTGTAGTAGGCCAGCATGAGTGACAGTAAACATTGATTATTGTATGGTGTGCTCCTGCATGCTGTAGTAGGTCAGCATGAGTGACAGTAAACATTGATTATTGTATCGTGTGCTCCTGCATGCTGTAGTAGGCCAGCATGAGTGACAGTAAACATTGATTATTGTATCGTGTGCTCCTGCATGCTGTAGTAGGTCAGCATGAGTGACAGTAAACATTGATTATTGTAGGGTGTGCTCCTGCATGCTGTAGTAGGTCAGCATGAGTGACAGTAAACATTGATTATTGTAGGGTGTGCTCCTGCATGCTGTAGTAGGCCAGCATGCATGACAGTAAACATTGATTATTGTAGGGTGTGCTCCTGCATGCTGTAGTAGGCCAGCATGCGTGACAGTAAACATTGATTATTGTAGGGTGTGCTCCTGCATGCTGTAGTAGGCCAGCATGAGTGACAGTAAACATTGATTATTGTAGGGTGTGCTCCTGCATGCTGTAGTAGGCCAGCATGAGTGACAGTAAACATTGATTATTGTAGGGTGTGCTCCTGCATGCTGTAGTAGGCCAGCATGAGTGACAGTAAACATTGATTATTTTAGGGTGTGCTCCTGCATGCTGTAGTAGGCCAGCATGAGTGACAGTAAACATTGATTATTGTAGGGTGTGCTCCTGCATGCTGTAGTAGGCCAGCATGAGTGACAGTAAACATTGATTATTGTAGGGTGTGCTCCTGCATGCTGTAGTAGGCCAGCATGAGTGACAGTAAACATTGATTATTGTATGGTGTGCTCCTGCATGCTGTAGTAGGCCAGCATGAGTGACAGTAAACATTGATTATTGTATGGTGTGCTCCTGCATGCTGTAGTAGGCCAGCATGAGTGAAAGTAAACATTGATTATTGTATGGTGTGCTCCTGCATGCTGTAGTAGGCCAGCATAAGTGACAGTAAACATTGATTATTGTATGGTGTGCTCCTACATGCTGTAGTAGGCCAGCATGAGTGACAGTAAACATTGATTATTGTAGGGTGTGCTCCTGCATGCTGTAGTAGGCCAGCATGAGTGACAGTAAACATTGATTATTGTAGGGTGTGCTCCTGCATGCTGTAGTAGGTCAGCATGAGTGACAGTAAACATTGATTATTGTATGGTGTGCTCCTGCATGCTGTAGTAGGCCAGCATGAGTGACAGTAAACATTGATTATTGTATGGTGTGCTCCTGCATGCTGTAGTAGGTCAGCATGAGTGACAGTAAACATTGATTATTGTAGGGTGTGCTCCTGCATGCTGTAGTAGGCCAGCATGAGTGACAGTAAACATTGATTATTGTATGGTGTGCTCCTGCATGCTGTAGTAGGCCAGCATGAGTGACAGTAAACATTGATTATTGTAGGGTGTGCTCCTGCATGCTGTAGTAGGTCAGCATGAGTGACAGTAAACATTGATTATTGTATGGTGTGCTCCTGCATGCTGTAGTAGGCCAGCATGAGTGACAGTAAACATTGATTATTGTAGGGTGTGCTCCTGCATGCTGTAGTAGGTCAGCATGAGTGACAGTAAACATTGATTATTGTAGGGTGTGCTCCTGCATGCTGTAGTAGGCCAGCATGCGTGACAGTAAACATTGATTATTGTAGGGTGTGCTCCTGCATGCTGTAGTAGGCCAGCATGCATGACAGTAAACATTGATTATTGTAGGGTGTGCTCATGCATGCTGTAGTAGGCCAGCATGAGTGACAGTAAACATTGATTATTGTAGGGTGTGCTCCTGCATGCTGTAGTAGGCCAGCATGAGTGACAGTAAACATTGATTATTGTAGGGTGTGCTCCTGCATGCTGTAGTAGGCCAGCATGAGTGACAGTAAACATTGATTATTTTAGGGTGTGCTCCTGCATGCTGTAGTAGGCCAGCATGAGTGACAGTAAACATTGATTATTGTATGGTGTGCTACTGCATGCTGTAGTAGGCCAGCATGAGTGACAGTAAATATTGATTATTGTAGGGTGTGCTCCTGCATGCTGTAGTAGGCCAGCATGAGTGACAGTAAACATTGATTATTGTAGGGCGTGCTCCTGCATGCTGTAGTAGGCCAGCATGAGTGACAGTAAACATTGATTATTGTATGGTGTGCTCCTGCATGCTGTAGTAGGCCAGCATGAGTGACAGTAAACATTGATTATTGTATGGTGTGCTCCTGCATGCTGTAGTAGGCCAGCATGAGTGACAGTAAACATTGATTATTGTAGGGTGTGCTCCTGCATGCTGTAGTAGGCCAGCATGAGTGACAGTAAACATTGATTATTGTAGGGTGTGCTCCTGCATGCTGTAGTAGGCCAGCATGAGTGACAGTAAACATTGATTATTGTATGGTGTGCTCCTGCATGCTGTAGTAGGCCAGCATGAGTGACAGTAAACATTGATTATTGTATGGTGTGCTCCTGCATGCTGTAGTAGGCCAGCATGAGTGACAGTAAACATTGATTATTGTATGGTGTGTTCCTGCATGCTGTAGTAGGCCAGCATGAGTGACAGTAAACATTGATTATTGTAGGGTGTGCTCCTGCATGCTGTAGTAGGCCAGCATGAGTGACAGTAAACATTGATTATTGTAGGGTGTGCTCCTGCATGCTGTAGTAGGCCAGCATGAGTGACAGTAAACATTGATTATTGTATGGTGTGCTCCTGCATGCTGTAGTAGGCCAGCATGAGTGACAGTAAACATTGATTATTGTATGGTGTGCTCCTGCATGCTGTAGTAGGCCAGCATGAGTGACAGTAAACATTGATTATTGTATGGTGTGCTCCTGCATGCTGTAGTAGGCCAGCATGAGTGACAGTAAACATTGATTATTGTAGGGTGTGCTCCTGCATGCTGTAGTAGGCCAGCATGAGTGACAGTAAACATTCATTATTGTATGGTGTGCTCCTGCATGCTGTAGTAGGCCAGCATGAGTGACAGTAAACATTGATTATTGTATGGTGTGCTCCTGCATGCTGTAGTAGGCCAGCATGAGTGACAGTAAACATTGATTATTGTAGGGTGTGCTCCTGCATGCTGTAGTAGGCCAGCATGAGTGACAGTAAACATTGATTATTGTATGGTGTGCTCCTGCATGCTGTAGTAGGCCAGCATGAGTGACAGTAAACATTGATTATTGTAGGGTGCGCTCCTGCATGCTGTAGTAGGCCAGCATGAGCGACAGTAAACATTTATTATTGTATGGTGTGCTCCTGCATGCTGTAGTAGGCCAGCATGAGTGACAGTAAACATTGATTATTGTAGGGTGTGCTCCTGCATGCTGTAGTAGGCCAGCATGAGTGACAGTAAACATTGATTATTGTAGGGTGTGCTCCTGCATGCTGTAGTAGGCCAGCATGAGTGACAGTAAACATTGATTATTGTATGGTGTGCTCCTGCATGCTGTAGTAGGCCAGCATGAGTGACAGTAAACATTGATTATTGTATGGTGTGCTCCTGCATGCTGTAGTAGGCCAGCATGAGTGACAGTAAACATTGATTATTGTATGGTGTGCTCCTGCATGCTGTAGTAGGCCAGCATGAGTGACAGTAAACATTGATTATTGTAGGGTGTGCTCCTGCATGCTGTAGTAGGCCAGCATGAGTGACAGTAAACATTCATTATTGTATGGTGTGCTCCTGCATGCTGTAGTAGGCCAGCATGAGTGACAGTAAACATTGATTATTGTATGGTGTGCTCCTGCATGCTGTAGTAGGCCAGCATGAGTGACAGTAAACATTGATTATTGTAGGGTGTGCTCCTGCATGCTGTAGTAGGCCAGCATGAGTGACAGTAAACATTGATTATTGTATGGTGTGCTCCTGCATGCTGTAGTAGGCCAGCATGAGTGACAGTAAACATTGATTATTGTAGGGTGCGCTCCTGCATGCTGTAGTAGGCCAGCATGAGCGACAGTAAACATTTATTATTGTATGGTGTGCTCCTGCATGCTGTAGTAGGCCAGCATGAGTGACAGTAAACATTGATTATTGTAGGGTGTGCTCCTGCATGCTGTAGTAGGCCAGCATGAGTGACAGTAAACATTGATTATTGTAGGGTGTGCTCCTGCATGCTGTAGTAGGCCAGCATGAGTGACAGTAAACATTGATTATTGTAGGGTGTGCTCCTGCATGCTGTAGTAGGCCAGCATGAGTGACAGTAAACATTGATTATTGTATGGTGTGCTCCTGCATGCTGTAGTAGGCCAGCATGAGTGACAGTAAACATTGATTAGTGTAGGGTGTAGTAAAAGTGGAGTAAAACAATAACCACCAACCAGTTTTATTATTTAATTAGGTTGTTGACTGCTGGTGTCACACAGGCATGTGAACATATTTATATGATATAGTAAACATGGGGTAAATAATAATTCATGTCAAATACATAGTAATGAATATGAGAAAGGCCAAGAACAAGACTGATTGTTATCAGTAAAGAGACAACATAAAAATATGGTCCCACAATATGCAATCAGCCCACTAGAGACATCTGGGCCTGCAACACACTTAGGTTAGTTGCATATCCTTTACAGGACACCGAAGTCAACACTAGCATTTTGTTGCTGTTGTAATGTCTTGGCAAGTTTACGTTCAGTAGTTTGCCATTTTTTTCTGAACGTGCAACTCTGAAACACAGATTTTAAACAGAAAGTATGAAAAAACCTCAGAGGCTTGCTGCATCTATGTCAGGAAACAAAATGTAAAGAGAACTGGGCAGAAAAAAACACATCAAACTAACAAGTGCTTAAAAGACAAAGTGAACTAGTGAAAAGTATATAGAATATTAGACTGTGTGAAAAGTATACAGAATATTAAACTGTCTTGGCTTAGTCACAATATAAGACATGGAAGTCAACTGTTTAAAATCATCATCATCATCCAGCAATTTGTGCAGAACTTTGCCCACATAACAGCTTTTCAAAATTTATAACATAAGCAAAATGTCCTGTTGCTGTCATGCATAAATTATCTATCATATCTTGAATCCTTCTATTACTAGGAAGGTTAACCCGATCAACAAATGCCAGCAGAAGTCGGATGTGTCGGCCTTATGGCGCAAGAACACACCTCTGCTGTAAACAGGCACAACGCAATAACGTCCGAAAAAAAGTCTCCTGATGAACGCAGAAGAAGAAGAAGAAGAAGAAGAAGAAGAAGAAGAAGAAGAAGAAGAAGAAGAAGAAGAAGAAGAAGAAGAAGAAGAAGAAGAAGAAGAAGAAGAAGAAGAAGAATCCTTCTATGTCGTGATATTCTCCATTCCTCGACACATTTCCCTTTGTTCTATTAAAATTACTGGATGAAAATCCTGAGAAAAGAAGAGGATGCTCTTCTTCTTCTTCTTCTGCGATCATCCGGAGTTTTTTTTTCGGATGTGATTGCGTTGTGCCTGTTTACAGCAGAGCTGCGTTCTTGCGCCGTTAGGCCGACACATCCGACTTCTGCTGGCATTTGTTGACCGGGTTAACCTTCCCGGGGGTTTCTTAGGACGTTTGACTCTCACTGTTGTGGTGTTATCCCCCATCCCAGCTGGCCCATATAGAACAGCCAAAGATCCTGGTCAGCCCTCAAGGGAAGGCAGGGGCAGACCATGGGCATTCCCCGCCATCCAAGGAGGCTTCCATACTTGCAGAGCTGATACATAGCACTCTGGTACTGGGCTCACCCAAGGAATCGTCACGTCCTGCACATGGCTGCTTAGCCTCACTTCCGTATATTGGGCGTTCCGTTCACCATAGGCTGTTCTTCCGGAAACCAGAAGTATGCAGTCTGCAGATGACATCCACACAGTGAGCTTTCGATTCGGACTTTCCATGTAATGGATTTGCTATCCAAGCAATATTCCATTTCGTGCCACTAGGACACTTTTCCACCTTTTATGAAGTCCACACAGTGGGCTTTTGATTCAGACTTTCCACGTAATGGATTTGCTATCCAAGCAATATTCCATTTCATGCCACTAGGACACTTTTCCACCTTTTATGAAGCCCACACAATGGGCTTTTGATTCGGACTTTCCACGTAATGGATTTGCTATCCAAGCAATATTCCATTTCGTGCCATTAGGACACTTTTCCACCTTTTATGAAGCCCACACAGCGAGCTTTCGATTTGGACTTTCCACATAATGGATTTGCTATCCAAGCAATATTCCATTTCATGCCTCTGGGTCTTCATGCACCTTTAAACGTCAACCTGTATGTAGTTAAAGTAAGATGCGGTCAACTTGAGCTTGTTGATATCTCCATAGAGCTTGTCCTCAAATGAAGCAGGTGTGGGCCAAAATATCTTTCTCTGTTCTGCATACGTTGGGCAATCCTGCAGCAAATGTTTTGCTGTCATTTTTCCAGTTCTACAATTACATTCATCGGTATCTCCTATCTTTAGTTTATTGAACAAGTGGTATTTCAGCCTGTTATGTCCTGTGCGGAGTCTGAAGATTGCTACTTGTTCTCTTCGGTCGAGTTTGTAATATGCATCATCCTTCTGATGGCCTGGATGCTCTGATTCCCATTTGGTTCTATAAGTGCTTTTTATCAACCTCTTTGCCTCATTATAGGTTATGTCTATGTCAGTCTGTGGTAGTCGTCCGCCCTCTTTTGCCAGTCTGTCAGCCTCTTCGTTTCCAGGTATACTGCAATGTGATGTGATCCACTGTATTACAACTTTTTTGGATTTCTGGCATAGACCATGGAGTGTTGCTCTTAGGTCAGCTAGTTCTGTGCTGTTATTGCTCTTCAGTATTGAGACAGCTGACTTTGCATCTGTGAAGATAGCTATTTGCTTCTCTTTATTTTCCTCCATCAGGAGCATTTCTGCTGCAGTTTTCAGAGCCTCTACCTCCGCTTTGAAGTTACTTGAAAATTTTCCAGTTGCCATTGAATGTGTTTTTTTCACTCCATTTTTTAAATTTAGGAGAATTCCTCCTCCTCCATTCTCTATTGAATTTTTGGCTGATCCATCTGTATATGCATGGGTCCAATTCCTGCTTGGGTAATGTTCTTTTATGAAGTTTAGGGTTATTTCTCTTCGTTCGGTTTCATGCTGAGTGTTCTTTTTCTCAATACCAGGAATGTTTTCTATCATCTCAGGCAGTTGCTGCTGTCTCCAAGCTGGGAACTTGTGTGCATTGTAAATGGGCTTGACTGTTGATATGTTAAGTATAGGATCTGCCCTAATCCTTCGTTTTGCAGTTTCTACAAAGTTGCTACGCTTCAGTCTTCCCTTTCCAAAACCATAAAATCTGTTGTACATAGGGTGGTCTGTCAATCTTCTAAATTTTTCTGCTTGTTGCTGGGCTCTGCTATCTCTTCTATCCTGCATTGGTTGTAAACAAGTGATCTTTTCTAGTTCTTTTCCAGTTATGATTCGCATTCCTTGGTTTTGGACTCTACTTATTTTGTTAAAGTTTGACTTAGCTGCTGTTGCCCAAGCTGCAATGCCATATTCTAGTACTGGCCTCACCCGTCCAGTATATAACTTCTTGAGAACTTTCTCATCTGCTCCCCATGTTGTACCAGCAAGCTTTTTCATGATTGCCATTCTCTGCCTTGCTCTTGTTCGATTTTTCTCAACCCGTGTCTTCCATGTCAGGCGACGATCAAAGGTGACTCCTAGATAGTTTGGATTTTCTTCATGGCGCAATATTTTTCCATTCAATACCAGCTTAGGTTGCTGAGTTTTATTTGAGAGGGAGAACACTGTGCATGTTGTTTTCTCCTCACTTATCTTCACTAGCCATGATTTTGACCAGTCCTCTAGCGCTAATAAGGCTTGCTGTATTCTGCTGTTAGCTGTACTAATATATTCTTCAGATGTCCATATGGCTAGGTCATCTGCAAAGGAGGATGTGTGTACTTTGGCTGGAAAATTTTCTGTGATGTCATTTATATATGCTAGGAATAATGTTGGTGAAAGAACTCCTCCTTGGGGGACACCTTGCTCCAACAGCATCATTTTGCTTGTTTGTCCTTGTACTTTTGTCCTGGCAGTTCTGTTCTCAAGGTAGTGGCTGATCCATTTATACATTTTTCCACAAACATGCATGTTTTGCAGTTTTACTTTCAGTCCTTCCTTCCATACTTTATCAAATGCTTTTTCTAAATCTATCCAGACTGCTAGTGTGTGCCTTTTCTCTTGGAAGGCATCCTCTATTTCCTGAGCTATATAGGTTATTTGATCTTCAGTGGATCTGTACTTTCTGAATCCTGCTTGGTGTGGTGTTAAGAGTTTGTTTTCTTCCAGATGCCATGTTAGCCTGCCATTGATAATGCGTTCCATTAATTTTCCTACACAGCTAAGTAGACTGATAGGTCGATAGCCATTTGGTTCTTCCAGGTCTTTTCCTTTCTTTGGGACTGGTATTAGTATAGCTTCCTTCCATGCCTGTGGGACTATTCCTCTCTTCCAGCTGTTATTTAGGACTGCTAGTAGTTTCTTCTTTGCCTTGGTGCCTAGTCCTATTAGCATTTCATTTGTGATTCCATCCTTTCCTGGTGATTTCTTCTTTTTTAGGGTATTCATTGCCTGTTCCATTTCTTCCATTGTTAGATTTGCCATCATATATTCTGCTGTTGTCTCTGTATTTCTATGATGTATCTGTTTGTCTTTGATTGCTTTCTTCTGTTCGGTTGTAATATCAATGTGGTTTGCATTTGCATAGTGTTCCATTAGTGCATTTGCAGCCTTTTTTCCTGTAAGCAAGGCATTTCCTTGTTTAATTGTTATTTGTTTGTTTCTAGGTCCTTCATTGTTCATGGCTTTCACTAGTTTCCATAGTTTGTTTCCATCCCTGTCAAAATTCAGGTTTTCTGTTTTTTCCCTCCAACAATCTCTTGTTGTTTGATTTACTGTTCTTTTATATTTTGCTGAGATGGCTTTGAGAGAGATGTTCGCTTCAATTGTTTGTTCTCTCTCTGCTGTCTTCCTGGCATCTTCAACTTTGTCCTCCAAACTTTGTAGTTCTTCAGTCCAGTATGGTTTGTAATTTTTCCTCGCTCCTCTAGGAATGGACTCAGTGGCTGCCTGTATTATCGCTCTGTTTAGACTTTCCACCATTTGCTTTATGTTGCCATATCGTGTATTTATGTTTTCACAATATTTGTCTGTTAGTATGGCAAATCTGTCCCAATCTGCTCGTTTGTAATTCCAGCGGGGCAAGGGCTTTTGCTCCTGTGGAACATACTCCATATTCATTACAAGCTTGATTGGTCTGTGGTCACTACCTGCTAATTGGTCCAGCACATGGCGATCGATTTTGTGGAGGATGTCTCCTGTGCAGAAAGCTAAGTCTGGAGTAGAAGTGGTAAGCCATCTTCTGGAGTAGAAGCTCGGTGTGTCATCCGCTTTGTTGAGTAGATGGAGATTTGAGTCTATTTCCCAGTCCTCCAATTCATCTCCTCTTTTGTCAGTATCTGGGTATCCCCATCTTTCTGAACGGCTATTAAAGTCTCTGACAATAATGCAGTTTGTGTCAGTTATTTTCATGTTTGAGAGTGTAAGGTCCTTATCTGCTGGGCTATACAGATTGTAGATTCTTATTTTCACGTCCTTTATCATTATATCAACACCTATAATTTCCGTTTGGTTGTCAGAGATCACAGATACTTCGCTGCAAGGTATTGTATTTCGTGTAAGTATTAGAACTCCTCCTTTGTGTCCTTCGCGGTCGAAACGTGTGGCCTGATATCCTCTGACTGAGAATTTGTGATTGGCGTTGAGGTGTGTCTCTTGAATGCATGCCACATCTATTCTATCTTTATGAAGACGCTGTGTTAGGGAGTCTTTCTTCTTGTAAACTCCTTCGGCATTCCACTGTAGTATGTTGAGTGTCCGGGGTATTTGGTCAATAGCTCTTAACATACTCCTCTGTGCCTTGACTCCACAGCACAGGGGAAGGTGACCACCAGTAGTCATGGGTGGACCCCCTCGAGGCAGGGGGCCCGGCACTATCGCCGCCTGATGGGACTTCACGGGATTAGCACCATATCGATTAATTTTGATTTGTGACATCATGAATTAAGTTACGTTGCACTGCTTTGCCAAGCCTGTGGCTCAGTACATCCGATTTCAACAAGCATTTATTCGGGATGCTTTCCCTAGCCTTTGACTGTCCCCAGTCTACCTACAAGGCAGCAGGTTTTATGTTGCACTGCTTTGTCAAGCCTGTGGCTCAGTACATCCGATTTCGACAAGCATGTATTCGGGGTGCTTTCCCTAGCCTTTGACTGTCCCCAGTCTACCTACAAGGCAGCAGGTTTGTGTGTCTCTTCGTCTGGTCCCTCTCCCTTGACCTATCCGACATGGGTGGCCCTACCAGTAGCTGTGCTACCGTCGGCATAGCTCTTGGGGTCATTGGGACGCACAAGCCCCTCTACCTCGTCACGGTGGACACACAGCAGAGGGGAGAGGATGCTCTGAAACAACTAAATCACACAAGCATTTTGTAGAAATCTACACTGTGATTCATACCTGGTCTCCTAAAATTAGAGGAAGAAACTTGAAGCCACTAGTCTCAAGTAAAACAAAAGCAAAGGTGTATGTTGCTAGTCCCATATTTCTATACATAAATTGGCACTCGCTGGGTGAAAGGAATGCACATTTTTTTTAATAAAACATGAGTGAACCTACAATATTTGTAAGCAGTGAACAGATTTGCAGTCAATTAAACTTAAATGTACCCGGGAAGTTTAACCCGGTCAACAAATGCCCGGAGAAGTCGGGTATGTCTGCCTAACGGCGCAAGAATGCAGCTCTACTGTAAACAAGCACAACGCAATCATGTCCGAAAAACCTCTCTGGATGAATGCAGCAGAAGAAGAAGAAGCTTAAATGTTGACTTCTCACCCTTGACTTGGGGACATAAATTACAAGTACCTCAGAAGTTGGAGAAGGGTTTTCTTGATGGCAAGGGACACTGATAATAGGGAAAACCCTCATGCAAAATCAGTTCAGTGCACTCATTAGTAGTAGCAGCTACTAGAAGTTGTAGAAAATATGTGGACTAAGTTCAAGTTCAAATACAAAAAAAGGGTTAATCATTTTTGTTGTCATGATAATGATAGTATTGTATTGTCATAAATCAATGCAATACAATAACACCTGTTTGGTGGGCCAAATGTTCTCCCTGGTGGCAAATGTTTTATGGATGATGCACAGATTGGGATGTGAGGTGTTAATATGGATGAGACAGCAGAGTGCTTCTATAATGTAGGGTAGGTTTCGAAGCACTGATAAAGCGCTGGGAAATGTGTATCAAACACTGATTCAATGCTGGTGCAGATTATGTTGAGAAACAAGGAAATATAACTAAATGCAATGGTGTTCAATTTTGCATCTTTTTTCTTTATTTTCTATTTCATTTTATGGACAATTTCTCTCGTTATTATCCTACACGTTGCTTCATTAATGATTGATTTAATATTAATGATTAATATTATTCATGCATGACATTTACCGCGATAGTAAATCAAGTACGTGCCGACTTTTCGGGTTTGATTGAAGGAGGATTTTTAAAAAACAACTTAACAACTGCCACAGAATCGGTTAGTGGACAGTGGACATAACTTATATAGTTATACTTATAATAAATTAATATATCATCAGCTAACTAAATAAATTTAACTACTGAATTTAATAAGTTTAAGTTTAAGTGTAAAACACAACAATGTAAAATAATTATTGAGAGCATTTATGGACTTACGTTATTACACAAAAATAATTTAAATTATATATATTATTTGTCCATGTCAAAAAAGACGTGCATGCCAAAGGATCGGTTCTGGAGAAAATAATATAATAATTAATATATCCGACTTGTTGCTGTGAACACAGGGTAACGGCGCTGCTTCCTACAGGATTGTTGAAATCATATTTAGAGTTACCTCTCTTGAATAGTCATTCATTGACACCTTTCCGTCTTGACAGACGATACTTTGGTACATTGTGCTTCAAAAAGGCATAATAATTACAACCCATGGCGGTGGCGAATGTGGCTGAAAAGACCAATTCGCGCTGCAAATATTCGTCCACAGTGGATGCATGTGAAAACATGGTCATTTCCACCATCATGCACCATCTTACGCCTCTCACGCTCTGTATGTGCTTTATCTGCAATCATTGTCTCCTTTGTCTTTATTCCATTTCTGATAGTTGCCCTTCATGCAAGACGTTCGGCGGCGACTTGCTCCCAATGTGCATTATCAACACATGTGTCAATCATGTCCCGCTTACACACATCTTTGTATCGTAGTAGAGGCCGACCCTGAGATCTCATACCCATCTGTAATTCACCTAAAAAGATGTCCATTGGTATTCTACCGTCATCCATCCTCCTATCGTGTCCTACCTATCTAAGAAGAAGAAGTGTCCTATCTATCTAAGTCTACGAAGACTGAGCATGGAACAAACCGTCACACAACCTGATCTTTCCAATACTTCAGTATTTGTGATTTTGTCTATCACTTAATACCAAGTATTCTTCGCAGACACCGCATATGAAAGCTGTCTAAACGTTTCTCTTGGTGTGAGTAAGTTGACCAGGTTTCACTGCCATAAAGAATAGTACTAAAGACACAGGCTTGGTAGACAAGGACTTTTGTTTTGGCAGTAAGCTTCCTGTTCTCCCAGACTCTTTTTGCTAACATGTTCATTGTTGTTGCTGCCTTACCAATCCTGATGTTGATTTCCTGATCCAGGGATAATTTGCTATTTACCTCTAATCCTAGATATGTAAAATGGTCTACTATCTTCAATTCAGCATCGTCGATGGTACTCCATGTGCACCTTGTGATATAATCTGTGTCTTCTTTTTTATTAATGGTTAAACCAAATTCAGAACAAGCATTGGAGAATGCAGATAATAGATGTTGTAATTCTTCCTCAGAGTGGGTCGTAATTGCAGCATCATCTGCAAAAAGCAACTCAGTACCCTCCTAATTTTGGTCTTGGCCTTCAATCTATGAGCATTATAGAGGCCGCCATCTGAGCGTGAATGAATGTATATACCACCATCCTGATCACGAAAGGCATATTTCAGTAGAAGTGAAAAGTATATTCCAAAGAGGGTGGGGGATAGTACACAACCTTGCTTAACTTCACCCTTGATTTGAAACCTGCTGAATTTGTAACATCAAACTTGATCATACCTTTCATGCCTGTGTGGAACGATTCCACAACGGACTGAAGAGTTGGTGGGCAGCCAATCTTCTGTAGTGCCTTGAACAGACCGTGTGAGGTCGATGAAGGCAATAAACAGTGGTTGATTTTGTTCCCGGCATTTTTCTTGCATTTGTCGCAATGAGAATATCATATCAATGGTAGACCGGTTCTGTCGGAAGCCACTCTGTGATTCGGGGTAGATTTGATCTCCCAGGACTTGAAGTCTGCGCAGAACAATTCTGGCAAATACTTTTCCAACAATATACAGAAGTGAGATACCCCTATAGTTGTTACAGTCACTTCGATCGCCCTTGTTCTTTACATTGTTATGATGCTTGAATCTTTGAAATTCTGTGGGACTTGTCCTTCTCGTCAGCATAGCTCTATTAGCTGGTGGATCTGTAGAGTGAGTGTGTCTTGCCCACTCCTGATAACCTCTATTGGAATCCCATCTTACCTGGAGCCTTGTCAGATGCAAGTTCATTTACAGCACACTTAACTTCTGTTATGGTGGGAAGTATGTCCAGGTGATCAAGAGTTGGCAAGGTCTCTATGGCGTTGAGGGCATCATCCGCTAGTTTGGTCTCACTTGAGTAAAGCTCTAAATAGTGCTCTACCCATCTATTCATCTGCTGTTTCTTATCAGTGATGCACTTCTTTCGATCATTGGACCACAGGCTTTCTTGATCGCTCCATACATGCTTCTGATGTTTCCCCTATCACTTGCGTTTTGAATGGACTCACATAACTTGATCCAATAGTGTAGTGAATAGTGTAAACCTGCAATTTAAGTGAGTTGAATTAATGTAACGGTAAACTTGTCTGCTTTCGAAAGCGAATAACAGGAATATAATGACGAGATAAGAAAACAACCGAGCATTATAAAAACATGATCAAATGGAAATCTGCTTCTTTGTTCAAATTCAGAGTCAATATCATTGAATTAAAAGAGTCCCCGGGAAGCTTAACCCGGTCAACAATTGCTGGCAGAAGTCGGCATAAAGGCTCAATATCGCAGCTCTGCTGTAAACTGGCACAACGCAATTACGTCCGAGCGAGAGTCGAATGCCCTTTGAAACACCCAGGAAGCTTATCTCTGTCAACAAATGTCTGCAGAAGTCGGATGTGTCGGCCTATAACACATAACTAATGTGAATTGCGAATATAGACTGGACATTAACACACTGAGATCAAAAACGATTATGTTTGGAAACATATTACATAAAAAAATAAAAAAAGAACAACTAATTTAGAAATATGTGTGATTTACCAACTTAAATGTGAAGTCGATACGATCATCCTCTCATTAAGTACTTTTTGGATTGGAAGATTAATTAAATTGTGTCTGCTCAGAGACAATGCCTTTTTCTGAATTTAAATAAGAGAAAGAAGAAGAGGAAAGAAACAAAACGCTCACGCGTCAACCAAATATTACGATGAAGAAACAGAGATATTCCAAACTTTAAACTCTTTGGTTCCATAATTTACACTAATGGCGATTGTTGAAGAGAAGTCAGAAAGAGACAGGCCCTAGCAATGCAGGGGTTAATACAGCATTTAGAGCACACGGCATAATACCAGCATACAAGTAACTGTAAACACTTTGTTAGCATGCAACTTTTCTTTGGTAATTTTCAGATGTGAATCGTAGAACATTTCACACTCACAAAAGATTATACAGGCTTTAGAGCTTAAATGTTTCAGAAACATTCTTATAATGCTGCGGATCATGAATAAGAAAAATACCAACATTTTACATCTTATCATTGACGAAAACTGACTGAGAAACTGCATAATGTCTCGGAATCTTAAATGCTTTGGCCATTTTAACTGATCGTGCCAAACAATAAGTAGGTTTGGACCAAACAAAAATGGATGGCGGAAAATTGAAAGTGGAGGTGTATCACAGTTATGACTTAAAAAGTGTTAATATCTTAGCAGACATGATGTATTATATATCAAATTTTAAAAAAAAAGGGGGGGGGGGGTGGAACTATTGTATATTAGCCCGTGGCAGATACGGGAAGTTGCTTAAGACGATTAATCATCCTATGGCACTTAATCAGTTAAACGTTACAATGGTGCCTGAAGAACGAACGAACGAACTTTATTTTCAAAGGGTCACAAAAATTGGGCACGCAGGCCCGTCTTACATTCGGGCCTTCCAACCACTCATCTTTCGTATATCAGTTATCTATTGTGCAGGTTTTGAAAAAAAACTGCTCGCAGCAGTAAGTTGTTCCGAGCACGGATGCATATTTCAATGCATGTCCCCTCAACGTGAGAAATAAATGTTGCTTGTTTAACGTTTATGGATTGTACCTAGCTTTCAGCTCAACATTGCTCTGCAGCTTATCGATTTCGTGTTGTAAGTGTAGCAGAGATGTTCAATTCCATTGTTTACTTTTCACATCCTTAAATATTTCATTAAAGTGGGCTCAACCTAAAACGAGAACCAGAAATTGCGCTTGGTGGGATATACACCACACCTGCTAGTGAGTGCCCGATTATGGATACAGCACAATATGCCCCAATGCTGGCTCCCTGGCCGAGGAGTTAGCAGCTTTCTCCGTTAACCCCGAATACTCTCGTGGTTGACGTGAGCGCACGAGAATTAGAAGTGGTTCGAGTCGCGCCAGTGACTTATGAGAGTATGAAGCCGGTCGCTCAGAAAGTCGTGGCGTGCTGATGAACGTAATCTAGCCTAGGAATCAACATACAGCTGAAAGATGATGGTGTTGACCGCAATATCCTGAAACAGGATGGAAACGCGGAAGAAAAAAATGTCCGAATGCGTCTTAAGGCGCTTAAAAGGGGTCTTTTAGGGGTAAAAACAATAAACACAAACGCACCAAACCGTTACACTGGGTCTAGTGTTTTGCGACGATTTAAATATTTATGTCCTCGTACAACAAATAATGGTTATTGACTTAGGCCACATATAACTTACGGAGATTATATAAAAGGGAAATTACTCTAAAAGCATAATAAATTCTTATCACAAACTCCTGGCTGATTAATTATTACTATTAGGCTAAGTCTGCAATTATCAATTATTCTCTATTAAATCCTTATTTAATATTCTATTTATACATCGGTATTTAGAAAAATAACTACCTTACCGAACCTCATAAAAACAGTGTATCTGTTCACAATGTGCATTAGTTGTAGATGACTGGTAAATACATTTATAAAAATTGTATAATAATGAATAATGTTCGATTGGAGCCGTGGTAGGGTAATGCCATATTACTTTATTACTTACTAATGGCTAGAGACTCGCCTGCCCGCCCCGTGGTCATGAAAAATTGATCTAGGCTCACAGGTCGACCCAGCTTAAAATGAGTGCCAGTAATTATTTTGGGAAGTAAAGGCGGCCGGCGAGATACCGGCCACGTCAAACACCGATAGCCGAATGGTCTATAAAAATATTGATATAGCACCAATTGTAAATTTTGCCTAAGGCATGTACAAGAACCCTTTACTTTTACTTTATAATGGTCTTCGGATAATTCAGTTGGCTTTATCGCACACTCGAGTAAATTCATCCTTAGCTCATGCCATTTACGAGGCAAAATTCAAATGTCACAGCTGGACAATATGCCATTAGTAAAATACTGCTATACATTGAACTCTGTCCAACCGAATGAGCATGCGCAACAACAGGTTTCTAGTTATAAAAGTGAATGGGGTGTATTTATCTTTTCGACATACAAAGGGGTGGGTGCAGTTGAATCATGCCCCCCCCCCCCCCCATCCACCAGACATCTGTCTCTTCTTATTCTCACTGTAGTCTTAAAGATTTCTGTTCCAGGTTGCTCAATTAAACCAGTATCAAGAGGCAGTTTAGTTTAGTCGACGGATCAACATCTCGGCATACGGGTGTAACCCATAAGTGCTCCGTTCTACTCCTAACACAAGCCTGAGTCCGGAGAATCTCAGCTCAGTGCACGAACTCCGTAGCACCGGCGATGATCCTGAAATACTTTGGGTAGATTTTTAATCGAGATTTTGCCCGGTCAGCGCCGTTAGGCTACTCTTTTTCGATTTCCAACTTACAAGGGAATTTTTACGTGAGCAACAATACACACGGGCGTCCGATCTCATCACTATCGAGAGACCAGGGGAAATATCGTTACTAGAAGTCCACGTGAAAAAACCCCGGCCCTCGCCGGGGCTTGAACCCGAGACCCCCAGCACTCGAGGTGGACACCATACCCAGAGACAGTCGTGACTGAGATATTACGGGCGCCCTCAGGCTCAGTAGATACCGGGTTCCAACCCTGCATAGGGCTGGGAAGTTTTCCAAGCACCTGACATCTAATGCCTATATTCCTATATTACCTTGTGGTGTGAGACTGTAACTGTATGGGGACGAGGGGGTCTTGGGCCCAAGGAATTAAGGCCGCCTGGCTAGTGCAGTCGCCGCCAAGTGTGCAGGTTAGGATTTTCTTTTCTCCCTCCAACGAAAAAAATCCGCACCTTACCGAGGATTCGACCGGGTCTCCCAAAAAAAGAACCCAGAATTCTAGCCACTCGGCCAGCAACTCCTCCAAGAACCATAATTATATAATACTGATATACGGAGGTCAGCATGGCCGAATTTGTTTGTTTGTTTGTTTGCGCTCGCTCGCTTTGAACTCAACCGTAGTCCATACACACTATTTGTAGTAGTGATGGGCTGAATTTTGCGTGTGGGTTCGCTTTCTCTATTAACAGTGTCCCTCGCCATCAGCCGAACCCACTCCGACTTCAGAGATACTTGTAATTAACGTCCCCAAGTCAAGGACGACAGGTCAACATTTTAGTCCAGCTGTCCGGTGTAGGTGTTGAACTGCTAACCTCGGCATCAGCACACAGGATGTTTAAGAACACGCGTTCTTATCCATTTGGCCATGCGGACCTGTTAATGCCGAGGTAGTGGGTTCACCCCTTACGGGTTAGTTGGACTAAAATGTTGAATTCTCGCTCTTGACTTGTGCCCGTAAATTACAATTACCCCAGAAGTCGGAGTGGGTACGCCTGATGGCAAGGAACACTGGCAAAAGGGAAAGCTGCTAATCCACACACAAACATCAGTCCAATGCACTATACGTAGAGCACCTGTGGACCACGCTTGAGTTTTAAAAATAGTGATACGCCCCCCTAATCTCTTGGGTAGTGAAATTGGATATCTAGCGAATATTGGAGGTCCCGTGTGCACGTTAAAAATCCCATGTTAGAAACTGCAAAAATAGGTCTGTGACTTGGCAAAATTGCTAGAAGTAAACCTACCCACGGGTAGACAGAAGCCTATTACTATGGATGGAATCTGGCTAGAGGAAGTAAACCTTACACAAATGCCTTATAGGTGTATTACTAGGTGTGACGTGCTTCTCTCGAAGGAGGAGCGAAGAACGGTAACCTGTTATCGTCTCGGCAAGAAAATGTCATAAGTAACATGTTTGTGACAAAAAGAGTTGAAGTAACATCTGCGATGACAAGATTAAAGTAGTAATTGTCGTAGATAACAGGGATTAAAGTAGTAACTAGGATAAGAGGTTGACGCAATAACTCTTGATACAGAACGCATTAAGACAGATTGACATTAGACCACCGTTATATGTAGAAGATATGAAAGGGGTTATCAATGGGGGGACGAAACATCGGTGGTATTAGATTGCGGACAATTAGCGGGATCTGCGACATTTAGTGGATGCGGTTGTTGCGCACGGTGAGAAACTGGGGTTGGAATTGAATTGTAGGAGGACACAAGTTATGGCCGTCACTGGGACGAAGGAAATGCCACAATGTAATGTATGGGTATATGGGAGTGTTCTTGGGCCGGTGAATCGGTACAGTTGTCTCGGACCAGTCGTGGCATCTGATGGGAGATGCCTTGAGGAGATTGGAACAAGAGTTGCCATGGCGAGGGTGGCCTTTTGCGGGATGAGGAACATACTGACCAGTGGAAGGATGTCAGTTGCAGCGAGAGGAGGAGTGTTGGGGTGCTGTATTGAGCCTGTACGTTTGTTTGGATGTGAAGCGTGGACAGTGAGCCAACCGGCTGAAGGACATCTGGTGGCTGTAGAGGTGTAGTTTCTGAGGAGGGTGCGGGGAGTGTCATGGACGGGTAGAGTGGCCAATGACCAAGTCCTGCGGGAGGCAAATGAAACTCGTAAACTGATTGGAGAAATTGAACGTGGACAGTCAACGTTTTTTGGACATGTGAGAAGAAGTGAATTGGAGAACTTGGTGACGGATGGCGGGATCGGGGGAGGGGGCAGGGGAGGACGGAGAAGTGGATGCCTGGATAGCTTGGCCGCGTTGTATGGTCGAGACGGGAGCACTGAACTAATCCGCGACTCTGGTGATCGTGTGGAGTGGCGAATCATGACCGCCCAAGCTTGTCGGCATGGCACATGATGGCTGGATGAATATATTTGTATCCTTTTACTTGCAAGTAGAGGAGTCTGAAAATTAATGAAACCAGATATAAGAAAATGAGAGAGAGAGAGAGAGAGAGAGAGAGAGAGAGAGAGAGAGAGAGAGAGAGAGAGAGAGAGAGAGAGAGAGAAAGAGAGAGAGAGAGAGAGAGAGAGAGAGAGAGAGAGAGAGAGAGAGAGAGAGAGGTGGGTGAAAAGGGGGTGTGGGGTGCGAGAAACTCACAGGAGTAAGACTATGTGACGGGATTCGGCAGCGGATCGAGTCGCGTTGGTTACCTACGGGGTATATGAGTCGCTCGCTCAGAAAGCAATGACAAACTACTGAGCGTAATCTTGCCAAGAACATCAACGGCAGCTGACAAATGCTGGTGTTGACTGCAACGTCCTGTAAGAGGTATGCAATAAAAAAAAAAAAATTACGTATACGCGTGCGCGTTTGACATCGCTGACACGTTCTGAAAAGGAGCTTACCATACATTACCAAGACTGTACGGGGCTTTATCAAATTGCATTTCCTGCAGTTAAACTGACTGGAATTAGCCTCCCACAGATGTAGTTATTTCATATCGTTATCAGTGTTTTGAAAATCATAACCAATAATGGGTAGGCTGTATTTACTATTCTGTATACAAACTCTACGGAGATGCCAACAGGCTTAAGTTGACTGCTGCTTTCTTGGCATTTACACAGGTTGATGCCTGAAGGTGAACGGGTAAGAAGAAAACTATCCAATTGTTGAAATTTGAATGTGTGCTAAAAGAGAAATCGCGGTAACGTCGCAACAATAAACCGCCATCATAAAAAAAAAAAAAAAAAAATCCCTTTTCTCATAAGACAATCTATAAAGTAAATCAAGCAAAGGATAATCATATTTTGAAAAAAAAAATTTCGTTAATTTATGTAGCATTCTGTTCTTCTTCTTCTTCTTCTTCTTCTTCTTCTTCTTCTTCTTCTTCTTCTTCTTCTTCTTCTTCTTCTTCTTCTTCTTCTTCTTCTTCTTCTTCTTCTTCTTCTTCTTCTTCTTCTTCTTCTTCTTCTTTTTCTTCTTCTTCTTCTTCTTCTTCTTCTTTGATCACCTTTCGGCGGGAATAGGGAAGTCAACATTTTAGTCCAACTAACCGATGTAGGGGTTGAACCCGCTACCTCGGCATCAGCACAAAAGAACGAGCGCTCTTATCAATGCACATCATAGGGCAGCGTGTCCGACTTCAGCGTGCACTTTGAGCCAAGCTTAATCCCTCTAGACCAGTGGTTCTCAACCGGTGGGGAATTCCCCCCCCCCCCCAGGTGGAATTTTAGGGTTTCCAAGAGGGGGGGGGGGGGAATGAAGATTATTTCAAGATCGTGTTAATACAAGAACTGATTACTTGATATTGTTTTTCCCTTCATACTGTACGTCTCACCCTTCTAAAATTCAATTTATAAAGTAAGTAGACCCACAAATCATGCTTTATGTAGATGTCTAGACTTGTTTTTATGTGCTATTAAATTTAGCTTTCAATATTACGTTTACTGTGTAGGGGCGGGGGCGGGATTTTTAGGTAGGAAATACGAAAGGGGGGAATGACGTTCTGAAAATATGGTGAAGAATATGGTATGGACCAAAAAAGGCCGAGAACCACTGCTCTAGACAGATTCCATCCAAGGTTACGGGCTATATCTACTCATGGGTATGTTTCATTTCCTAATTTTGCAAGGGCATATAACTTACGGCCTACCTTTTGCGATTTCTAACTGCCGTAGAATACTGAATGTGCACAATATAATTCGCACACGCAACCTTCTGTTTTTCACCATCATACGAGAAGACTAGGTATCCGATCTGGCTACCCAAGGGGACGCGCGATAGTATTAAATACCCGTGGTTCTTGGAAACATTTCTCAGGCCTATGCTGGGATCGAACCAGGCATCTTCTGAGCCTGGGGCGGACACTGTAACCTCCCATCCCCCAATCCGCACCCTTTATTTGGCATTCCATATGTACTGGCATATCTATTATAGGAATCACAGTAGATGACCAAAGTTACATTAATGAGACGTGTTTAATGTCAGAATTGTAACCATGTGTCACCTCATCATAGGTAGATTCGTAGGCGTTTAGTCAGGTGAAGATGTCAAAGAGCTATACTCGGATTGTTGCCGCAAAAGCATTTTTTTTAATATCATCGCCGAAATTTGTTTTAACAACAACAACAACAACAACAACAACAACAACAACAACAACAACAACAACAACAACAACTACTACTACTACTACTACTACTACTACTACTACTACTACTACTACTACTACTACTACTACTACTACTACTACTACTACTACTACTACTACTACTACTACTACTACCACTACTACTACTACTACTACTACTACTACTACTACTACTACTACTACTACTTTTGCTATTGCTACTGCTGTTGCTGCTACTACTTTTGCTATTGCTACTGCTGTTGCTGCTACTGCTGCTACTACTACTACTACTCCACTAACACCGCAGCCACCACAACAACAACTACAGTAGTACTATTACTTCTACTGCTGCAACTACTACTGCTGTACCATCAACATCGCAACCACCACCACTACTACCATCACTACTGGTAACCTCTACTGCTGCTGCTGCTGATGCCGTATTCGTTGCTTTTACGTTCTATTGACCATTTCGTCAACCCCAGACTAGTTGTGTCATTGAATGCAGTCGATGTACAAAAAGAGATCACTTACTTATATCCCATATACATATCCGACTTGTATTTTCACTGTTCTCTTCTATTGTCGAGCTCAAAAGCCTAGCAATTCGGTGTCACACAGACCCCTCTGGCGATTCTATAAGTCGACTAAATCGATTCAAAATTACAGCTGTCTTCTATTAACAATATCTGCTTCTATGGCTAAGGGGCAGTGAACGTAGTTTCACAATTCCGACATACAGGGTTTTAAGTCAGCCTCGGGAGATTAGGAAGCAGATCACTTTGTGGTGATTTTCACAATGGTACGAGCGTTGGTAATTTACAAAGCATTTTCAAACTATCATTTCCTAGAATATTATAAACCAATGAATGTTGATGTTGATTGCGACGTAAAGGACATGCAACTAACTTTAACTCTGTGAGCATTAAACTTTAAGCGATACGATTTATTATCACTGTTGTTTTTAGGAGCGTTATGTTGGGTTACAGAGTGTTACGCATATACAAAGAGATATGCGTACATGAGTAGACAAACTATGAGAAAATTAGCAGTTCTAAAAGTTAAATGAATCGATTCCAAATGCCTCAAAATGATCGTTAAAAGGTAAAGGTAGTCAGTTCCATGGCAGATACTGCCTTTGGGGCGTGAAGGTGAAATGTTAGGACTTCGTGTATTCTAGACCACGACATTTGAGGTGTTACCTTCCTCGTCACCTTTCATTTGTCTTTTTTTTTTTTGAACAAAAACCTTCAGCGTATTCAAATTTATGTTTAAAAAAAGTTAGTTGCATATCCTTTACAGGACTTTACAGTCAACCCCAGCAATTTTTGGCTGATTGTGATTTCTTGGCAGCTTTACGTCGGTATGTGGGATTACTAACTGCGTTCCTAACGCCTTCGCCACAGAGGCGGCAACATTTATCACTGTGGTTTTTTTTTTTTTAAATGAAGGAATATTAACTTCTGATAGACACATATAAAGAGACATTTGGGAACAACAATATCATGTGGTGAAAAATGTGTCAAATGCCTTTTTTTTTGACATTTGTGATAAAGTGTCATATTTGCGTCATATCCTCTTTCAAAACCATCATATTACGGTGGCATTTTTATTTACGATGGTAAATAAGGCTGTTTCCCTGTTTAAACAATAGTGATAATGTGCTTATGCTCAGTTAATATAGCCGTTATTATAAATAACTGACTCTTACATACACAAATGCGCGCGCGCGCACACACACACACACACTTCGTGGCTTATGGGATAGTGAACACGGTGTTAAAATTCCCCGCTATATCGAGTCAAGGGTTCGAATCTGAGGGTGATTTAGAAGTAGACAGCTCTAGGTTACTTTCGATTGTATGTGTATTACATATAAATATCTATTGGGGGAACCCTTTTGAGGCCACTAAGCCAGTTCATAAACAAACACACATGTATTGTTTGGGGGTTTATAGAAGTTGAAGAAAGAAGTAGGAATTAGAAGACGCACTAAACAACATAACAATTGAAAGGTATAATTACCGACGGGGATTCGAACCTGCCACCTCCAAATGATCTCTAATCCTTACCCCTTTCTTCAACTTCAATGAGCGCCAAACAATACATGCGTGTTTATTCATGAACTTTCGATGGTATGAGGCGTTGGCTGTTAAGAAAGCAATGACAAAATTGAATTACCGATTAAATCACAAACAGCCAATAAGCTAGTATTGATTGCAGCGCCCTGTAAAGGAAATGTAAATACCTCATAAAGTTAACTGAATTGATTCCAAATTAATTGAAATTACAATTAACAGGTTATTGTAGTCGCATAGCACATACTGTTGTAGAGTGGTTAAAAGTTAGTTGCATATCCTTTACAGGACGTCACAGTCAACCCTCGCTAGTTTCAGCTGCTTGTAATTTCTTGCCAAGTTTACGTTCAGTTGCATTCTGAACGACCGGGACTCACACCTTTGTATGGAAACCAACGCATGGCTTTCAAATCGCTCGCAGTGCGTTTCGAACGCCGTACACAGGCTTAGGAAATGCTTTCGTAACCACTTCGTCACATAGATTATAAAGTGTCAGCCCTTCCTATATTCCACAGGACATTACATATGCGGTGAGATGGCCAATTCCTTTCCCCTTCACTTATTCTTTTACCCCATACCTCCCACCAGGGCAAAGGATCTCAACCAACTCACTCCAAGCCAATCATATCCTTAGCTATCCCATGCAGCTCTCTCCATGTCCTCCCCAAATCTATTTCTTCTTTGCTCCGTGTTTTTAGATCTTCTTCTGTTTATTTTGCCTTGTGCATGCCAAAGGCCTTTTACTAGTTTTCTATTAAAAAAACTTTCGGGGTATTAAAATATATTACTGTGGTGTTGTGAAGGAATATTAATATCTTGTATAGTATAGACACAGAGATGTCCATTCACGAATCGGTATAAACGAATAAAGAAAGACCGAGAGAAAGACATAGTTGCCACCCGTCTGTAAGATCTTCTGGATGATAAATCACTTTTAGTGCCGGTGCCAGATTTTTCCTCTCACTTCCCATAGTTCCTTTCGTGGCGAAGATGATGTCATCTCCGTCGAAGTATATTTGTGTTGCTGTGTCTTGAAAACCAAAAGGATTGCAACGTACGCAGAAGCGTAGAGTTGTTTGTCGATGAAACTACAGGCACATAAGTAGACAGAGGTTTTACTTTGTTGATGTGTTCATGTTGTCTGGCTGAGATCCAGCAAACTTTGAGGACACCTGAGCTCGGGGTTTCCCGAATGTGACGTCACGTAACGTAAACTTCTGCGTTAACTTAAGTAGACGGTGTTCATGATCTTTTCATTATTGCGTCCAAAGCTGCGATGTCGGATTTCAGTAAATCGTAAACTCTTCTCCAGACATTATCAGATTTGCAGTTTTTCTTGAAATTCACTTGCTTATGCTTGTTGCCATTACATTTGTGTGGACAAGATGGACAATAACGATGGTTTTATGGAAGGGGCCGAGTCAGACGGCTCGCACGTCCTTACTGACAACGACGACGAAGACGAGTTACCCATGGATATGGAACCCCCAGAGTCGTCGACAAACGAAAGAAGAGAAGAAGATGACTTTTCATATGAAGTGCTTACAGCAGATCAGATCGTTGAGTTTATGGTTGATTGTATAAAAGAAGTCAACGCGGTCGTTCAGGTAATTACAAACTACCACAACATGTCACACACTCACACTGACATCAAATGTATTTATGTGTAAACTTTCACTTTCAATTAAAATGTTAAAGTTGATTAATTAGAGTTCTCACACCCCTTGAAATAGATTCTGCGTATTATAATACAGGCTATCATTTGAGTGAGGTTGGTTTAGAGCTAAGAAACGAGTGTGTGTGCAAAGCCGTGTGTGTGCAAAGCCGGTACTGAAATTTCACATCTGTGAAGTGGCATATTAGGTCATTAGGTACTTTTGCTTTCTTTCACCCCAAACAAAAGGGAATCCCAGGGTATGACGTCACATCCAGGGGTTCCCTGTGTTGCGCCGAACATTCAGGGGGTTTCCGTGTGTTGCGCCGTAGCTCGGTGCGCAATTCTATGCGGCGGCGGTGGTGCGCTATTCTTTCACTTTCCGGTTAGGGTTAGGGGGTAGGGTTAGGATTAGGGTTAAGGTTAGTGTGTGTACCCTAACCCTAATCCTAACCCTACCCCCTAACCCTAACCGGAAAGTGATTGCAGGACCGATGCAAATGAGGATCGAAGGGAGACAGAAACGGTTGCCACAGCCCAAAGAAACAACACTGTGGTGTGGGGCAATTGAAACGCACTGACACGCACTCCACCCGAACACAGAGGAGATCACCGTCGGCGCTAAATATAGCTGGTGACTCTAAATATAGCTGGCAAAGTTTGTTTGGGATGAAAGAAAGCAAAAGTACCGGTCATTATTCAGCACAGCAGACTTACTGAGATTATGCGGCCTAGGTTTGTATTTATAATGTATGTACAACAACAATGTATGTACACAAAACACATTATTGCCATTTGTTTGTGGTGACAAACTTGCATCAAAATTACTTGATGAGTTACCTGGCATACACCCCTCTCCACAAACATTTGCTGTAGGCTGAACTCTGAAGGACTGAAAAACACAAGAAATAGCTTGGTCATATTCTGAATCACATTTGTCGTTACTCATATGATCATTAAATGCAATTTTGATGTCATTGTCAGAATAATCACAATCTAGTAAACTAAACTGAATCCTCAGAATCATTGAACACAAGTTAAAAATAACTTACTCCACTGTCAACCTCTAAAGGACCATTCTTTGATTTTGAAGTAGCTTTTTTTAATCATGAAAACATCACATTTCAAACTGTTATCAATTCTTGGTCCCTAGAATTCACAATTAGCTTCCCACAAGCCACTCATATATATTTTAATTCACACATTTCTGTGCCTGCCACACCAGTCTGTATATCTCTTCTTCTCTCTCTTCTTCAGCGTTCCGAGCCATTGAGGTTCTTTGCTGCAAATACAATCCGTCTCCATTCGTCTCTCTGGTGGACCTTCTCTTGCCAGTCGTTGATTCCAAGTGCTTGTAGGTCTGTACATGTATTATCTCTCCACCGCCTTCTTGGTCTACCTCGGGGTCTACGGTCATTTATTTCCTGAGTGTAAGCGAGTTTTGTTTCCCTATTATCTTCCATTCTTTCTATATGCCCCAGCCATTGTAGTCTATTAGCCTTCATGATACCAGTGATTAGCGGGGACTTAAACAGATCATAAATGTCTTTGTTACTTCTTCTTTTCCACTCTCCACTTTGTGTATCCCTAATGGGTCCAAAGATGCGTCTTAAAATTTTGTTCTCAAAGGTTTGTAACAAGGCTTCGTCTCCTTTCGTTGTACTCCAGGTTTCAGAGCCATACAGCACAACTGGTCTGATCAGTGTTTTGTATATTGTGATTTTGGTGTTACGAGATAGCGCCTTTGATTTTAGTAGATGTTGTAGTGCATAGTATATCTTATTTCCAGAGTTGATTCTAGTTTGTATTTCTTCCCTTATGATGTTGGAGCAGTTGAAGATCGTACCCAGGTATTTGTATGTTTCCGTTCTTTTAATGGTCATATTATCTATTTGTATGTGGCCAGAGTTTCTAGCCATTCCGTCTCTTGAAATTACCATATATTCTGTCTTATCTTGGTTGATAACCAGCCCCATCTGTTGGGCTTTTTCCTTTAAGTGAGTCAATATTTCCAATGTCTTTTGTTCACTTTGCCCTATAATATCTATATCATCTGCATAACCAAGCAGCTTGGATGTTCCTCCAATATCACATTCCTCCTTTACCTTCCTTATAACTTTCTCTAGAGCCAGATTGAAGAGTAGCGGCGATAGTGCATCACCCTGTTTCAAGCCAGATGTTATTTGGAAGGGGTCTGATTTCCTGCCTTTATATGTTACTATATTATAAGTATCTTCCATGCATAGTCTGGTCATGTTGATTAACTTCCTTGGTATTCCAAATTCCTGCATAGCATTCCATAGACTATTCCTATGGACACTATCATAAGCCTTTTTAAAATCCACAAAAATGTTATGGAGATCTCTTTTATATTCCCAATGTTTCTCGGCTATTTGTCGTAAGATAAATATCTGATCTATTGTTGATCTGTTTTGTCTAAAACCCGCCTGGTAGTCACCTAATATGTCTTCTGAATATGGTTTTAGTCTATTTAGTAATACTGCGGATAGTATCTTATAGCTTGTGGACAGTAGTGATATTCCTCTATAATTTCCACATTGGAACTTGTCTCCTTTCTTAAAGATAGGTATCAATAATGACTCTTTCCAGTCATGGGGTAATTCTTCTGTCCTCCAGATTTTTATTATTAGTTCGTATAGCTTTAGATGTAATGCATGGCCACCTGCCTTTATAAATTCAGCAGCAATTCCATCAGTCCCAGTTGCCTTATTGTTTTTAAGTCGTGTGATTACATATAGGATTTCTTCAAATGTAGGTACTTCAATTTGTGGTTCGCATGTTAGAACCTCTTCCTGTGAGAAAATGTTACTTGGAGCTTCACAATTTAGTAATTCAATAAAATATTCTTTCCATGTGTTGCACATTTCCTCATTGGTATTTATCATATTCCCATTTTTGTCTTTTAAACCATATGTGTTTTGTTGGTGCCCTCGTTTCATTGACTTCAGTTCTTTAAAAAATTTTCTGGATTCATTTTTCTGGTGATTAGTTTCCATATCTTTGTTTTTATTACTCATATATTCTCGCTTCTGCTGTCTGACTATTTTTGTAGCCTCTTTACATTCATTTCTATAATGCTCTTCCTTTTGGATGTTATTGATGTCATTTAACCATACATGTCTGGCATTCTTCTTCCTAATGACTGCTTCTTCACATTTTTGATTGAACCATCTGTTCTTTCTATGCGTGGTTAACACACCGAGACATTCTTCTGCGGTAGACTGAATTGTATTCTTGATGTTCAACCAAGTTTGGTCAATGCTTTCCTCCAAAGGGTTTTGCAGAGTTTCAAGTTTACATTTTATTTCATCTGTAAATTTCTCTTTGACTGTAATGTCTTGCAGTTTTTCTCTGTTATATGTTGGGTGTAATCTTTGTAATTTAGTATAGAAAGCTCTCTTAAGTTTTATTTTAAATTTTGCTCCAACGAGGAAGTGGTCACTGTGGCACTCAGCTCCTCTATAACTTCTGACTTGCTGTATGTTTGATGCATTTCTGTTGTTAATTAAAATGTGATCTATTTGATTGTAGGTTCTCTTGTCACATGATTTCCAAGTTTGTTTGTCTGTATATGGACATGTTTTTTTTTTTAAAACATGCAGGGATATTGGGATCTCAAGAGTGAAGAAAGCAGCTCAGTGGTTTCTTTTCTTAAGCAAAAGTATTATTTGGAGGTGACAGGTTCACATCTAGTGTGCCTGTAGTATTCAGCTCAGTTCAGATTATCCTAATTGCAGTCTACATATGTCCACAGGTGCTTTGATTTGCTCTAGTAAATCCAGCAGCATACAGAGATTAAACTGCATGTGTGATGTTTATTCATGAGACTTCTCACACACTTGGTGTGCTGCTCTTTCCTGGCAACACCTATCTTTAGTTCAAATGTCTGCATTCTGACTATTGATGCCCATTAATTCAATTAAAAGTTCTCATTTTAGCTGGCTTCTCAAAGGCGTTCATGATGTCTGCTCAATCCATTAGTTGTTCTTATGAGAAAGTGGCAGTGCTTGTCAGCCTGTCTGCTCCTTTATTGCCCACATCTGTGTGTCCTGGTACAAAGATAAACATCACTATACAATTTGTGGACCTCTGCAGGGATTTACCAAATGCCTGCACACAACAATTGCCTTAAGTTAATTGTTCAGATCACTATCTTCCTTAACAATTCTACCATAATGCCACATTTGATGCAACAACCGACCCATCTGTGTATATAAATGCATCTTTAACATCAGTTATTATTGTCATTAATGATGACCTTGACCAGTGCATCTACACATGCAGGATTCAACTCTCTGCATCTCTTGTTGAATTTTGTAAGGGCAGAAAAAAAAAGATGACTGTAAAAGTTGGGGGACTGGTCTATTCGTGCCCAGGCTTGATATTTGTGGGTGACATACTGGTTTGATGGTGTCTTCAGTCTGACCCAGTCATGATTTACCCCTTTTACTTTGTATCCGCATCTTTTGGTGAGCATTTCATACAATGGGTGCTTTTCTTTGGCGCTTATTTGAGATATGACCCAAGAGCTGTGCTGATTACAAAAAAAAGCAACCCTACCAGAACAGGGATCAAACTCAAGACCCCTATGGTAATAGATAAAGAATGCTGATTAAAAAAAGTAGTTTAATTTTCATAACGTATATTACCAAAACGTTTTGAAGCAACAATTTCAAGTACAGTGAGAAAATAGGCTCCATATTGTGGCAAAGAAACTACTTGACTTGCTTGTCTAAATCAGACCAGACATATGACTTGGATTAACTTGGAAAACCAAAACAGTAGAAGGGAAAGTAATCACCCCACCACAGATGCTGCTGTAGGATTATGAAGTATTATACCTGCACATTTCCTGTACAAGTACACAATGAAGCAGGATTAGTAATCCCCCCTCCTCATATTTCCTTCCCATATAACTTCCAGCAAGTTCTGCAAACTATCCATTACCAATTGTATGACAAAAAAGTTAGAAATATATCCTGCTACTGCTGGGAATTGAACACACCAAAAAGCAGATGTGTGAATTTTTATGACACATTAGTTAGTTAGTTAGTCGACAGATCATCCTCATTGCGTATCCAACATTCGGTCCATAAGTGCTCGGATCCCCTCAGCAAATCCCGCAGCGTGTAGCGGATAACCACACCAGTTCTGTGTTGGTTTATCAATCTTCTTTGGCTTCCTGCATAGTGTTCTTGTTTGGCCACACCTCTTTTAATTTGCCGTTCTCGCAGTCTGACCATGGTTGTAGATTCACAGTCATCACTTGGTTCTCGCAAAAATCTTACTTCTCATGGAGCATTCAGAATGTCAGCCTGGTCCATGGCGTGTCTGCCCTCCACAGTAGCCTTAACTGCGAGCTTGTCAGTCCGCTCATTTCCTTGTACTCCTTAGTGCCCTGGCACGAAGATGAAACTAATCTTTGCCAGCAGAGACCACTCCAGAGACAGCAACCACTCTCTTCGGATCCACCTCGTCTCTATTCTCTTGAGCATGCTCATTGAGTCGCTAATAAAACATGCCCTAGTAAATGTCTGTGTCTCGAGCCATGTTATTGCTTTACTTACTGCCATGACTTCCATAGTTAGGCTACTTGTGGTCACAACAGCAGCACCAGAGTCCTCCTTCACAATTCTCCCTCCGGCCTGAGCCATAAAGGCCAATGAGCTTCTCACATGTCGGACGACCGACCTATCTGTGTAAATGACAGCATCACTGTCTAACGAATTCTCGAAGATCAATGCTTGTACTTCCGCCTCCACAGCAGCCAGATTTTCTTGTCTGCATTTTCTGTCTAGTTGGATGCAAACTGAAAAGGACGTACAGAAATCTGTTGGCACTTGTACCCACTCCTCACCAGGTTCTAAGTCCTCAAGTGAAAACACCTGTTGTAGAATGTCTTCAGCTTGACCCATCCACGACCTTCCTTTTTTTAACATGCTGCCATTCACTTTCATAATTTCACTATGCAGTGGATGTTGTGTGTTTGTGTTAACTCTGAGGTTAAATTCACTCAAGGATGTCTACCAGTTAGCTATCTTATCCCTTCTCTGTCAATTATTATAATCGATTATCTTACCTCATGCCAGCCATTTTTTTCTGTTTATAACCCACACAGTAAATTTTTATTTATTTATTGAGTATATAATATTGAGGTTAAAGTTTAAATATCTTTGTATTTTTTTCTCAATACAGTGAAAGCAGAAGCTTGTCACACCCTATGTTCCTGAGATTTTAATTTATATTTCACAAGAACCACTTGAGTATTTTATCCATTCTAAGAAAATAGTAGTTTTATCTTCTTTATCTATAGCTGATGTATACTGTTTGTGTACTTTCAAACCTGGTTTTTATCGACATACTTTAACTACTATTGTGCATAATTTTTGCTGCCGATTAGTCTTCTTGTACCTTTCATTTCCCAATGGAGCATAGGCCTCAACCAACTTCTGCTAAACCCTTTTTATATTTGGTAATAAATGGTTGCAGCTAGTTTTCTATGGATTCCCGTGTGTTGCCGGGGCCCATAAGTGAAGCAAAGAATAGCAACACTGTAGCCTATCACGCATGTCGTAAGAGGCGACTAAGGAGGCTTGATGGTTCTGTCGCCCTGCTACTGAGTGAGTGCGTGGCACGACACTGTGAGCTGTGAGTTTCGTGTGAAATGCTTTTGAATCTGCCTGAGGTATTTTGGAACGTGACTGCATGTTCGGAGTGATGGCAGGTGGCTATGTCCCAGAGTTGACCGGTTTTTGCCTTATGCAGAAATGCGTGGCTGCTGGGCTTCTGGTTGACTGCCACTGCCATCAGCGATGAACTGTATTTTCGTGGACTGTGTGGGTGAACATCTAGGAAACATTCAGATAGGAAAATGACTGCCGATTCCATCAGAGATGAACAGGGTGTTTCGTGGGGGACTGATGTGTTGACATTCTGGTGGCGGCATTATGCACAGCGTATCTGTGCGGGCTGTTGTTTGTCGAGACTCCTGTCTTTTGCACTTTTCACATTGGGCAGTGGGGAGCATTTTGTATGATATTCACTGGCACAGGAACGGAGCATAATGGGGACGACCCGTTGCTGTGAAGTTGGAACTGCGACTAACTAACTAACTAACTAGTTTTCTATGGAGTGAGTAGCCAGTCTCATGTAAACCATCTTGAGTTGCCTCTTAGGGGATGTTTGGTAGGTTACAGTGTTACTATTTGGTTCCCTTATGGGCCCTGGTAACACACGATCATGGCATTTAGTAGAATCCACAATATTGAATGTCCTGTCAGTCTTCTGAAATCCTTTTCTCTTTCTTTTTTGACAATTCGTTGTATGACAGTAAGAAGAACACATTTACAAAATGTATCTTGGATAATGCTTGAAAAATGCTTTAAATACAAAAGAGCTACATGCAAAACAACTAAAACATGTAAACTTCAGTATTGTGTAAGACAGTGTGTAACAGTTAAATATACTAATACTGTACTTAGTCATTCTTATATGGTGAAAATATGAGAAATGTAAAAGACAAGAGAGAAATTACCATTGGAGGACATAGCATCAAATGAATGAATAAATGTTATCTTCAAAGGTTATTTTGGGCATGCAGGCCCTTCCATTCACTCACCTTTCTTACATCAATTATTTTGTGTGTTGTTTTGGTCTTTTTTGCATATCTTTTTTACAGGACATCACAGTCACCACAGCATTTCTGCCGCTGTGATTTCTTGGCGAGTTCACGTTCAGTAGTTTGTCCTTGCTTTCTGAATGACTGGCACTGATACAAACGCAAAACAGGCTGCTGCCAAATCGCGCGCAGCTGTGTCTCAAATGCGGATATACAGGATTACGAACAGGCACATCAATTATATATTTTCTAATATATTTGTTACATTCATGTTAAAAAAAAACATGATAATGTGAATGCTGTACATATGCAGTATTGATTGCCGACAATGAAGAGGATCTGTAGCATTTATTGGATGCTGTTATTGTACTCAGTGAGCGATTAGTATTTGAATAAAAGTGTAAGAAAACAGAAATTGTCACCCATCACCCCCCCCCCCCCCCCCCCCCCCCCCCCAAAAAAAAAATAGAAGCCATACCATGGCCAATATTCAAGTAAATTGAAGTAAATTTTAACACTCATAGAGTAGTCGTAACATTGGATGAAGTCAAGGAACATCTTGACAAAAGTAACTTTTTGTATTATGGATTAAATTGTAACAAAAGTTTAAGTTCTATATAAAGTCTTTATTATTGTGTACATATTAAATGGGGATAATAAGCAATTAAGCTGAGAAATACCTGATGGCAACAGAAATGTAGGTTCTAAGAATATTGCAAAGATTTTTAATTGGCAGACAGACAAACATATGAAGCAGTTCTTTAAGAAGCAGATGAAAACTGCACATTAATTAGGTAAATTATATGTAGAGTGTCAAGATTAATTTGCTCATTTTATGAAGGGAAATAAACTCGAAAACTTAGTGTCAATTGGCAAACTTGATGAGAAGAGAGCCAGAGGAAGAGATAAATACCTGGATGGTTTAACATTACACAATTGATTTGAGACTGATGATTGTGTTAGATGGTGAACCATGCCTGTCCATTCTTATTGGCATGACTCATGAATGTGATGATGCACTTTTTGGGCTGTGCCTGGAATAAGGAAAAGAGGTGGAGATATAGGAGACACATTGGTCATCAGCACAAGAGAAAACCATTTGATGAGGCACATATAAAATGCATAATAAACAGCTTTCCTATGAAACTCTTAAATAAATACAGTGAAACTTCGATTAACCGCCCCTCTTTTAACTGTCAGTTTCTGTTATCCGTCAGCACCTTAAAAAAAAGGAGAGATCCAACATAAAGGACGCTATTTTCAATGTCGCCACTACCTGGCCTGACCTTACAGTGTCTAACCTAAAGAATGGATGGACTAAACTCTTGCCTGAACCTATTGATGAAACTGAAGGAACTGAGACTGTTGAGAAACATTACGCCAGAAGAAGTAGCAAATTGGTTGGAATGTGACGAAATGGGTGGAGGCTTTGAAATTTTGAACAATGATGAAATTGTTTCTAGTGTGACTAACATTGAAGAAAAAGAAATTGATGATGAAGGATCAGTTCTTAACCAAAAACCTACAGCTATCCACTCAGAAGCAGAAATAATGTTATCAAAGTGCATCGACTTGTTTTAAATGCAAGAGGAAGCACATGCGGAACATCGTCACGCAGAAAGCTCAAGCCTCAAAGACACAGGAGATGACAGATTATTTTAAAGTAATGTATTACAATACGTTTATGTACATTACTACTCTTATATTAAAGTTTATTTTGATCGCTTTGTAAAATTAAATACAATATGTAAGTATTGCCGGCTCCATGGCCGAGGGGTTAGCAGCTTTCTCCTCTAACCCCGAATACTCTCGTCACGTGATGCAACGAGAATTAGCAGTGGTTCGAATCGCAAAAGTGACTTATGAGAGTATGGAGCCGGTAGCTCAGAAAGTCGTGGCGTGCTGATGAGCATAATCTAGCCTAGGAATCAACATACAGCTGAAAGATGCTGGTGTTGACCGCAATATCCTGAAACAGGACGGAAACGCAAGGGGGGGGGGGGGGGGGGGGTGTGTGTGTGTGTAAGTATTATTCACATTTAAAGAATTTTTTTCATTTTCGTCCCAAGCCCGCAGTGAAATCACGCTACTGTACACATGTATAAAAAGGTTTCTGTTATCCTTCTATTTAGTTATCCATCACAGCCCTGGTTCCGATGGTGACGGTTAATCAAAGTTTTACTGTACACAGATTTTATCCAGTGCAGAACCCTACATATGAATTAAAACAAGGCTGCTGTACTGCACCTTGCATGTGCCATATTTGCTTTTCCCATCCATTCTCCACTAACATTTGTCATTAAGTTCTTATTGCGCTGTTTCAAATGAAATGCAATTATTCACATTTTTAACATCAACAGATTCCTGCCACAATAACACGAATTCTGCTGAATCATTTTAAATGGGACAAGGAAAAGCTGATGGAAAGGTTTGATTTAATGCAGTTGCTTTTAAAAGTCCTTTCTTTGCACTCTCCGTTACTACAATGTCCAACAATTGTTGTAGGTCTTTTGCAATTTCCGCCACCAATACTGTGTCATCTGTATAGAGTATATTGTTTATATTATAACCTAAGATTAGTATTCCCAGCTTCTCTTTGATCTCATTCATTATTACTTCGCTATAGAGGGAGAAAAGATCCAGTGACAAAACACATCCCTGTCATACTCCTAGCTTTATTTGTTCATAATTGTCCCATTGTTTCCCAATTTAATTGCTGCTACTTGGTTCCAGTAAATATTTTTTATTATTCTGAGATCTTTCCCTTCAATGTTGATATTTTCCAACATTTTAATTAGTTCATCATGTTTTACTTTATCAAATGCTTATTTGGTTGTTTCGGGATTTGAAATGTAAATATTGAGCACAACCCACTACTGGCCACGCTGATCGTATTCTGGTATGAACCCAGGGCCTATCCACGTCAATATGGAAGCACTATACTTGAGTTTCGCTCTCGTTTGAGCTCGTCAATAGTGCATATCCCTGACCGGATCCGGAAACAAGCCCCGGATCACTGGCGTGTGAAGCAGGTGTGTAACCACGCAGCACACGCTGGACACGCCAAATTATCATAACAGAATATTACAGCATCACCCATAGTAGGCTATGCTCAAGATTGCCCAATCGCCGCGACTGACATCCGTCAATCGGTGTGGACCCAAACGATCATGACTTCTCACTGGCAAGGAACACCAGGCCTCCTAAAATCCAGTGAGCAATAATCAAATTGATTATGTGGTTGTTTCGGGATTTGAAATTTAAATATTGAGCACAACCCACTACTGGCAATGCTGATCGTATTCTGGTATGAACCTAAGGCCTATCCACGTCAATATGGAAGCACTATACTCGAGTTTCGCTCTCGTTTGAGCTCGTCATAGTGGATATCCCTGACAGGATCCGGAAACAACCAAATAATCAATTTGATTATTGCTCACTGGATTTTAGGAGGCCTGGTGTTCCTTGCCAGTGAGAAGTCCTGATCGTTCGGGTCCACATCGATTGACGGACGTTAGTCGCGGTGATTGGGCAATCTTGAGCATAGCCTATGATGGGTGACGTAATATTCTGTTATGATAATTTGGCGTGTCCAGCGTGTGCCGCATGGTTACACACCTGCTTCAACGCCAGTGATCCAGGGCTTGTTTCTGGATCCGGTCAGGGATATGCACTACTGACGAGCTCAAACGAGGGCGAAACTCGAGTATAGTGCTTCCATATTGATGTGGATAGGCTTAGGTTCATACCAGAATACGATCAACGTAGCCAGTAGTGGGTTGTGCTCAATATTTATCAAATGCCTTGGTATAATCTCTCTCTCTCTCTCTCTCTCTCTCTCTCTCTCTCTCTCTCTCTCTCTCTCTCTCTCTCTCTCTCTCTCTCTCTCTCTCTCTCTCTCTCTCTCTCTCTCTCTCTCTCTCATACTCTGTGCCACAGTATAATGAGGTGAGATGGCCAGTTCCTTTTCTTGGCTGTCTTTCTTTCTCAGAGAATTCCCCCTCTTTCTTGAGATTTCCATGTCTGTTTATTTGTCATCCTGTTAATTGAGTTCCCTAGTAATATTTCTTGCTTTGTAGTTAAAACATTTTGAAAGGAAGATAGTTAGATGCTGAAAATGATGATCATGTACTTCTAGAGTAAAGAGCACATTTAACAAAGCAGCAGAAAAATGATCAAATGGCTCAGAAATTCTTTAGTAACTGCTGTAACTAAATCTACAGATCATAAACAGTTGTATCTACTTTAGTAACTGCTGTAACTAAATCTACAGATCATAAACAGTTGTATCTACATGATGTGATGACTTATGAAGAAGTTCATGTATTGATTTTGTCTTCACAGGTATTATGGTGGAGATCAAGATAAGCTTTTCTTAGAAGCACATGTTGTCAGTCCTCATCGTCGTGATACAGGCAAAGTAACACGGGTTAGTATGAAGCTTGGGAAAATGTTTTGTTTTCATATAGTGAATGAAGGTCAGACATCATCGTCTACAGTACTTTGTAAAGTAACACATTGAAGTCCATGTGTGTGTGTGTGTGTATATATATATATATATATATATATATATATATATATATATATATATATATATATATATATATATATGCGCCTCAAGGACTCTCCTTGAATATCAAGTAAACAGTAACAATGGTGATATAGAAAAAGGTGACTCTAGAATGTGAAATGGAAATAGAAGGGAAAATTCTTAACCAAGTGGACAATTTTAAATACCAAGGGACATTTATAACATCAGATGGAACATGCCTAACAGAGATTAAGAGCAGAATAGGGCAAGCAAAAACTGCATTCCAGAAAATGAAGAGTATTTTATTCAATAAGTCACTATCATTGAATGTAAGAAAGAGCATCCTGAAATGCTATTTAGAGCCCTTTTTTGCTGTTAAACAGTGAATTTTGGAATATAAATGGACAAATTAGGAAGAACTTGGTAGCAACAGAGATGTGGTTCCTGAGATGAATGTTGCAAATTCCTTGGACTGCCAGAGTAACTAACAACGATTGCCTGAAAGAGGCTAATGAAACTAGAACATTATTTACAACAATAAAAAAAAAGACAAACAGCTTTCTTTGGTCATGTGATGAGAAGTGAGGCATTGGAGAAAATTGTGATAACTTGACAGATCAAGGGGAAGAGAGGCAGAGGCAGACCAAGAGAAATAATGCTGGGAGGATTGAGATGGTGGCACGAAGGAATATCATCAGCAGAGTTGATCCAGAACACTGAAGACGGAGATCTGTGGAGAGCCATAAATGCCTACGCCAGCTGGCAGGGTACTTGATGATGATGATATTGGGAAAATGTTGAACCAATATTTTCCATGTGGAGTATTATTCGTCAATATAAAGTTACTTTACTTTCCATGAACTCTGGTACACATTTAATGAGGCTAGGTCGACCCTTAAAAAGCTTTTGAACAAAGGCTCCAGAAATATTCTTAGAATATTGTAAAGACGAAGAAAAATAATGACATTCTACAAGATCTAAACATGAAATTAGCAACATCATGTCTCAGAAGTTGACACATTGTGACAATATTACATGTCATGGTGGTACCGAAAGGGTCGTGGTGGAAGGCATGGTTCCTGGAATTAGAGACAGAGGTCGACCAGCACAGACACTTTGTGCATAAGGCTGGGGGACTGGCAAGGCATTGAGAAACTTTTCTGTAGGCCATGACGAGTGCGACACTTTGCAAAGGACCTGTTACATGATGATGATATAATATTACTTTAAACATCTGTATTTTATGATGCATAATTTATCACTCTGGGTGTTTGTATCGGCATCCGTTGTCCCTTATGTTTGACATTTTATTGTTCTGGCATCATCCTTGCATTGTAGAGTTATTTAAAAGTGTACTCACCATGAAATGTCGGAAGTGGATATACGCATCTGTATTTATGAAAGAAGAAGTACTAGATACACTATAAGGGCCCCAAATACAACAACATTGAAATAGTAGATGGTTGAACGGGACCATTCGTCTCAAGAGCTGAATCTGAATCTGAAATGTTGTTCAACATGATTCACCATGGCTGTTGATGTTGTCATTGATAGATGATATGTGGTACTGTGCTCCACATCTGACCTTGGGTAATTCTCACTAAGGTTTTTGCAGTTCTTCTTGGCAGACTGGATTTAATTTTGATAAATAATTATTTGATAATTTGAAGAAAAAAATATCAGAATCTGACTTAAGAAACTTGTTTAGTGGTTGCATGTCAGTAAATGCTTTAGACAATGATATAATAAAAAGTGCCAGTTCTTAGACTGGGTCAACTTTGGAGCCATTTTGTCTGATTTTGAGATTTTTTAAAAACATTTATCAAACAGATCTTTCTAAAACCTCATTTACCACCGGGAAGGTTAACCCGGTCAATAAATGCCTGCAGAAGTCGGATGTGTCGGCCTAACGGCGCAAGAACGCAGCTCTGCTGTAAACAGGCACAACGCAGTCACATCCGAAAAAAAAATCCGGATTGTTTACATACTGTGTCATTTGCCATTTGTTACTAAGACAGTCAGTAAAGTACCTCATATTTTAAACACAGAAACCATAAACAATATGTGCATGATTTATTGCCTGGCATATTTCGCTGCATCTCATCAGGTGCATACTGCAGAGTTATATGCCACATGAAGTGAATCAATGAATAATACTTTGGCTGAAATACTTCAAACACAGTCACAGTCGAAATGTGAAGCACTTGTTATCCCCACAGTAATTTCACATTTAAAATTAACTCTGTTTGCACAAACAATTGTTTAATCAAGTTAGAAAGATTTTCTCCGTTGACATACTAAAAGAAGAACTGGACACCCTTAACCAGAGTCTGCAATCTATTGTGTATCCTTTTTCTCTGTGCATCTCAAACCAGTTTAATTTTTCACTGGCCTCTCTGACAACTGCTTGTTGTTCATATATTCAAGAAAAATGATGTATGTAAATATAAATGTAAATATATGTTTAAAAAAAAAACACAAAACAATAATAATGGTAAATTATCTCACACAACTAGCCAGTAAACATTCTCATATGTATGGCATGTTACACCTTCCTTAGGTATTTATAATGCTCACGTTAAACATTGCCTCAGTGAATCATGTATTATTGTTTATTTTTCATGCTTTTGTTGTCAAAGATTAGTTTCATAAGTGATGTTGAATGAAAGAATGTATGAGAGGAAATAGAGAAGACGGGCATAATGTCAGACGGGCTTGCGTGCCCAATTCTTAACCCTTTAAAAATACAGATTATTTGTTCGTTAATTCATTATATTCATTTAAGTGCATTAAATATGCTGGAAACTTCCTATCAATCATGATGTTCCACAGTTTCTGTTGAACACAGCCAAGAGCCTTACTGTAGTCTGTCAAACAAGTATGAAAATCTGTTTTTTTACTGTAGTCTGTCAAACAAGTATGAAAATCTGTTTTTTTTACTGTAGTCTGTGAAACAAGTATGAAAATCTATATTGCATTCTGTTATTTCTCAAAAATTGTTCTCATGTTTAAGATAAGTTTATGCCTGGTTTCTCTGCTGTCTCTGAAACCTGCCTGTGCTTTATGTAATTCATATTCTAACTTACTGGGACTGGAAACTTAATTATGATCCTGATGTAGTATGTCCAGGAGCCTGAAATGCTACCGCTAGATAATTGTGGCCCAGTGCAGTTGTTGTTATTATTATATATATTATAGATTATTTTTGCTTTGTATGTTATTGACTAACCCCAGTTATAATGTTTGGATGCTGCACTATGTGAGGGTCAGCCACGCTTACTATTCAACAAGCCTGCAGGCGTAGTGCTGGGAGTTGGAAACAAATTAATGATTTGAATTATTATGTCGTGTAAAATAAAGAAATGATGTACAGACCAGAGGGAAGCAGAGGAAGAGGCCGACCACGTAAACGATGAACGCAGGGAATAACAGAGTCCATGGGAATATCGATACATGAAGCCCATAAGCGGGCACTCTCCCGCTGTTTATACTTACACCTCAACACCGCAAGGTACAAGAGGAACATGATGAGATGAGGTGATGAGAAATAAAGAAATAGCCAGATCATACATTTACATTTATGTTTCAGCGCTCTGGACGAAATAGTTTTCAAGATGACAGCCTACTTTGTGAAATTTGTTACTTTACCAGGGCAGTGGAAGTAAGTGAAATGATTATCCTCTAGTATAGTACTATTTGGCTGGGATAACATGTTAGTTTGCTGAATAGCTTATTAGTTATATATAGCTATACAACCTGGCCAGCATGTCTGAATATACCCAGACCATCTACCATTACAGGCCTTCAGAACAGACCTGGCTTCAGGACAAGTCTCCTGCCAAATGTGAAAGTATGTTTCTAATGTAACAAACCAGATTACTTAGTGGCAGGGTCACCATACAGTGGTAGGGGTTAGCATTCTGATCTTACAGTGGACTCTGGCTTCAGTCTTCAGTAACGCAATGGATTTCCATCTATTTGTGGTTACATAATACATTCTCAGCCTGAACACTGTGTGGCTACTGGTTGGGTAAAATTAAAATAAATGAGGGCCCTTTTACACACGTCGTAAGGTGTATTGGGTATATGGTGCTGGCCACAATGGGTGATGTGGTTAACATCAAGCCTCTACGTCGTAGGACATTTCCTGAAACTCATTTTACCCTGGGTCACTTTTAAACAATCCTCGATGGGGATTTGAACCCATGACCACTGGATAATTTATTCAGGAGTTTTAGTTTTTGAAGAGCAATAGATATTTGTATTTTAATTTCTTTCATTGTGTCACCATTGTTGGTCATTAATGACCCAAGATATTCAAAATGTTCCACAACCTCCAATTTCTCTTCATTAACATATATTTCTTTCTCCATATTAGTTTTATCTGTATGCATTATCTTTGTTTTTGCTATGTTAAGATATAAGTTGTGATTTTCACTATTCTTATGGGTTGATATTAGTTTTTCTATACCATTCTGTGACGTGGATAATAATACTGTATCATCAGCAGATCAAATCTTTGGTATTTCATAACGACCGATAATTAGGGCATTATATTGCTCCTTGGTTACTGTAATGAATAGACATGGTATAAAAATATGCTAATTATTCAAGCTGTAATATTTTAGCATATCTAAATAAATGGATATGGACGGAGCTACAATAGATAGCTAAGGATAGGACAGCTTAGAGCAAGTTGGTTGAGGACCTGTGCCCTAATGGAGGATAAAGAGAGAAATAATAAAGAGAATTTTATTTGTCAGCCACTTTGGTTAATTTTTGGGTAAATAAAATGTGGATATCTTGCAACAACATAACCATACTAGCAGTTATGTGTGTTAATTGTGTTTTATCTGCATGCTTGGTTCTATCTAGGATATGAAAGGCCTAGAATGCGGCCATCGTTTTTGCTCCCACTGTTGGGCAGAGTACCTAACTTCTAAGATTATGGATGAGGGCATGGGGCAAACCATTTCTTGTGCTGCGTATGGCTGTGATATTCTTGTTGATGACAAAAGTGTAATGTAAGTGAATTGTGTTAGTGATAATTAAATAAGTTGTAATATAATGTCTTTCATACCTGTTTATAGTGGGGTATTGTTATGTGCATTTAAATAAGACGGAGTAGTATTATGAATTCGACACCTGGACAAGTTCCAGGTCATTATGGGAAAGTACCATAATTAGAATAAAAACATTCATATATTCACACAATCGTCATTGATAAATCTATTCATCATTTTCTATAGTTAGTGGAAATGAATGTTAGTGATGGTAAATTATAGGCATGTATCTGTGCTGTAAATGATAACTGCATTTAGGTGCACTTTGGAATGATATACAAATAAAAAATGTTATTTAAATGCACACATTTTTTAAGTTATCAATCTAGCAGCTTAGAGTACAAATGTATCAGCTATCGCAATTGTTATGCCACTGGGGATAAAGACAAATGATCAACAGTTTTCAATTCATATATTTGTTAACAATGTTAAACAAGGACTGTAAAGATAAAGTATAAAGATAATTTTAAAGAGCAGTTTAAAAAAAAGATGACATTACAAATTATTTATTTGACCTAGGGTAGGAATAACACTTTGAATGGAATGTAAAGAATACAATTTAATGGCTTTGACATCTGACAAGAATGTATACTTGTCTACTATCTGCACAAACTAATACCTAAGATGATGGTTCCAAAGCTGTGGGAAGATCTCAACAAGGGTAGATTTATGGCATGGAAAAGATGATATAAACACATGGTCTAACCATATTAGTGACTTCATAAATGACTTGAGGGCAGATTTTCCCCACAATGCTTCACTCTGGACCAGTTGATAATGAAATGCCTAAGCCCATGGAGGAAGCTTAACCTCAACCAGTGTGTGTGTGTGTGCTAACTGAATCATGACCTGGTCCACATCCTAACATGCCTGTCTACAGATGTGAAGTTCCAGTACTGGTCTTGTGCAGGTTTCTGAGCTTAGAGAGAGGAAGGAGAGCTTTACAAAAGTCCCCATGGAGACTACTTTGGTACCAGGTTGGGAGGAGTGTCTCTTTACCTGCTCCACTCAGATGCAAGCCCTTTTCATAGCTTAAATGACCTAAGCACCATTGTATCTGAAGAGTTAAATCCCTGTGTTCCAGAGGATTGACTAACCAATGTTCTCTCAGTGTCCAGCAGAATGGTAGGAGAATGATCACTTAGACCATGCTTCTAATTGTGGCTAGAAATAGACAAGAATAACTAGCAGTGTGTGTGTGTTCTGCCAGAGTTACTTGTCTGTTAATGCTTTCTTTTTCAGGGAAATGATAAAAGATCAGAAAGTAAAATTGAAATACCAGCAAATCATAACAAATAGTTTTGTAGAGGTGAGTTCTTAACTAGTTATTTACATTCTGAAAAATGTGGAAAACGGCCATGTGTTGTAAAAATCTGTCATTGAGTGGGGAAAACAAAAAGAGCCATCTTGACTTGCACATATGTAAAGGGATTGATTTTTAAAAAGATTGAGCTTGTTTCTATAATGCTGACAGGAGAACAAAGCCATAACATTGTTTTTTGTTTGTTACATAGCCATAACATTGTTTTTGTTTGTGGCTGGCATCTACATTTTATATTTTGCATCTGAAGTGTCAGCTGTACTGTAAAAAAAAAATAAGAAACAACATTTTTGATGTTACTTTTATAAAAGATATTCGCTGATTGGACATCAGTCAACCTATCGACTGTGTCCATCTGGTCATTAACTTCTCGTGGTTACTTGAATTGTACTCACCTCATGATTCGTGAGGTCATGAAAGAGGTCACGGTCAAAACATTTTTGACAATGACTCATGACAGGTTCATGATAATTCCATGAAACTTGCTGAACACAAAACTCTCTGACCATATTATTGAATGCCTATAAAAGATTGACGCTCCTCGAATAAATTCAGTTGAAAATTAAATGCGCAAGTATGGCTCATCTCACTGCAGAACAACGGCTCATCATCATTTGATGTTTACAGGCTGGACAGTCACAAAGTGTAGTAGCCAGATAATTTAATGTGGTTAGAAGCACCATTAGTCAATCGCCTTTGGAGGCGATTTCAAGAAACTGTCTCAGTGGCAGACCGGCCGCACAATGGAAGACTCAGAATCACAACTGCTCCCGAAGGCCGCTTCATACGGCTGAGCCACCTTAGGTATTGATTTGCATTTGCGTCCTCCACAGCCCAGTCAATGCCAGGAGCTCGTCGAATTTAAGATCAAACGGTCTGGAACCGGCTGTACGACACTGGTCTTTGGGCTAGAAGACCCTACAGAGGTCATGTTCTTATGGACCAGCATCGCCAGAACCGATTGCAGTGGGCGAATCAGTATCGTCAATAAAGTATTGGTACAATTTTGCAATTGAAACTGCAATAATGTTGCATTTCTTTTTTTGAACAGTGTAAGTTGATTTTATTTTAGCTCCCATGAAGTTGATGCTCCAAGAGTACGAATTGCTATTAGTTTAATACAACTATCTGTTTATTTCATTGTACAACCAAAAGGGGCAATCTGGACATTTTGAGGGAGTCTTAAGTCGCACAGACAAACATATCACAAGCATCATAAAGACGCAGTCTTCATATTTTTGACTACATTAGGAGAAGACAAAAACTGACACATGCTGAGTCAACTGGAAAGATTCGTAGAAAGAGAGATAAAGGAAGAAGACATCGAGAGAAAATTCTTGACAATCTTGTGTCTTGACACACGGGGGAGTCAACATACTAATTGATACATGCCATTGGAGATCACAATTTTGGAGAAGCATGATACTCCACATCATTCGGCAAGGCACTTGATTATGATGACTTACCGAAGGTCTATATTTAATAAAATCTTTATGAATATTCAAATTAAATCCCATATTTAACAAATAATGCACACCGCACAATGTTTAGTTTTTGTGTAAACTCACTTTCTTCAGTGTGGACTTCAATTTTAATATTGTATAAAGTGCTTCTCCCTTTCAGGTACAGCAAACTCGAGATGTCATAATACATCCGGTTTGTATGGTAAAGAAAATACGAGATAGTAGATAACAAAACAGTGTGTCTTGATTTCCCAGTGTAACAGGTTATTGAGATGGTGTCCAGCCCCAGACTGTGGACATGCAGTTAAGGTGGCCCACCATGACGCAAAGCCAGTGACCTGTGTATGCGGCCATACCTTTTGGTAAGCAAACACTAAGCATTACATTACATGTGTGAATGCAGTGCACATGCATAAAAGATAGAGAGGCAGCTGCTGTATTAATTGAGTGACAATGTTAAATGCAGGCCAGTGATTTTCTTTGGAGGATTGCTTATGAGAGATGGAAGAACAGTAGCATGAAAAACAGAAGTGTAGTGATAATGAGAGTTACGAGGTCAGCATGGCCAAGTGGATAAGACACATGTTCTGATGCATCCGTTTGTGCTGATGTCGAGGTAGGGTGTTCAACCCTTACACCAGTCAGATGGACTAAAATGTTGACTTCTCGTTCTTGACTTGGGGCCGTAAATTAGAGTGGGTTTGCCTGATGGTGAGGAACACTGGTAATAGGGAAAGCTAATTCACATGAAAAAAATTAGTCGAGTGCACTAGATGTAATAATGTGTGTATTTTTTTTGGCACTCACTCGCTTTGAGTAGCACTAAACTGAATTTGTTTATGCATTAACTTTTCCTATTTCTAGTGTCCCTTGCCATAAGGCGAACCCACTCTAACTTCAGAGGTATTTATAATTTACATCCCCAAGTCAAGGATGATAGGTCAACATTTTAGTCCAACTGACCGGTTTTTGGGTTGAACCCCTTACCTCAGCATCAGCACAACAGATGTTTAAGAACAAATGCTCTTATCCATTCAGCCTTGCTGACCTCTGTAGCATGTGTATGGACTGTGCTTGAGTTCAAAGTGATTGAATGAAAAAAAAATGAGTTACATTAAGATCTGATTTCTCTATTAAATGCTGCTATTAGAATGTCTCCCTTTTTGTGTCTTCCTCTTTGTTCCTCTTTCGAGGGGAGTGCATCACACCTAGTTATGTAACTCAAAGGTCAGTGTGTCCAACTTGGGCATGTATTTGTGTAAGGTTTTCTTTCTCTAGACAGATTCCACCCAAGGTAATGTGCTCTATCTACCAGTGGGTAGGTTTCCTTTCCTTATAAATTTGCCAAGGTAGTGGCCTCACTGCTCGTCGAGGTCATCATTCGCAACTGTGAGCGCAAACAAGACAAGTCACCTGAACAAGTCAAGAAGCCTGATACGGGGGAGGAAATTGTCACGTGGCAAGAACAACAAAAGACTCGCGGTATCCAATATGTGCAGCGTGGGAGCCGCCAAGATCATCAAGAAGATGAACGTGGAGAGCCCGCCTGCTAGCTGCATCAAAGAACCTGAAACTACAGCTATTACTGAAGCCACCACGAGGGAGACGATCGACAGCCCACCACAGACAAGAGCCAAACCTACTGAGAAGCAGAGGGAGGAGAAAGACACCAGAGTCAGAAACATCGACTCACCGACAAGCAAGTGAGTTATCAAGCATATCCAAGTGGATATATAAGACGAAAAAATCCTGAAGCAGCTACGAGAAGAGAATCTCCACACCTGATTCTTGAAGGCGGAGCGGCTCCTCACCTACTCCAAGATTCCCACAACCTTGGTGGTGGTAACGACAGAGGGCAGTGAGATGCCGATCACAGTATCAATCAACAAGAGAATGCAGCAGCCAGAGAGATTCATCCCAAGGATCACCCAATGTTCCAGATGTCAGAGGGCCGGCACAGCAGAGCAGCATGCCGCAGCAAGAAGGAAATCTGCCGGTACTGCACCGATCACAACGCTTTTAAGGAGTGTCCACTGGCCAAGCTGGACACGGACTTCCGAGCACCCAACAACAAACGAAAGTGCGCCAACTGCCTGGGCAAGCATGGAGCAAGTTACTTGGGCTGTCCGTACCTGCAACAACACAGAGACGTGTTAAAGTTTGCCATCAACACAAAAACACCATACAACGAAGCAAGGCAGAGGTGCGAGACAGCCACAAGCATCTCACAAGCGGAAAAAGCTCAACTACAAGACCAGATGAAAAGCTGCTTGCTGAAATAAAGGAGATCCAGCAAAACATCAAGAAAGAAGAAATATGGCCGAGATGAAGAAGGAAAACGAAGAAATGCTACGCACCATTAAAGTGGAGAGAGAGCTGCTGAAAGCTGAAATGGAAGTAATCCGAAACAAACCAACAGAAGCTATGCAAGAGAACGCACACAAGCCGTAAGATGAATCCCTGCAAAGGACCGAGCCAGAATTGCAAGCAGAATACCCACCCGGACTCTCCCTGGTTGAATGCCTAGAATCGATAAAATTGGAGGAACGCAGGCACCAGAAATTCAAAAGGCGCTGGGATGAAAGAGAAATGAAGAAGCCCAAGAAACTCAGGAGACCGGTAGTATACCTGGATAGATGTACTGACTTCGAGGATGGACCCGGCTACACGTACTATATAGAAAACGGAGAGATGCTCCCATGGATGACCACAGGAAAAAATCGAATGGCAACAGAAGCTCAAACTCGAAGAAGAAAACAGGCACAAGGAGGAAAATGGAAATGTAGAAAAGCTCCTACAGAAAATACACAAAAAGGAGGCAAAAAAAAAATAAAGTCCTCTTAAGGACTGCAACCAGTCAAGCCAAACGAGCCAGGAGCCCTCACTAACAAAAGAAACCGCCAGAGACGGGAATAAAGGACAGCCGCCGACCGATCCCCTAGCTGACGCCACAGACACAAACCAACTTAACCAGTCCGAGATAGGACTCACTCGAAAGAGCGCACAAGACAAGAATTAGGGTGAATGAACCCACAAAAACCACAGACCTCAACAATAACCAAAGCTGAAGAGGCAGGTTGAACGAGGCCGAATTTGGAATTTTTGTTTTGAAAATTGGAATTGGAATTGGCCTTACTGCTATAATTTCCAACTGCTGTGGGATTTTTGACATGTACAACTTGCACACAGGAGTTTCTGTTTTTTCACCCTTTCCGAGAAGACTAGGTGCCTTATCTGGATAACCAAGATTTCAGGGGACGTGTGACATCATTAGATAACCAATGGTTTCAGAAAAAATTCCCAGCCATTTGCTGAGGTTCAACCTTGGATCTTCTGAGCCTGAGGTGGACACCATAACCTCTGAGCCATGGCTCCCTCATTCTTTTGGGTGGATACTGATGACTCCATATTCCATTTAATTGATTACCACTGTCTCCATATTCCATTTAGTTGATTACCACTGTCTCCATATTCCATTTAGTTTATTTACCACTGTTTCCAAATTCCATTTAGTTGACTACCACTGTCTTCACATTCCATTTGATTACCACTATCTCCATATTCCATTTAGTTGATTATCATTGTCCCCACATTCCATTTAATTGATTACCACTCTCTCCATATTCCCTGATACAGATCTTTTTTTACTAATATGTCACAAATATTTTTTGTGTGGAATACATTTATTATCGGTACAAAATTTGTCTTATTAGCTAAATCAGACACTCGTTAAGAGTTCTTTGACTGGGATTGTGTGCTGTAAGATTTTGTTAGTGATGTTATTTATTTATTTATACATTTGCATTTTATTTTCTTTGTAAAATAGTTTTCTCATCTATATAAATATTTGGTTTTATGGTATATATATATACTTAAGACACAATTGGAAATGACCACGTGTTCACATGCACCCACTGTGAACGGACATTTACAGCGCAAATTGGCCTTATCAGTCACACTCGCTACCGCCATAGTTAAAAGTTATTATGCCTTTTTAAAGCACAAACTATCGTCTGTCAAGAAGGCAAGGTGCCAATGAGATATATACTTAAATATGTACTAATCTTTTTAATGAGCTGATAATTGGGCATAACTGATTGGTAAGGCCGATTTACATGCATGGTCAGTTGCTTGGCTGTAATTTTAGAATGGACCAGTTATCTCTGTATATAAAAATACAAAAGACGAGGTGTTTTCATAGGAAAAATGTAGAAGTCAAAAGAAAATAAAACTAATACCAAGTTTAGAATATTGAACTCTGATGTGAAATCAATACTGCATGGATCAGGAGCATGGAGAATAACTAAAGCAGTTACTAATAAACTACAGACATGCATTAACTGGTGCCCGCACAGAATTGGACGAAACTAGTATGACAGAATTACTGATGCTGAGCTAGGGAGAGAACGAGACAGGACTAGCAAATAAAGAGGTGAGGAAAAGACATTAGTCCTCGATATTACACACATTGAGAACACCTGATAATAGTGTCACTGGAAAGTCTATTTTGGAACACACAATGTATAAGAAATAGAGGGAAACCTAAAAAAACACGGAAAAGAGAATAGAGAGAGAGGAATAATGTGGGGAGGACATGAAGGGAGCTGCATGAGATAGCAACAGATAGGGTGGCTCCTTTGGGAGATACAAGGCAGAAGAAGAATCATCTTGTTTACATTTCTATTACTTTATGATACTATTTTTAACATGTATGCATGTGAGTATGTTACTTTTCATTTTACAGTTTTTCGTGCGGAGAAAATTGGCATGATCCAGTGCGTTGCAAGTGGCTTAAGCAGTGGATAAAGAAATGTGATGATGATAGCGAAACATCAAACTGGATAGCAGCAAATACAAAGGTATTAGTCATCATTCAGCTGTGTGTGTTACCGAGACCCTTAATGGTTAGGTGTAAAAATTCATGAAGAAAAGAAAAATAATGAAGCAAATGATAGCCCCTAAGTAAAAGCTCATTTCAAGAGGTGGAATCATACACACATTTAGGTAGCAATGTAGATAAAGATGGGGGAATAGATAAAGGTATTAAAAGTATAATACACAAGTCAAGACAAGTTTCATAGCACAAAGGAAACTTGCGTAAGTCAAAAGAAATTAAATGTACTACCAAACTTCGAATATTTACCTCTTATATCATCAAATTGTTGCTTCTGTAAGGGTCAAAAGCCATGGAGAACGACTCAAACAGTTACTAAATAACTACAAACGTTAATTGACTAGTGCTTGCGCAGAATAGGACTAAAACAGTGTGACAGAATCATTAATGGAGAGAACTAGACAATTCCAGTGACTCAGGAGTTGAGGAAAAGATGCTGACGCTGGCCACACATTGAGAGAATCTATTAATAGTATAACTAGAAGGTCTTTTCTCTGGAACCCACAGGGCAAAAGAAATAGGAGGAGACCTAAATCATATGCAGAAGAGAATTAGAGGCAGAGAAATAATATGGGAAGGACATGTGGCATGAGACGGCAAAGGATAGAAAGACCTGGCATTAGATGGGTGAGGGCCTGAGCTCCCTTGGGTGATCAAAGTCAGATGGGGCAGTCATAATTAGAATTAATTTTTAATTAATAAATAATAAAATAAATAATTAGAAATAATTGAGCATAGCCTACGATGGGTAGCGTTGTGATGTTCTGTTGTGATAATTTGGTGTGTCAAGTGTGTGCCGCGTGGTTACACACCCGCTTCACACGCGTGATCCGGGACTGTTTCCGGATCCGGTCAGGGATATGCACTACTGACGAGCTCAAATGAGGGCGAAACTCGAGTATAGTGCTTCCATATTGACGTGGATAGGCCTTAGTTTCATACCAGGATGCGATCGGCGTTGCCAGTAGTGGGTTGTGCTCAATATTTAAATTAGAATTAAGTAACATTATATCAGTTCATTTGTAATAGTTGCAGTCAACCTCAGCATTTTTTGGCTGTTTGTTATTTTATTGACAGTAGTTTGCCATTGCTTTCTGAACAACTGGGACTCATATGATCATATGAAATACCAGCGCAAGGTGGCCTGCTGCCAAATCACCCACACCCGTGTTTCGGCCGCAGTATGCGGGATTACAAATTGCTCTCGTTAGCCCTTCGCCACAGAGCCGGGATTTGTAATAGGCACTTTCAAAAGTCATTAAAATGTACATGCCATTATTATGAAGTAAATGTTTACCATTGTGGTTGCTGTGGATGAGAGGTTACATTGCCTAATTCAGACTCAGAAGGTACCGGGTTTTTATCTCAGCATAGGGCAGGGTATTGTCCCAAGAACTTGGTGTCCAATGATGCCTGTAGACTGGCAGCTTTGATGGCCTCCACACAATGAGCAGTCGGGTCAGACTTTTTCCATGTATGACTTTGCTAGCCCAGCAATTTTCTATTTCATGGACTGTGAGATGCTTTTACAACAATTAGAAAGAGACAAAACAGCTTTCTTTGGTCATGTGATGAGAAGAGAGGCATTGGAGAACATATTACAAATGAACATCTTAAAAAGAGGACGGTCGTGGATGGGTCAAGCCGAAGACATTCTTCAACAGGTGTGTTCACTTGAGGACTTAGAACCTGGCGAGGAGTGGGTGCAAGTGCCAACAGACTTCTGCACATCCTTTTCAGTTTGCATCCAACTAGATAGAAAATGCAGACAAGAAAATCCGGCTGCTGTTGAGGCTGAAGTACAAGCGTTGATTTTCGAGAATTCGCTAGACGGTGACGCGGTCATCTACACAGATGGGTCGGTCGTCCGACATGTGAGAAGCTCATGGGCCTTTACAGCTCGGGCCGGAGGGAGAATTGTGAAGGAGGACTCTGGTGCTTTCACTGAAACCACAAGTAGCCTGACCATGGAAGTCATGGCAGTAAGTAAAGCAATAACATGGCTCGAGACACAGACATTCACTAGGGCTTGTTTCCTTAGCGACTCAATGAACATGATCAAGAGGATAGAGGAGGGGTCGATCCGAAGAGAATGGTTGCTGCCTCTGAAGCGGTCTCGGCTGGCAAAGATTAGTTTCATCTTCGTGCCAGGGCATGCGGGAGTACAAGGAATATGAGCGGGCTGACAAGCTCGCAGGTGAGGCTACTGTGGAGGGCGGACGCGCCATGGACAGGCTGACATTCTGAATGCTCTACGTGAAGTGAGACTTTTGCGAGAACCAAGTGATGACTGTGAATCTACAACAATGACCAGACTGCGAGAGCAGCAAATTAAAAGAGGGGTGGCCAAACAAGAACACTACGCAGGAAGCCAAAGAAGATTGATAAACCAACACAGAACTGGCGTCGTTAGCCGCTACACGCTGCGGGATTTGCTGAGGAGGGGATCCGAGCACTTATGGACTGAATGGTTCGATGTGCAACGAGGATGATCTGTCGACTAACTAACTAACTAACTAACTAATTGGAGAACATCGTGACAGCTGGAAAGATCAGTGGGAAGAGAGGCAGAGGCAGACCTAGAGAAATGATGCTGGATGGATTGAGACAGTGACATGGAGGAATATCAGCGGAGTTGATCCAGAACACCAAATATCAAGATCTGTGGAGGGACATGAACTTCTACACCAGCTGGCAGGGCACTTGTTGATGAAGATGATGATGGGATGCACCTACATGTCTTTGGGCATTCAGTGTAGCAAATCAGGAACATTCAGGATCTTGTCTTCAATTTTTAGAAACATGCACACACAGCATAATTTTCACACAAAGAACTGACAATTCACTTAGTAGACAACACATGATTGACGCTTGAATCGTGTGGTTTAGTAGTGCTCTCGCGTACCTAGCCTTCTCAGATCAGGTAGAAAAATCAGTGATCTCATGTGCATGTTGCTCACGTTAACAATCCCACAGCAATTGGAAATCACAAAGAGCAGGCCATGAAGCTACAGCCCTGGCAAAATTGTTATGAAATAAAATCTACCCATTACCTTAAGTGGAATCTTTCTAGCGCGGTGGTTCTCAACCTTTTTTGGCCCGTGCACCTTTTCATCATATGTTCAAAACATCATTCCCCCCCTTTCGTGTTTCCTCCCTATAAATTCTCTTCCCCCCTCCCCTCAACCCCTGCACAGTATACGTAAAAATGGAAGCTAAATTTAATAACACATACTAGAACAAGCCTAGACGTGTACATAAAATGTGATATGCGGGTTTACTTACGTTATAAAACAAATTTCAGAAGGGCGAGAAGTACAGAAGTATCGAGGGAAAAACAATATCAAGTAATTGCTTCTTGTATTAACGCAATCTTGAAATAATCTAAACCCCCCCCCCCCCCCAGCCCCGATACTTTAAAATTTCTCCCCCACCCCCCACCCCTGGGAAGGGCGGTGAATTCCCCACCGGTTGAGAACCACTGGTGTAGAGGAAGTAAACCTTACACAAATACATGTCGAAATCAGACAGACTGGCCTTTGAGGTGCAATAAGGTGTAATGCACTCCCCTTGAAGGAGAAACAAAGAAGAGAAAGGAGAAGCCCAATGAAAAGCACGTGACTGCTAATATAGTCAGAAGAATTTGCCACTTTGAACACCATGTCTGGTAAAATGTATAGAGGTTAGTATCTTGAGGTGTCCAAGAGGTACATAGATGACCATGTGGGCATCACTAAGTTCACCAGTTCAACCATTTCTTTAGTGGCTTCAATCGACCTACCAAATTCACTGCCCAGCTCACTACACTGTGAATTTGAGGCCAAAATGTTCCACGTCTATATCTGTATTGATCTTGTTTGCAGGAATGCCCCAAGTGTCACGTCACGATAGAGAAAGATGGCGGCTGCAACCACATGGTCTGTAAAAATCAGAACTGCAAAGCAGACTTCTGCTGGGTTTGTCTTGGGCCCTGGGAGCCCCATGGTTCTTCATGGTTTGGTTTATATTTTCTTTCTATGTGTACTCTTTGTGTGTCTCAGTTTCTTTCTTTCTTTCTTTCTTTCTTTCTTTCTTTCTTTCTTTCTTTCTTTCTTTCTTTCTTTCTTTCTTTCTTTCTTTCTTTCTTTCTTTCTTTCGTTCTTTCTTTCTTTCGTTCTTTCTTTCTTTCTTTCTTTCTTTCTATCAGCCGGCCGGTCGGTCGGTCTTGTCTGCCTGCCTGTCTTGTCTTGTCTTGTCTGTCTGTCTGTCTGTTTTTTTAATTTAATAAACTTAAGGTGTTATAAGTCACCAATTAATGTTATAGTTGATGCTTATCCCAGGCTATAATTTAAATTGCAAAATGGCATTTTTGAAAACTATACTGAAGTGGCAGTGGAAGTTAAAAAAAAAAGATTTTCAGAAATACTGTGCACAAAAATTATCAGTAAGAGATACTTGATCTGTCATTATTCAACCCACTATGATAAAATAATTTTACTGATGATAAATAGTCAAAAGATAACAGGTTACGTAATGATTTATCATAAGGATAAGTTTATATCTATGACGGTGTAAACACAATGCCATAATACTCATGACAGTTCGTTGCTACAGAAACTATAATATATTAAAGGGAATGTCATTCTACTCATGTGTGGTAGATTGATTCTGAATCTTGAGGAAGACTTGTTTTAGCTCTAAATCATCCAGACACTGAAAAGAGTTTGCATTTATTGGGCTGGGGTTGGTGTAATACCATCAACTGTCTTGCAGAGCTCTCCTTCCCCTCTCCAAGGATAGAAGCCAGCAGGATGTGCAAGATCGGCAACGGAACTTCACACTTGGAGATAGGCATATTAGGATATAACCAGATCTTGATTCAGCACAGCACTTGTAGGCTGACTAGAATTAGGCCTAGGATGATATTGTTTCCTCCGCAGGTTTTAGGCATTTAATTGTCAGCAGGCTCACACCCAGTGTCCAGGGGGCCTCACATATTTTCTGGAATTGAAATTTTACCTTCGTCATGCCACTCTGCTATTCCTTCCGAGATCTACTGTACTGGATGTAATATGTAACCAATATATTAGTAATCTTGCCTGTGCTTAGTGATTAGGCCATGCTTTGTATGCAGAACTTGATTACTCCATCCATCCATCATGTGCCATGCCGGTAAGCGTGGGCGGTCATGTTCTGCCATCTCACCCGATCACCAGAGTCGTGGATCAGCTCCGTGTTTCTGTCTCGACTATGCCACAAGGCCAAGCCATCCAGGTACTTGCTTCTAGGTCTTCCCCTTGGTCTGTTCCCCTCGATCTTACCAGTTGTCACCAAATTCTCCAATCCATTTCTTCTCATAACATGTCCAAAAAATTTTGACTGTCTACGTCTAATTTCTCTAATCAATTTACGATCTTCATTTGTTTCTTGAAGGACTTGTTCATTGGTCTTTCTGGCTGTCCATGGTATTCTTTGCATTTTCCTCAGAAACCACATCTCTACAGCCATCAGATGTTTTTCAGCCTGACTGCTCATTGTCCACGCTTCACATCCATACAAAAGTACAGGCTCAATGTAGCATCTCAACACTCTCTTTCTCGTTTCAATTGACATCTTTTTATTGGTCAATATGTTTTTCATCTTGCTAAAGGCTACTTTTGCCATGGCGATTCTTGTTCTAATCTCTTCAAGGCATCTCCCATCAGATGTTATTACTGTTCCGAGATAATTGTACCTGCTCACTTGTTGAAGAATATTCCCATTTACTTGTATATTACATTGTGGTATTTCGTCCTTCCTAGTGACGACCATAATCTGTGTCTTTTTACAATTTAATTCTAACCCTAGTTGTTCACTGTGTGTCACAATCGCATCTACTAAATTTTGCAGGTCCTGTTCATTGTCTGCAATCAAGACTGTATCATCTGCATATCTAATGTTATTGATGCATCGTCCCCCAATGTTGATTCCTTCCATATCTTCAATATTTCTGAAAATACTTTCACTGTACAGGGAAAACAGATCTGGAGACATTACACATCCCTGTCTCACACCCCTTTTAATAGGCTGATATTGGCTTACTTCATTATCAACTCTTATGGCAGCTTGTTGTTTCCAATATATGTTTTTTACAAGTCTAAGATCTTTTCCATCAATTTGTAGATCTTCAAGCATCCTTATCATGTTGACATGTCTCACTTTATCAAAAGCCTTTGTGTAGTCAATAAAGCAAAGGTGTAGATCTTTGTTTACTTCTATAGAACGTTCGATTATGTTTCTCAGTATATACACAGCATTTACTGTACCCTTGCCTTCCACAAACCCACATTGTTCTTCTCCTATTTCAGGTTGTATTTTCCTCCTAACTCTTTGCATGATAATTCTTAGCAAAATCTTCGTGATGTGACTCATTATACTAATTGTTCGATGTTGATCACATTCCAAGGCTCCTGATTTCTTTGGGATTGCAATAAATACAGAATTACATAACTCCTGAGGTATATTTCCAGTATCATATATTGTATTAAGCAGACTGGTAACTTGATCTATTCCATATTCTTCTAAAGCATTAATCATTTCTGTTGTGACGCTGTCTGAACCGGGGGTCTTGCCAGATTTCATATGGTTAAGAGCATTCTGAACCTCCATCTTCAAAATTGCTGGTCCTTCATTATTATTTTGAACATCATACTGTTCGTCTCTGTTGTCGTCATACAGGTTTTTCACGTAATCTGACCATTCATGTAATATCTGATCTTTTTCTATTATGACTCTTCCATCTTTTGTCTTTAGGCAGTCTGCTGATGTACGTGTTCTTTGATTAGTAAGCTCCTGAATTCTTTTGTGCATTAGGTTCGCATTGTTACTGTTGTGTTGTTTTTCAATTTCTCTGCAATTTTTCTCAAGCCATGTTTCTTTTGCCTCCTTACATAAGGTTCTCACTTTTCTGTGAATTTCTTCATATTTGGCAGGATTATTTTTGTTCTGTCTTCTTGTTTCCATTAGTTGTAAAATTTCTTCAGTCATCCATGTCTTACGGCCCACTTTCTTTACTTTTGGAATAGTTTTTTCTGCTGCGCAACTGATTGAATTCTTCATCGTTTCCCATTGATCATCTACATCTTGAAACAGGATCTCTAGATCAGACAATATATCAAATTTGTTCTTTACTTCTATGTTAAAATTATCTTGTATTTCTTTGTCAGTTTTCAATTTGCACCAGTCATATTTAGGGTTTCCTGCTGTATACTTGACTTTCTTTAACTTTACCCTCAATGTGCCTGTAATTAATCTGTGATCACTGTAACAGTCTGCATTTGGAACTGTTTTTACGACTGTTAACGCATTTCGAAACCTTTTGCTAATCAGGATGTAATCTATCTGGTTTTTAATCCTGCTGTCTGGACTCCTCCATGTCCATAATCTTCTAGGATGCTGTTTAAACCAGGTGTTTCCTACAACCATTTCTTGTTCTTTTGCCCATTCTACAAGTCTGTATCCTCTTTCATTTCTCTCTCCCAAACCATGGTTGCCTACACTGCATCCATCGCCTTGCTGTCCTATTTTTGCGTTGAAATCACCCATTATGATATTTATTTCTGATTTTTTTTTTTTTTTTTTTGATTACTACTATTGCACATTTCCTGTCGTTGATGCTGTAACAAGACTAATGTGGTCCGTGTGACTTCCAGGGTGGTGGCTTCTAACCACAATCCTGAATCCATAGGCAGACAGCATATGTGCTGTCTGATCAACATCTAGGGATCGAAGTGCATTTTCTATTGAGCAACAAAACACACAGAACTAAACATTGCACTTTCAGCTTGAGGCAGTAATTTCACTCAGGAAATTACTCAATATATACGTGTCGGATAGCCATATGTGCTACCTCAGAAGTCTGAGTGGGTTCACCTGATGACAGGAAACAATGGTAATGAAGGAAATATAATCCACACGTTAGCATCTCCCCAGTACACTCCCCATTGGTAGCAACTACCAGTGGCAGTAGTATGTTTATGGACTATGCTCGCGTTCAAAGCAAGCAAAGAAAAAAATATGTGCAAGCTGTGATTGTAAGATAAGTATGTGCAAGCTGTGATTGTAAGATAAGTATGTGCAGGCTGTGATTGTAAGATAAGTATGTGCAAGCTGTGATTGTAAGATAAGTATGTGCAAGCTGTGATTGTAAGATAAGTATGTGCAAGCTGTGATTGTAAGATAAGTATGTGCAAGCTGTGATTGTAAGATAAGTATGTGCAGGCTGTGATTGTAAGATAAGTATGTGCAAGCTGTGATTGTAAGATAAGTATGTGCAAGCTGTGATTGTAAGATAAGTATGTGCAGGCTGTGATTGTAAGATAAGTATGTGCAGGCTGTGATTGTAAGATAAGTATGTGCAAGCTGTGATTGTAAGATAAGTATGTGCAGGCTGTGATTGTAAGATAAGTATGTGCAGGCTGTGATTGTAAGATAAGTATGTGCAGGCTGTGATTGTAAGATAAGTATGTGCAAGCTGTGATTGTAAGATAAGTATGTGCAGGCTGTGATTGTAAGATAAGTATGTGCAAGCTGTGATTGTAAGATAAGTATGTGCAAGCTGTGATTGTAAGATAAGTATGTGCAGCTGTGATTGTAAGATAAGTATGTGCAGCTGTGATTGTAAGATAAGTATGTGCAGGCTGTGATTGTAAGATAAGTATGTGCAAGCTGTGATTGTAAGATAAGTATGTGCAGGCTGTGATTGTAAGATAAGTATGTGCAGGCTGTGATTGTAAGATAAGTATGTGCAGGCTGTGATTGTAAGATAAGTATGTGCAGGCTGTGATTGTAAGATAAGTATGTGCAGGCTGTGATTGTAAGATAAGTATGTGCAGGCTGTGATTGTAAGATAAGTATGTGCAGGCTGTGATTGTAAGATAAGTATGTGCAGGCTGTGATTGTAAGATAAGTATGTGCAAGCTGTGATTGTAAGATAAGTATGTGCAGGCTGTGATTGTAAGATAAGTATGTGCAGGCTGTGATTGTAAGATAAGTATGTGCAGGCTGTGATTGTAAGATAAGTATGTGCAGGCTGTGATTGTAAGATAAGTATGTGCAGGCTGTGATTGTAAGATAAGTATGTGCAGGCTGTGATTGTAAGATAAGTATGTGCAGGCTGTGATTGTAAGATAAGTATGTGCAGGCTGTGATTGTAAGATAAGTATGTGCAGGCTGTGATTGTAAGATAAGTATGTGCAGGCTGTGATTGTAAGATAAGTATGTGCAGGGCTGTGATTGTAAGATAAGTATGTGCAGGCTGTGATTGTAAGATAAGTATGTGCAGGCTGTGATTGTAAGATAAGTATGTGCAGGCTGTGATTGTAAGATAAGTATGTGCAGGCTGTGATTGTAAGATAAGTATGTGCAGGCTGTGATTGTAAGATAAGTATGTGCAGCTGTGATTGTAAGATAAGTATGTGCAGCTGTGATTGTAAGATAAGTATGTGAAGGCTGTGATTGTAAGATAAGTATGTGCAGGCTGTGATTGAAAGATAAGTATGTGCAGGCTGTGATTGTAAGATAAGTATGTGCAGGCTGTGATTGTAAGATAAGTATGTGCAAGCTGTGATTGTAAGATAAGTATGTGCAAGCTGTGATTGTAAGATAAGTATGTGCAAGCTGTGATTGTAAGATAAGTATGTGCAGGCTGTGATTGTAAGATAAGTATGTGCAGGCTGTGATTGTAAGATAAGTATGTGCAGGCTGTGATTGTAAGATAAGTATGTGCAGGCTGTGATTGTAAGATAAGTATGTGCAAGCTGTGATTGTAAGATAAGTATGTGCAGGCTGTGATTGTAAGATAAGTATGTGCAGGCTGTGATTGTAAGATAAGTATGTGCAGGCTGTGATTGTAAGATAAGTATGTGCAGGCTGTGATTGTAAGATAAGTATGTGCAGGCTGTGATTGTAAGATAAGTATGTGCAGGCTGTGATTGTAAGATAAGTATGTGCAGGCTGTGATTGTAAGATAAGTATGTGCAGGCTGTGATTGTAAGATAAGTATGTGCAGGCTGTGATTGTAAGATAAGTATGTGCAGGCTGTGATTGTAAGATAAGTATGTGCAGGCTGTGATTGTAAGATAAGTATGTGCAGGCTGTGATTGTAAGATAAGTATGTGCAGGCTGTGATTGTAAGATAAGTATGTGCAGGCTGTGATTGTAAGATAAGTAAAGTAACAGATTCTTTTACAAGCCTTGTGGCGTATTGGGTATATGGTGCTAGCCCCATTTGTATAGACCAGTTGGTGCTCGATGGGTGGTATGGTCATATCATGCTGGCCACTTTCACTTCCCAGCACATTTCCTGGTACTAATTTTAGGCTGGGTCAACCTGGAAGCCCAGGTCAATTAAAAAAAAAATAAATCACCGTGACGAGGACTCGAACACATGACAACCAGGCTGGCAGGTAAGCACGCTAGTCACTGAGCTTCTCCTTTAGGTGTAAGTGCAACAAATGAAATTCTTCCTTCAGGTATGACTGAAACAGGTATATCCTTTCGTGAGGTATTGTGTAACTTCTTTCTTCTGCTATAACAGGTACAATCCTTCCTTCTGATATAACTATAAAGGTACATTCCTTAATCTGTTTGAGGATGTTGATTAAAAAATTATAGAAGTTCAGAAAAATGTATATGTATGTTTTATAGACTACAAGAAAGCTTTTAAGAGTACAACCTGCCTTCAAGATATATGAGTAGATGGAAAAGACATCAGACATATTAGTGACCTGTACTGGGAACAAATGGCAACAATTAGATGCAGAAATAATTACTCATCGCCCAATTAGATAAAAAGAAAACTGGGAATGAAAACAAGTTGATGACAGAAATAAAAAAGAGGCAAGTGAAATATTTTGGCTACGTTAAAAGACTCGTATAAAATCCGTACTAGTGGGCAAGGTTGAAGGCAAGCTAAGCAAGAGGTACACAATAATACAAGTGGGAAGATAAACATCAAGAGATGGGCGAACAGCAGTCCGATAGTATGTACAAAAAGGCAAGAGACAAACAATGTTGGAGATCCATTGCTGCCAATCTTCAATGTGATACTGATTGATGATGATGATAACAGGGACACAGGTTTTCTGGGTACAGCTGTAAGATGTACAATCCTTTCTACAGGTATAACTGTAACAGGTACAATGAAGATGATGCCAAGAAAGCTAGGGATAGTCAAGAGGTGAGCAGTGTGAGTTATGTATCTGTCCACTATATTGTAGTTAGTAGGGTTTAAAATATATCATGTCGGCCACATTTACTTCCCAAGACATTTAATGGTACCCATTTAAGGCTGGCTAGACCTGGAAGCCCAAGTCAATTTAAGAATTCACATTATTTGTATACCTCAAAGTTGTTTTTAATACTAAATGAAAGTTGCACAGATAATTTTAGAAAAACTTGTATATTACAGAGCTCTGTCAAAACCACAATAGAGGAAACTATACACATGTGAGGTGATTGGTGTTGCTTGAATCCCATTGATTTTTTCTTCTTCAGGCATTTGTTGACCAAGTTTACCTTCCCGGTCCATTGATTTAGATTGTTCACGCTCATACGAATTGAAGAACTTGGGACTGGTGATAATTTGCTTCGGTGGGTGTGCTAGCGAAGTTGATAGCGAACTGAGCTGGTAATGTCATGAACACCATCGGGCATGGGTTTGATGCCTGGACTCGTCTATTGTCAAAGTGAGGGAAAGATTGGACACCTATCCTGCCTTGTTCTCGGCCTGCAAAATGTGATAGCGCTATGACATTTCAAACCTGTGGCAGGAAACCACTTCGGGTTTTAGAGAAGAAGAATAAATTGGTGTGATTGCATTTTTGCCTGCCAAACTTGTTGAGCTGATTGTGTACATGGACTTAAATCTGTTTAACAGCCATAAAGCTGTGTAAGTGTAAACAGTTGGAGAAAACATGAAGTTGAAAATGTCAGTTTTATTATAAAAACAATCACTGAAAAACAGGATGTACAGTGTCAAGCCTTCAGCAAAACAAAAAAAATCACAACACAAAACTGGGCGGACACTAAAGTAACTGCATTATGGCATAATACTGTTATGCAAACATGTGAGATAGCAATGAACTAAGCAGAATGAATTGAAATATAATGTATTTAACTCGCTTGCTCCAAAGATAGAAAGGAGGAAGTCAGACTGAAGCTGTAAAATATAATCATAGTGGGATTTTGATACATGTGCGCATAAAGCTAGATTAGATACAGTCACATCTGAAAAGGAGAAAGACATAACATCCAACAAAAAATGTGAGAGATTGACATCATAAGGTGAATTGCCTCACTCTGTTTTGTCAAGCCTGTGGCTCAGTACATCCGACTTTGACAGAAATTTTTTCTGTGTGCTTTCCCCAGCCTTTGACTGTCCCCCGTCTACCTACAAGACAACAGGCTTCTACCTCTCTTCAACTGGTTCCTTTCCTTTGGCCTGTCTAGCATGGACAACTCTACCAGTAGCTGCGCTACCATCTGCATAGCTTCTGGGGTCGTTGAAACATGCAAACACATCTAGCACTATAAAATGTAGACATGACAGAGGGGTGAGAGATTAAGAGGGGAGAGGAGCTGATGATGAGGAGGAAAGTACAAAGGGAGAGTCGGAAGAAAGTAAAATATACAGAAAGAGGGAGAAAAATAGATGATTTAAAATGTACACTTTAGAGGAGTTCATGGTGGATGTATCGAAAATGTGATTTTTCTGTGTCAGCAGTTCTTGTTGTAATTGAGATACCTGAATAATGATATTGTGCCTCTTGCAACTATATACAGCCTTTATTGTCAGCTCTATCCTCTTCTAATCTCCCACCTTGTTTGTGTATTGGGCCATGTTATGTCTCTCTCCTGTTAGACATGACAGTATCTGATTCACTTTTATGCGACAGCACATAATTTCCCACCATCTGATCATATATTTTGGCTTCTCTGAGTTTCCCCCTTCTATTTCTGGAGCCACTGAGTTAAGTACCTTATATGTCACTTATGTCTGCTTGTCAATTTTTATTTCATGTGTTTGCATATTATCATTATTCTGTAATGTTGTTACTTGTGTCATTTGTCTTTTTGTGTTGTGATGTTTATTTTTGTTGTTTGCTGATGAAGGCTTGATGCCACAACATCATATATTTTTCTGAGACTGTATTTTTGTAAAGCTGACCTTGTATACTTTGTATTTTTCCAGTTGTTTAGTGCTCAGGCTGAATAGCCTGACACGATTGTCATGACTAGAAACATCATAGCTTTCATCGTTTATATATAGGTACTTTTGTTATTGCAGAGATCTCGTGCAGCACTACAGAGGTATCTGTTCTACTGCAACAGATACATGAACCACATGCAGAGTCTCAAGTTTGAGCATATGGTAAGTCATTCCTTGATGTACAAGTAAAACCCTGAGGTGTATTAGGTAGTTTTGCTAGTCCCAGGTTTCTTTAGACCATTCGGTACTTGATGGTTGATGTGGTCAGTATCACACTGGCCATGTTCTGGGCTGGGTCCACCTGAGAGCCCAGGTCAATTTTGATAGGGATTTGAACACCTGACTTCCAGGCCTGCAGGCAAGCATATTTAATGACCCATTATATATGGAAGTCATCTTTGCAGCGCTTGCTTTTTTAAAAACCATTGCTGGTGTTTGCTGGAAGGCTTTTGGTTTTGAGAAGTAAAGATACTTGCCCTTTCTAATGACAAAGTTTATTTTTAGTTTACCGCCAATGGATACAAAATGTTTGCCTATTTGGAGTAGAGAACCTGTATTCAAATCACTCAGCCACCTATGACATTGTCTTTTAATCTGTTAGTAGTTCAGACAGTCCATAATTGATGGGCACTGATGCCTGAGCAGTTAAAGACAGGTAAGAAATCGATCACAGGTATAATGAAGGTGCTGTTTGACAGTTTTTGTTAGTGGCTAATTTTATGTGCTTAATAGTATTGGTGGGTACCATTCCTGTTCTTTTTTTTTTTAAATTAGGGATCACAACCAGGGATGATCAATATGCTTAGAATGTGTAGCTACTAATTGTTTTACCAATTAATGAGATGTGATGTGTTATTTTAAAAGAGATACCAGGGATCATATCTTCAATACCAGAATCATCTTTGAGAAATGCTGAGAGTACTGTGTAGATCTTCATATTTTGTTTCCATAAATTTTAGTAAGGCATTTGACTGTTCAGTATCAGAAATGCATGAGTGCGTCACATTTCTGAAACATCTTCTTCAACTATATACACATTAGGATTTTTTTAGGTTGATGCTATACCTCCAAACCATTCCAGTCCCCATGAATCGCTTATTGAATGCTCATTATCTTATATAAATAAGCCAATGATTTGATGCTGATTTCCTGTTTCAGCTCTATCAGTCCATCAAGACAAAGATGGAGGAGATGCAGCAGCACAATATGTCATGGATTGAAGTGCAGTTCCTGAAGAAGGCGGTAGATGTTCTGTGTCTATGCAGACAGACCCTTATGTACACTTATGTATTTGCCTTTTATCTCAAGAAAAACAACCAGTCCATCATATTTGAAGTAAGTTTTCTAGTTTTGAATTTTCATGTGTATAATCTTTTCTAGTAATCTTCTCAAAGTGCCGTGTTGAAGAGGGTTCTCTGTTTTGTTTTAAATTTCTGTGAACATTTTCCATTCTTGTATTTATTAGTGCATTGTCTGTTGGTGTAGATGCGTATTTTATGAGGAGCACAACCAAAGCATGTTTATGTATTACTAATGTTAACGCCTCCTGCGTACTACCAGAGCCCACAAGGAAAGCAAAACATTCCTGTTACCTACATGCATGCCATAGAATGCGACTACGGAGGATCAACATCAGACCTGCTACCTCATCCCATGGAAAGTAGTAAAAACTCCGCCGGGGAGCAAGCACGACAGGGGGCTTCTGATCATCAGAAGTGGTCTCCCTGACGGAATGTTTTGGTCCCTTTACATTCTTGACACTCCCAGGGGGCGGGCCTGTCTGGGTCATGACTCCGTTCTTTTCCTCCTGTTGTGCATTTTATCAAGACTTTTCGACCAACATTGACACTGCACTGTAACTGGCTGTGGGAAAGCCAGCTTCTTCCTCTGGATAATTGGCCGCAGTCTTTGCCTTTGTAATGGTGGCTTGCTATGCCCCTGACAGTAGACGTCATTACTGCCGGCTCTAGAGGGAGATAAATGGCAGCAGCAGGAGAAGAAGAAGAATGTTAACAGCTTCTGGATGGGCAGCGCAGATTTTATCTGGAAAAGTTAAGGTAGCCATGATGAATCTTGCCATAGTTTGTGCTTGTCCTATTCTGTTCTGTTTTTAATGAATGTACTAGTATTTGTCATATGGGAATGCCACAAATTCCATGTGACACTAGAATTCAGAACTCAGCAGGTCTTTCTGGGTGTATCATCCCTTCTGTGCAATTCAGTCTATCATTAAACTACCATAGTTTCTTTTAAACAGGTTTACTTTTACTTTTTTATGAAAAAATATCACTTGGTGAGATAAAAATTAGATCCCTTTCCAGGTTCTAATTGTATGCGGTGCAATGTATAATGTTTTTTTTAAAGTTGCATATCTCTTACAGGACGTTGCAGTCAACACCAGCATTTTACTGCCATTGTTGATGTCTTGGTAAGTCTTTACGTTCAGTAGTTTGCCATTGCTTTCTGAATGACCGGCTCCCATACCAGCATGTTACCAGCGCAACACGGTCTGCTGCCACATCGGACACCGCTATGTTTCGAATGCGGGTAAGCGGCATTACGAATCACATTCGCAACGCCATCGCCACTGAGACCAAACATTAATAGGTGGGAAATGTGATGTGTGAAATTGAGAATGTAACCTAATGTATCAAATATGCAATATCATTGTTGAGATGTAATTTGTAAGATAGGCACACTGTCAGTCTGTTTATTGAACATTAAAGTACCTTGGGCATGTAAGGAGACACACATATTTGCTAAAGGATGTTATAAGAGGAAGTGGAATGGATGTGTGCAAGAGGAAGACATCACATATGGGAAGACAAGATCAAGCACATGGAATGGAAGAAGTCCTTACTTGTCAAATATGAATGTCATGTGCGCCTGGACCAGACATGCTTGTAGACCCCTCTCCTGATGTCTTCAGTGCTTAACATTTCTTTATTGTTTTCATTGCACAGGGTACAGTTGAAGGCATGCTGTAGAAATCTTTGGACTAGTGTCATGAAAGAACGGACAGTTTACAGCATTGCCTTACTGGCAATCTGAAGGTCAGAGAGTTGGAAGATCTGGACCACATATGTAGTGGCACCCTGATACTAGATGAAGTCATGGCATAGAAGTATAACTGATGGTTTTTCTTCAGTATCAATGAGAAATGGGTGGCTGAGGGTTTAGAATGTCTACCTCACCTCATGGGATGTGTATTCGATCCTCAGTAAGGCTGGGGAATTTTTAAAATAACATCCTAGCCTGTACACTGGCGGCTACTTGGGCAAACAGTGTTTCTCAGCTCGGAGATAAATGTTCTGCCGCACACCACAAAGTGGTAAGGATGCCAGATGAAAGCAATACAAATATCAATGTTTAATTATTTATTGTTTTTCCTTTTGTAGGACAACCAGAAGGACCTGGAAAATGCCACTGAACAGTTGTCTGAGTACTTGGAGAGAGAGATCTCCTCAGAAGTACTTCAAGATATTAAGCAGAAAGTTCAAGATAAATACAGGTGGGTGTAGCTTCTCGCGCGATAAGAAATAATCAGATAACTGAATTACAAAAGGGCGGCAGAGTTTACTAATGAGTGGGAGGAGACTGAGGCTGCAGTGTTTGTTAGGCACTTCGATAAATCCCTTGTGAGGTTCAGCATCATGAAATCTGTTAAGAGTCTTCTCTTTCTGCCCACTTCCGACTTTCTTTTCCTAAATTTTTCAATTTTTTTATGCTATGTGCCAGTTTTTCAGTTCCTATAATGTTGCCAGAAATGAAGACTATCTCTTTCTGATGTTTGTGATAAGTTGTCTTTGTTCCTTAGTCTCTTTTAAAACATGTACGAGGACAGTCCAGTAAAAAACCTGGACTTGTAAAACAGTGTTGCAAGTAAGTGGGTCAGTCACCTAGCACACATGTGAACCAGTGACATTTACCCATATTCTAATAGTAGCAGGATCACGATTCAACTGTTGTTGATGTACTTCTGGAAAGGAGAAGGCACTCGTAGTGCACTTGCCAACTTTTGAAACGTTCAGCAATGATGTATCTTGATGACTAACAAATTTGCACAAAGTTCTGTTTGAAATTAGGTGAAACTTTTACTGACACCTTTGAAATGCTGTGACAGACCTATGAGAATTACGGTTTTGGTCATGCGCAGTGCCTTCAGTGATACCATTGTTTTAAATCTGGAATGACTTTCACAGCACATTATCACAACTCTGGAGGATCTTTCATATTTTTCATATTTTAAGTGATTAGGACTTTTCCTGTTGTTTATTAGAATGAATGAAAGAAAACATTTTGAAATTTAATTAACTACAATCTCTTATTTGATGGTCGAAGTGTGGTTTGGCAGTTTTGATGTTATATATCATTTGTACACAAATTAGTTTGTTGGTTTTGAAATTGACAAGTAAAAGTTAAAATTAGTTGCATATCCTTTATAGGACATCACAGTCAACCACATCATGTGTTGGCTGTTGTGATTTCTTGGCAAGTTTACATTTAGTAGTTTGCCATTGCTTTTTGAACAACCGTCACACATACCATTGTATGAAGACCAGCACAAGGTGGTCTGCTTCCAAATCGCCCACAGCTGTTTCGAACGTGGTATGCTGGATTGCAAATTTTGTTCGTAACCCCGTCACCACAGTACCGGCTGTGTAAGACCAGCAAACATAGGTTTTCATTACTGGCTTGGGAGGAAAGTCTTTTATATGCCCTGCCAGATTTTTATCATCCAGTTCTTTGGAACGTCAAAACAGAATATGACATCCTAACATTCATCCGCAATTTCAAACTACTGAACGTAAACTTGCCAAGATATCACAACAGCAAAAAAAAAAAAAACTGGTGTTGAATGCGATGTCCTGCCAAGGATATGAACTAACTTTTTTAACACTCATCCAGTGCCTTGTCGGCTAGCGTGGACGATCATGCCTCTTCACAAATTATGATCTCCGATGTCATGGATCAATTTGTGTATTGACTCCCTTCCGCGCCATGGCACAAGACTCAATCTTCTCACTCTGTCTTCCTCTGTCTCTCTTTCTGCAAATCTTTCCGGTTGTCACATGTTCCAGTTTTTTTGTCTTCTCATAATGTGGCCCCAAAAACATTATCCTAACACTAATGGTTGATTATATGTTCATGTTTGTGTGTGCGAATGAACAAAGCCTGCTCTGCCTCAAATGACAAAGACTTACAGTAGGGCAAAATTTATTAAAATTAATTTAAAACATTTAACATTACACCAGGTTTGACTATTTATAAACATGCTTCTTTCTGCAGATACTGCGAGAGTCGGAGAAATGTTTTACTACACCACGTCCATGAAGGGTATGAGAAAGATCAGTGGGAGTATTTGGAAGCATAACTGAAAACCTTGGGTAAAACAGCTGCAGGGCTCACTAGTTTTCTGTACAGTCATGTGTTTTTCTTCTAGCAGTTCCATGAATATTTTCTTCCTTTGCCCCTACTCCGTCAATGCTTCTAAATTGAAATCATAATTCGTTTGTCTGTCCTGTCGCTGTCACAGATGAACACTTTTTCATTGTGTTTAAAATATGTCAAGCCATTGTATATCCTCATTGTATATCCTGTATGTCTCAGGCCTGAAAGAATTGTTGACACATTGTGAATTGTAAAACTGATATAAGAGAGTGTATAGTTGTACATGTAAGGCAACACTGATTGACACTTTCTGTTTTTAGGAAATATCTGGAAGGTAATATAGGGACAATCACAGATATATTTATGTTGAATTAATTCTATTTTAGTCAGTATTTATCTTCTCTCCTACCCTGTGCGTTATGTAAGCAGCTGCATGTTTTTTCAGTTATGTTGCCTTTTTACCATTTGCATAGTTTTGGCCTTTGATACATTTCCTTTTCCTTCAGAAAATAAAGTATTTGTTTGATTTATATTCACCAAAAACATGAATATTTTGTTTTCTTTGCAGGCGTAACAGTCGCATGTTTGTGTAAATGTGCCTGTTTTATTGTAACATTGTGGCTAATGTTCTCGCATGTAGGCTCTGTTTTCCTGAGTTAAATGCTCCTCTTGTTGGCAGTTTTTGTGTGGCTGCATGATTCTGGGGTTGACCCAGTCTCATAACATGGATACCGGAGGATGTTGTGGGAAGTCCCGCAGCAGGCATGGCACTGGTCACATCACCCAATGAGTGCTGTTTGGTCAAGAAAGTATGGGCCTAGCACCATATCCCCAACATGCCACAGTAGCAAGGAAACAGAATCCTTTACTTTTATATGTTTTCCACAAACCTGATATAGACTACATAACTGAATTTTGGGTACTAAATTTTTTCTGCATCCTGAAATGTTATGTTACATTATAAATGAAACTATGGGTCTCATTTAGCTCTTAAAAGGTTGGAAAACCAGTATTTAGGGCTGGTATTGAGATGCCAGTAATTGTGAAGGTATAAATGCAAGGGGTTTGCTGCTGCCGAGCTTTCACTGGAGTCCAAATAAAACAAAATATACTGAGAAGCTCGACACATGGAAAAATATGCATACGTTCAGATGACCTTTGACCAAAGTCTTTATCAAAGAAACAACAAATTTGTATTTGTTGAAAAAAGAAGATTTTATGCAGTTAGTCCATGTCCTTGAAAGTTAGAAAAAGAGTTTTTGCATGTTACATAGAACCATTTTAACATATGGCTGCGAATCCTGGACAGTTAGTAAATAGGTGAAAAAATCCCTGGGAGTCTTGGAGATGTGGTTTTATAGAAAAATACTGAAAATTAACTGGACAGCCAAAATGAGCAATCAGGACATTTTAAGGGAAGCTGAGTTGCAACGACAACTTATCACAAACATCAGAAAGAGGCAGTCATCTTCTTTTTTGCCACGTTATGAGAAGACAAAAACTGGAACATGCGACAACCGGAAAGATTTGCACAAACATAGAGGAAGACAACCTGAGAAGATTCTTGACAGTCTTGTATCATGGCATGCGAGGTAGTCAACTCATAAATTGATCTATGACGCCAGAGACCGTAATTTGTGGAGAGGCATGATTGCCCATGCCAGCCGGCAAGGCACTGGCTGATGATTGATAAAGACTCCTGTCAAAGTGTTTGTCTGTGTCCGTGTGTGCTTTTTCATTCGTTGAGCTTCTCAGTCATATTCTTATTTTTATTCAAGCTCCAGTGACCGTGGAGTACCTTTCGTACCCTGGCTTTTATTTTTGTTTCCTCTGTAAGTTTGTATTGCACCAGTATAGTTTTAAGAAATAAACAATAATTGTGAAAATTATTCCTCTTAACTAAAAACATAATTCTGGTAACTATAAACTTAATCCTGAAAACTACTTACATAATCCTGTTACCTGAAAACAGTGCTGTTAATTGAATCAGTAATCCTGTAGACACCAACTATGACAAATGATGTACAGGTAGTAGTTTTTAAGCAGTCTTATTTGCTTGTCTATCTCTGAACCCAGCCAATGGTGTAGAGCGTGCTATCAAAGCATCACAATTTAGTAGGAGAAATTGAGAAGAGATCATCAAAAGTAACTGAAGGATAGAGTAAACTTCCCGTCAAACAAAGCTGTTTCTGGGTTGGAGTACACACAAATTTGCGAATAAACAGAATAAATTGAGCGTCCGTGGTCCTGATGCTTCAATAGTTTTGATATGTCACAAGATCTGAACGGAGAAAAGGTCATTTTTTTGGGTAAGGACTAACTTTTTTCAACTGATTTAGTCAAGTTGTCACATCAGGTTATTCAATCCGAAAAACGAAGTGTTTTTTAAAGTTATTTTGGACCATGTCACTCCACTGTGAATCTACCTTTGTGAATACTCAAAAATTATTCTTGAGAAATTGTTGTAGTGGTTTACCTTACCCTTCACACTCACATTAAGAGATTTGCATGTTACATTCTGTTGTGGGTGCCTAACAATTTTTTCGACTTTTATTTGCCAAGGAAGTGGCTAATTACTCCCACTAATTACAATTTCCCATTGCTGAGGGATCATTAATGTGCCCATCGTGTGCACAGACTTCTTATCTGAGTAGACTAGATATTTGGTCCCCTACTTATGAATCAGGAGGGAGTATACATTCCTTGGATTCTTTCTTTGGTCCCCTACTTATGAATCAGGAGGGAGTATACATTCCTTGGATTCTTTCTTTTGCAGAAATTACCCACAGCTGGATTTGGATCTGGCAATTAGAGGTGGACACCATACCTCTAAGTTGATGTGTACAAATATTATTTCTGCACTTTAACAATTAGCTCCCATGCTTGTACTCTTGTTAAATATGTGCTGACCGAACATCAAATATCAGTCTTGTAATCATTAAGATGCATTAATTATGGGCTAATTTTGGCAAAAGATATACAGGCCATGCAACTTTTCGTTAGAGACAAGTATAATTTACATTGGCTGCATATCGTCCATATGTCGCACTATAATAAGTTATTTTAGAGAGATCAGGCATGGAGAACCTGACAACAATACAGATCATTATTCACATTTCGACTGCACCATGTATGGTCACATTTCGACTGCACTATGTATGGTTTCCTGTTTGACATGTTTGTTCACAAGAACTGGTTTCGAGTGTTAGGCTATGAAATTAGTGGTGATTATGTAAATGACATATTTTACAGGTGAAGATTCTTGTGTGGAAGACGAACTGTTACCTGTGACAAACAGTCTAACTGTTCACTGTGTATCTAGGCGATTTAAAGTGACTGAAGCTTTGCTCGTTTTTCCCGGCTCTGCGATTAAATAGCCTTGGTAGTATTCCTGAAATGCAAGAACTTCTTGTTCTGCATTCCATGGTTTCTAGGTTGAGAGTTAACATCTATTTTATTTTAGGAATAACATCTGCTGTCCTCTGCAGATCCTGCTTTGAACCCCCAGAGTGTAGCTTCCAATGTTGCTCCTTGTATCCAGAAAAGGTATTCACCCCCAGAAACACAAGATCTAACCACCTCTGCAATAATCATTTGTTATATAGTGCTAACGTAGTGTATGTTGCCTTGGCTGTGTACCCTGTTGTCCTCATCCAGCTCTGCGGATGAATACATTAGTGTAGACCAGGATCATCGGTGTAATCTATGAACATACGAGAAAACTTTCACATAAAAATAATATTTTTATCTCTGAGAAAGCAGCTGTTTTTCAGTTAAAATGTGACAATTACAGTGTTGCTTGCAGCGGGTACAATGTTTCAACCTGAGCAACAGCGAAAAAACAGTTGTGCATATAACATACTTTAGAGTTGCATGGCTTGGTGATGTTAATTTGTTGGTAAATCCTTTGAAAAAGTTTTAAAATGTCAAGTCTGATGCATTATTATTCAATTTATTTGAGCCCTAAAGGGCTTGGGTCAATCGGAGTGACTTTCTTATGGAGACTTTACCCAAGTGCTCTTGCATTGATTGGAGTGAGGTTTATATAGAGACTTTCACCCAAGTATTCTTGCATTGATCCGAGTAAGGTTGGTACAAAGACTTTACCCAAGTATTCTTGATTGATTGTAGTAAGGTTGGTATAGAGACTTTACCCAAGTACTCTTGCATTGATCCGAGTGCAGTTGGTATAGAGACTTTACCCAAGTATTCTTGCATTGATCAGAGTAAGGTTGGTATAAAGACTTTACCCAATTATTCTTGCATTGATCGAAGTGAGATTGGTATAGATAACTTTTCCAAAGTACTCTTGCATTGATCGGAGTGAAATTGAAATAGAGACTTTTCTGAAATACTTTCTCCATGTGGACTGTGTTGCAGCCCTCTACTTTCCTTCTCCAAGCAGAAACCAGCAGAGTGTGCAAGACAAATATTGGAACTTGACATCTGTGGAAAGGCCGTGATCCAGCATAGCCTATGCTAGACTAGTCCCAGGGTGGCAGTGTTCCCTGCACAGGCTGTAGGTCTTGTATTATCAGCAAATTCCAACACAGAAGTGGCCAGACATTACACATTTTAATGAAAGTTCTTTTCTGATGCACCATGTTGTAACTTTCATTACTAGTTTACACCAGCTGGAACATGTAACCTAAGTTACAATTACACTTCTTAGTGACAAAGAAATGCAGATTTTCATAAAAATGGTTTTGCTACTGCATCACAATACAACTTACACCGTTTGTTCATTTCTACATTTGGAGTAAAGTGATATCTCCTAGGACTGTATTTGATTTGTCTGCTCTTGTAAGTTACCAGCAGTGTTGTGACCTGTCTTTTTATTTTAATATATTTCAGCCAGACACCGTAGCTGAAGTTTTAAAAGTATACAAGCTTTTCACTTGATTAATTGATACTTGTTAGAGTTTATTTTCTTCATTTATACAACTTTCCTCTGCCCCCCTCACCCCAGCTAGAGATCACTTTGAAAAGTTTTATACTGATGCGTGTGTCCTTTTTGTGTTATCACATTTTTGTGATACTGAAAGTATTAGTACATTGAAACATATGTAATTATAAGCCTTCGTAAAATTTTTATGTGTTGTTGTCAGTTTGTCTGAGATGGCAAGTAAAGACATTTAAGCAGCCTGTTCTTAGAGTTCTGTAGTTTATGTTATGTTACTTGCTGGTGACAGAATACCTCCTGTGTTGCAGGTGCATTGAATGTGTTTTCTTACATAATTTTCTGATTGTTTGAATTGAGATTGTGCATTGTTTTGGTTGAAAATTCATGTTGCTGTTTTTGTTCTTTAAAGTTTGTTGAAAGCATTTGCCATTGTTTCCTAGAGATTCTTTATTTCTTGTCTATGTGCATTTTAATAATTGATTTGCTGTTGAAGACCTTTTCCAGTCACCCTATTCTTAGTAAATATCTTTGGTTTTGATTGATTGTTTTTGGCTTGTTGTTACGTTACAAATGACCTTTATATTTAAGTTATTTTTGGTTGTATGTTATTTGAAGTATGTTCTTTTGTTGAAATGTGAAGAGAATAAGAACACTTGCATATTTTCAACCTATGTTTGTTCACATCAATAAAAAAAATGAAGAGCGAGAGAAGAGCAGATTAAAAGCAGAATACTTTAATGTTGTGTTCTTATTGTATTCCTATGCGTCTCAAAGTTACAGGTATCATTTGAACATTGCAATGTGTATTAAAGTTGTATAATAGCTTGAGTCATTTCATTTTCTACATCCTTTTCTGCAGACATTGTGTAGCTGCATTTTGTGTGTCTCTGCTGTTAGAAAATGTATCTATTTTGTCACATTATCCTTCTGGTGAGATGCACTTTCTTACTGTATTCACTTGGAGTCTTGTCTTCATCAGTTACAAGCTGATCCATTTTTGAATGAAATGATTGCTTTGTTGTGGATTTTCAGTAACTCGAAATTATGATCATTATTAAAGAAATTAATACTTTCTTTTCTGACAGCTATTGTGTTTTGTTTCTCTTAAGAAATACTGGGATTTTATGGTTTTATGTGTTTGTTTTTGTATACTGTTTTTTTCTCTGAAGTGGATTTATATGTTAGGATTAAGATGGGCTTGCAAATTACCAATTCTAAACCCAAGTGTTTCTCACATTTGAAGTTGATAACTGATCTCTTCCCGCTAAACAGATATGAAATCATGATCTTCGCAACACTCAAATCACAGTTGTTCTTTACTTCTGTTTGTGTTGGCCCTTAGTAATTGATTGACAACATTCTTGTCACCTCAATCATTGTGGTGCCTTGTAGCGCATCAGCAGACTTCCTCGACTTTGCTTGGTTGATATCCAGCTGTTGAACAGTAGCCCAGCTGTCCTAGTATCTTTATCTTAGCTTCAGAAATTCATTGCTGACCTGTCTTTTATTTTGCATTCTGGAGGCATATAAATTATAATTCTGGTCATTGTGTCCAGGACCTCTTCTGAGAGTATGGCCATTCCAGTACCAAGGTATGACTTTTATAGTTTGTAATTATTTGATTAAAAATTGGGGGTGAACAGTGGATTTGTAGAGGGGGAAAGGGCACAGACATTGTCATTTACAATCTTAGGACACTATTAGAGTTATGGAAGTCCAAACAGATCTGTATCTGTGTTTCATAGACTACACAAAAGCATTTGACAATGTGAAACATGAGGAAATAATCATATTACTAGAACAACAGGACATTGATGACACAATCTGGAAATGATAAAGAACATATTTGCAGCAAACAGTAGCACTAAGAATGTACAACCATTTAGGAACATGTCAGCACATACAAAGGGGTCAGACAAGGATGTGTACTGTCTCCTGATTTATCCTGATTAAAACAACAATTTATTGTACAGTGAGAATATAATTATTTCTATAGAGAGTATGCCAGGTATCATGGTTGGTGGACATAATAGGAATAACTGTTATTATGCTGATGACACTGTCTTGTTATTAGCAAGTCTGAAGGTACTATAGGAACTGATTAGTAGAAAGTGAAAACATGGGCCTTTGCTTGAATAATAGGCAGACAGAAGTAATGGTAATACCAAAGAAACAGATCGTGTCTAAGTGTAAAATTAAAGGAAATGGTGTTAATTTGGAGGAAGTGCTGAAATTAAGATATCTAGGTATATGGATAACATCAGAAGGAAGATGCATCACAGAGATAAAGAACAGAATAGGACAAACACTGCATTTTATAAAGAGCATCCTATGCAGTACATCCTTATAATTGGAGGTTAGAAAAATAGTTCTTACATGTCACATAGAACAAGTTTTAACAAATGGCTGTGAATCCTGGGCAGTTGGTAAAGAAGCAAACAAATCTATAGAAGTTTGAGAGGTGTGGTTTATAGAACAATGCCGAACATGTCTTGGACCATGAATATGAGTAATCTAGTTTTGAAGGAGGCTAAGACAGCTTATCACAAACTTCAGAAAGAGGCAGTCATCATTTTTGGCGACACGAGAAGACAAAATTTATAACATTGTGACAACTGGAAGGATTCGAGGAAAGAGAGATAGAGGTAGACATTGGGAGGAAATTCTTGACAGTCTTGAGTGCATGGCACGGAAATGTGTCAGCACACAAACTGATACATGGCATTGGAGATCCCAAGATGTGTAGAAGCAAGATTGCCTACGCTAGAAGGTGATCGAGGTGGTTGCTTCTTGTGTGTAGTTCTCTATTGCTGATGATTTAATCAGATTTTACTTATGACATGTTTGTGTTTTTGAACATTTTATTATGTTGCTGCCCAACTGTCTCCACCACACTGAAATACAAAAACTATCACAGAAAGCTGTGTTCTATCTAGAACATTGTCTCATTTACAGCTGATTTGAATGTCAGTTGTCCTGAGCAAGGCAGCCTACACCTGTTAGCATAATATATAATTTTTATGATGTCATGATTCCATTTACAAGTAGGGCATTCCTTCTCCTTTGTTGTAGGGACCATACCTTCTGTTAATAGCCTTTCCAGACAACCCTGTAATTAACATAAGTCTGGAAGCAGGAACCTACTCTGTGTTTGTGATGTGCTAGGACCATCGCATTTTGTAGGCCTGAATGCATGGAAACAGGTAGCTAGTCTTTCCCTCTCTTAGTGGATGATGAGCTCAGTTGTCAAACATTCGACTGACCAAGCTCATAACATTATCAGCCTACTAATGTGCCCGCTGCTATATAATGTGCCATCTACTATATAATTAATATGTCACTTTTTTAACTACAGTATTTTGTAGGTATTGGTGGTCTTTGATATTTAGTTCTTCTCTTTGGTACTTTTTTTCCCGTCCAAGGTTCTCAGTTCTCAGTATCACTCTGTACCATTTCATGTGAAATGATGTAAATTTCTTTGCAGTTTTATTTTATATGTCTCACTACTGTATGTTGCTATTGGAAGATATGTATTGCAAGTATGCAACTTTCACATATGGCCATAATTATGGTTGATCATTGCATATTCAGAATAATACATTCACTCATGGATGAGTGTATTGGGTGATCATAGTGAGATGAGAGCTGTCTTTGAGAAAGTAAATGATTATGAAATCTGCTGATGGATGCCTGATTTATTCATGCTTCGTTTTGAGTCTCATTTGAAAGTAGGTAACTTAATTTTGGCTATCCTAATATCTGATTTCATTGACAGTCATCTTATCTATTTTGTAATAACTAGGTGTGATTAAACAACTTATTTGATCAATTTTCATAACTTTCGCAAGGAAGTTAGTGTCTTCTGTCATATCATCAGTATACAGAATCCATACATGTAATGTCACATGATGTAATTGTCTTGTGTCTTATGTGTGTAAAACTACATATGGCAGTTATGTTTGCAGATACAGTGCTATAGTTAGCATTTCCCAGTCTCATGTAAACATCTCTTATACGGGGGGGGGGGGGGGGGGGGGGGGGGGGGGGGGGGGGGGGGGGGCTTCAAAATAAAACCTTACATTTTGTTGTTGTTTGGGTGACTATGTTCTGAAAAAGTGAAGAACAAATGTATCATTTTGTCGATGTAGTCACCACTGTGTTCAATGCAAGTGCTCCAGCGCCGATAAAGTGCTTGGATTCCTGTAGAGAAAACTCTTAGTTGCATGTTAAAGACTCGTATACCACCTGCTGTACCTCTTCATCGGACCAAAAAGTCTTTCATCCCAATGACTCTTTGAGTTGTCCAAACAGTTGGAAATCACTTGAGGCTAGGTCTGATGAGTACGTGGGATGTGGTACACACTGAAAGTGGAGGTCACTAATTTAAAAAAAAAAAAGGTTAACAGAATGCTGCTCCTCTTTGGTGCATGTCAAAAGGGGTTGGCCATCTTTACACTGTCCTTATGACGTCACCGTGTTAGTCTGCAACATGATGTCATGTGCTAAACACTATTGACATCCTTAAAAACAATAATGACAGGTTACATACAAGGCAATGGTATGGTTATTGTAATTTCTATCACACTTTTAAGGTTTTCATTTGAAGTTCTGTCGTATATGTATATAAGACTGGGAAATGCTAACTATAGCACTGCAGTCTAACAGTCTTGACATTGTTAAAGAACAAGCTAACAGTATATCAGTTAGAGTGGTGAAATGTGAATGACATAAATGGTAACTGTAAATAATATCTGCCTTGAAGCAGTTTCCTGCCATGGGTCTGTGGTATGATAGAGCCATCACATGTTGTAGGCCTGGATGCACCGGGGAATAGGCAGCCAATCTTTCCCTCATTTAGCAGGCGATCAGACCAGGTGCTGAACTCTCAGTTGACTGTGCTCATGACATCAGTGCAGTTCTCTTTCAACTTTGTTCACATGCCTGCTTATAAAATGATAAAAATTAATTATACGAAATAGTTAGAACTTTACTAACTTGGGTAAAATATTTTATGAACCAAAATTAAGAACATATAAAATAAGTTAATGTAGTTTATGAAGCATGCAAAATAAGCTTAATGATACTGTTTAAAATAGTTCATGAAGACAATTTTAACAACATAACTTTATAAGATATTTAAAAATAATTTTTGAGATGTGTTGAAAAGAATAACTTGTATTAGTCACGGTAGAACAGTTTCAGAGACAGTTCAAAGTTTCCTCTTGTCTGGGTGTTCCCTGGCTCTGACATCAAGCATGGTCCACACACATGCTACTACTTCTAGTGCACTGGCCTGAATTATGTGTGTGCATTAGCTTTCCATATTACTAGTGTCCCTCAACTTCAGGCAACTCACTCTGACTTCAGAGTTACTTGTAATTTATCCCCCAGAGTTGAGGATAATAAGTCAACATCTTAGTCCAACTGGCTGGTGTAGGGGTTGAACCAGCACACCAGAAGTTTAAGAACGAGCCCTCTTATCCATTCGACCATGCTGACATGTTAAAATAATGTTATGAGCAAAAACAACAAGCTTAAGAGATTTCAAAATAATGAGACAAACAAGATTATGTGAAAAGTTACAAAATGTGCATGCAACACAAAGATATATTGGTTACTTTAAAACCAGATTAGGTTGAAAGAAAAATAAATGGAACTGTTTTCAGTGCAAAGGTATACATTACATTAAGATTGACATAAAAGTTAGCTGTAGGTTCTTTATAGGATGTGTCTGTCAACCCGAGCACTTATTAGCTGTTGGTATTAACTTGGCAACAGCTTTTCTCAAACATCTTATTTCACATACCTCAATATTCTCTCATGTGGTTATATGTCATATTTGTCACTATAAAACTAGGGTAAATCAGAAAGATCACAAAATTGTGTGTAAAAAATGAAAAAAAAAGCATAAGGTGCAAACTTAAAATCCAATTATTATTGCATACTTACGTAATCTCTGCAAATTTTGTTGCAAATATTCCGTTTTATCAGAGCCTCAATACTGAACCATGAAAGTCTTTGGGCTGCTGCCTTAGAAACATTTGCATCTCATGCTTATTCATCATCAGCAAATCATTTGTCACCAACTTTTTATGATAAACGTGTCGCCATAGACAGGCAACATTTCTTATCAACAGCCGTGGCAGAAGGATATGCCACATAATGACACCTTTGGAAACCACCAACAACCACTTCTCTCGAAGGAATCTGTGACTTACTGCCTCACCCTCGTATTCCAAATAGAGAGATATTGCCCAGAAACAACATATACAAACTCTACATGCACAGCGTTAAAAAAAGTTAGTTGTATATCCTTTACAGGATGTCGCAGTCAACACCAGCATTTTTTGCTGTTGTGATCTCTTGGCACGTTTATGTTCAGTAATTTGACATGCTTTCTGAACGGCCGGCACTCACACCTTTTCGTAAAAAAACCAACGCAAGGCGGTCTGCTGCAGAATCGCCCACAGCTGTGTTTCGAACGCGGGTATACGGGATTACGAACTGCGTCCGTAAACCCTTTGCCACGGAGCGGGCACATATACAAAGGCAATACTTAATATGTAGACATTGTATTGAGAGCAGTAGCTTGTGAAGGTGATGTTGTCTGCGTCAAGTCTTTCAAATATGGTAAGATTAAAAAGCTAGTATAATGGGATGATTTATAAGCAGCTTACACAGAGAAGCTGAGGTTTGCAGCAAGCACTTCTTCTTTTGCGCTGATTTCGCATTGGGACATAGGCCTTCAAGCAGCTCATGCGATCCCTATTATCTTTTACTATCTCCTGTACCCTGCCCATGTTCTCCCCATAGTATTCATATGTGTCTCGATTGGCGCGAGTGACCCACCGGCAAAGTCCGCGGGGCGTTCTCTTCTCTGTGCGTTTCTGTCTCCCCCAATATTTAATTCACCCCGTATATTTAAGACACGGTGGTGTCTAGTTATACTACCCTCAGGTCTCAAGGCGTGGCCTATCCAGCGCTAGTGTCTTGTATTCACAGGAATTTGATTAATTCTCTTCTTGAGCACCACATTGGTGATTCTGTCATACCAGTTTAGCCTCATTATTCTCCCCAGGTACCAATTAATTACTCTTGCAAACACATTAATTGAAAATAAAAAGGATACAACTTTAGACCATATTATTTGTCATCTGCAAATCAAAGGTTGACTGCAATGGTCTCCAGCATTTTCTCTCTTGCCATGATGGTACTGTTTAACATTTTCTTTTCAGTCAATCTCTTGATATTATCTTCTCATTAAAATTAGTTTTCCTCAAACATGTTTGCCAATCTCCTTTACTTCTAACATTGTATATAGCAGGGTATTGTGTGGTAAGCAGAAAACTGTTGTCACAAGAAAGCACTGCTGAACACAACAGTTATCCTTTCAACAGTATGTTATCAATACTGTGCTTGGTCACTAATAAGGAGAAAGTCAAAAGTGAAGGGAGTGACCAGAGGATCTACGAGGGTAAGTTAATAAGTAAGTCACAAATGGCTGTAGAAAAATAACTACATATGATAACAACTTGAAACGTGGTGTAGAAAACAGAGCACGCAGTTCTATGTATCCGGGTTGGGAAGGCTGATAAAACGATGGGATAAGTGCATCAATGTTGGTGGAAATTTTGTTGAGAAATAAAGGGACAATGTATGTATAAAAATAAACTGGTTTCAAGTTGTTATCATATGTAGTTATTTTTCTACAGCCATTTGTGAATTACTTATTGACTTATCCGCGTATCTGACACTTAGTACTCCTAGAATAGGCCAGACTGACACACAATCAGACTGCAACTGCTACAGTTAGTATTGGGGCTCTTCGCCTGTTGTTCCAGATGAAGACAAAGCACATATTGGGATGTCCTAAGTGCTGTAAGTGACATGCAGCTAACTTCAACAGCAAGCTCTAAATATAACGAGACGAGACAAGATAAGAAACAATGAAGGCGATAGGCAAGCAGGGCAGCACAAGGACTATATGAAAAAAGAAAAACCAGCAAATCAGGTAGTTTGGCATTGTACAAGATTATGAAAACACGGTGCCTCGTGCAGATCTCTAGCACATAGATGAAAACAGCAGCAGATTAACTGTCATTTACTGCCAATATAGTACCTTGCGGTGTATGGCAGAGGGGTCTTTGAGCCTGAGGAATTAAGGCCGCCTGTCTAGTGCAGTCGCCGCAAACTGCAGGTTAGGATTTTCTTTGTGCCCCCGTCAGAAAAAAATCCCACACTTTATCGAGGGATTGAACCCGGGTCTCCCTAATGAGAGTCCGGCGTTCTAGACTCAGCAGATTATCCACAACAAATGATTGACCGAATAGTTTAGGTTATTTATAAAGTATATACAAGAACTCTCGCCAGATGTCTCTTTTACCTCTGATGCTGAATATCAAAACAGGGATAAAGAAGAAGATTGTCTTTTTGTGTGCTTTAAAATATTTTTATTACGTATATTGCTGAGCTTGTATCTTGTTTGATAATTTTTCTTTTCATTTCTAGTTAGGCAAGAACTGTTGTATTTGTCATTTTGCCTTTCCATGATATTCAGCCAAACTTTCCATTTATCTCTCTCTCTTCCCCCCCCCCCCCCCCCGCACATCCTTTACAGGTAAACACCAACATTTTTCATCTGCTGTTGATGTCTTGGCAAGTTTTACGTTCAGTAGTTTGCCATTGCTTTCTGAACGACCGGCTCACACCCCTTCCCCCCGTAAGTAACCAACGCGACGTGATCCGCAGCCGAATCTCGCGCAGCTGTGTTTCTTACGAGAGTATACAGGAATACGAATAGCATCGTTAACCTCTTCGCCAGGGAGGGCGACTTCCATTTATCTGCAACTTCACAAATCTGATATTTTCACTTGCACTGCCAATGACCCTGCTTATTGACGTTGGAAGTCATGCATTTTCACATCTTGCGATCTCCAACAGCAGTATCAATTCATGTGCTGACACCATCTGTGCCATGACAAAAGGCTGTCAAGAATGTTCTTTTGCTGTTTTCCGCTATCTCTTTTTCCACAAATCCTTCCAGTTGTCACATCATGTTCAAGGTTTTCTCTTCTCATGATTTGGCCACCTCCCAAACAACAAATGCTGCTTTCTGACGGCTTGTGAGAAGTTGTCTTTGTGTTTTAGCCTGTCAGTATCTTTATACAGAACAAACAAACCAATGAAGTAAATAATGTAACAGGATGGGATTGAATCACCCCTCGTTTCTCTTATAAACGATTCATATTATCAACTCAGCAGAAATGATCAAGATACACTGAACTCATCGCAACAAAGGTGTCATCACTTACTTATGTTGCTTGCTTGCTTGTGTTCGTTGGCTTGAGCTCCAACGCGAAGTCCTGTATGTCGGATGAAGGCATCCTGTTGTCCAACATCAGTGTGATGTCATACAGGACCTGAGTTTTGCGTGAGTATCCGTTGTCCCATGTCTGGCTTATTGGTGTGCAGACTGGTGGTTCCTCGCCATACAGGCAGACACTCTCCGACTTCGGAGGAATCGGCGATCCTATTGACTTTAGCCAAGACCCCGAAGGGACCTGTTGCCCAGGACGCTCGACGAGGACGCGTCACTAGGTCTTGGCCAGTATATAACCCGGCCCTGGTGCCTTGGAAACACGTCTGCGTCCCACTTACTTATGTGATAAGCATTGCTACAATAAAAGTAAGTTTTCGAGGCACAGATACGATTACAGCTGCCCACTGTGGTGGTACAGTGGCTAGTGAGCTTGATTGCTAGCACGGTGATCCGGTTCTGAAAGACTTGCTATGCATTTAAATTGTTTCACAAAATCTTGTTTTATAAATACAGTAGGTTCTCAATCTTTTATTAAACCCTTGCCTTTTTTCATGTTGGATTAGGAACATAGTCCAGGCATATATATCTGTCACCATAAAATGAGTTCGGCTGCACTGTTTTGTGAAGCCTGTGGCTCAATGCATGTGATTTCAACAAGCAGTTTTTGGGTTTGCTTTCATAAGCCTTTGACTGTTCCCATCTCTTGATGTGTCCGGCATTGGAGACTATGCTGCCATTGACACTACTCCTGTGGTTCATTGAAACACACAGGCACTTTACTACTTCAATGTGGAAACACATCAGAGGGCCGGTACATTCTACAAATGACCTTAAAGGGTTATTGTTACTGTTACTGTTACTGTAATTTCCTTCTGACCTCTTCCCTGTAGGGTGGTTGATTGATTGTGCATTCTTTGGAATATTGAGTTTTAGTTTGAGTCTGATGCGTTGGCATTCGGAACATCTAGGTTTCCAAAAAGGGCTTGCATCTACTGGAGCGAGGTTAGTGTGTAGAGACTTTTCTTCCGACCTGGTACCAAAGTACCATCTCCACGGGGATGTTGCTGAAATCTAATTCCTTCTCCAAGCCCAGATACCAGCGGGGTGGACAAGACCGGTACTGGAACTTCACATCTGGAGAGAGGTATATTAGGATGTGACCAGGTCATGGTTCAACACAGCACACACAGACTGGCTGGGATCAGGCCTGGTTTGGTCATGTTCCTCCACAAGCTTTAGGTGCTTCAATATCAACAGACACCAAACCATTGCCCTGGGATATCTCCACTGTTGCAACGATAGAGACAGAGCAAGCTGGTATTTAACAATCATCATCATCATCATCATCATCATCATCATCATCATCATCATCATCATCATCATCATCATCATCATCATCATCATCATCATCATCATCATCACCCAGAGCCTTGCCGGCTGGCGTGGGCAATCATGCCTTTCACAAACTGCGATCTCCGACGGCACGGATCAATTCGTGTGTTGACTCCCATCGGTCCCACGACACAAGACTGTCAAGAATCTATCTCTCTTTCCGCAAATCTTTCCGGTTGTCACAACATGTTCCAGTTTTTGTCTTCGCATAACGTGGCCAAAAAACGACGACTGCCTCTTTCTGATGTTTGTGATAAGTTGTCATTGCGACTTAGCTTCCCTAAAAATGTCTAGATTTCTAATTTAGGCTGTCCAATTAATTTTCAGCATTCTTCTATACAACCACATCTCCAATGCTTCCAGGATATAATATAAATAACTTACATTATGCTGATGACACCGTCCTGATAGCAAAAAGTCAGAAGGAACTGTAGAAAATGATAGATACAGTGGTTGTAGAAAGTTAAAAAAAAAAATGGGTCTTAGCTTAAAAGCAGAGAAGGGAGAGAGCGGCATAATAAACAAATTTGAGAATGCAGGTTAATTCAGTGTTGGCCTCTGTCTGTTTGACTAGTTCACAATCATTAGAGTTCTGTGAGCAGAAGATCTGCACCAGCATGTATGAGTGTGTACACAGTCGTACTGCTGGATAGCATCTTCAGGCATAGTATGGATATAAATACTGTGAAATCTTTCTTTATTTGTAATTCTACTTGTAATGTTTATAATCTCCAACCCCTTCTTTCCCCTTAATCTGCTCCCGTGTTGTCTTGAATTGCCTTAAAAGAGCACCTACCCGTGCAAAAATTAGGATTAATAGCTACTGAGTAGTAGTTACAAGCAAATTCAGTATGCACTGGATTTTTAGAGTCAACATTTCTGCCTCTATTTCAAAGTGGTAAGGTTTAATTTTGCATGATTCGTGCCATTTTTTAACATTTCATAAACATCATTGTATTTCCTCTGATCTTCTGCTTAACGGATGCCTGTCCTCCTAGGGTAATGGTGAGAAGTAGAAGTCTATGATAAATTCCTTGACAGTTGGAAATTGTTTAGAGTAGGCCATAAAGCCACTCCCTTGGCATTTGTTGAAAATCAGAAAAATAACCATTACAAGCATATTTATAGAAGTGTGATTCTTGTGCATGCACACTGCTGGTATCCTCACCACTCCTACAGGATTCATTGTACTGTACTGAGTTCCTCTTTGTGTGAATTAAGGGAGGAGATTAGCACACCTTTAAGGCAAACTCACATTTCTTATCGGAAATTCGTCTTATAAGAGTTCAAGCATATTGTAGTACATTTACAACGTACAATATAATATTGTTCTTCACAACAGAAATTCGCCACACCCGAGATCACCTTAAGCGGTTTGCAATGGATATTGATCTGTTGGCAAACCAGTGGATTAATCTAAGTACAGTAAACATGGTCTTTTAGCTCGTTCAGCCCCAAAGATGGTTCTTAAATTCTTTCTGTTAACAATATTTAAAAAAGATTATAATAACAACACTCTGAATCACGACTTAAAGTAACAATTGTCTGAGTCTAAAAGGATTAAAGTAATATCTGTCTATGTCTGAAGGAGTTAGTCATATCTGTCTGGGTCTGAAGAGTTAAAGAACATCTGTCTGGATCTGAAGGAGTTAAAGTAGTAACTCTATGAGTCTGAAGGAGATAAAGTAATAACAAGAGCAGAAATATTTAAAGCAACAGCTGGGACAGTGTGGATACAAGCAACAACTTTCTGGGATAGAATGAGTGAACTCAATGTTTCCGTCACACACAGATTGACTGAACAATAGAAAAGAAAAGCTAGGGGTGGAGAGGGTCAGACTTACAAAAATGTGATCGTGTAAAGTAACAGATGAAATGGGCTGAACTGCGGTAAAGCTGTAAAAATGCAATGAGTAAATAAAACAAAAACATTGAAAATACACAGTCAGCTTTACAAGAACACAATTACAAAAGGCAATGAATGTTGTGATTATACAACTTTCTTCAGCAAACAAATGCTAAAACTAAAAACAAAAACAACAACACAAATACAGATATATGTAAGAAATACAAAAAAAAAAAGGTACTTGCTAGCAAAATGAGGACTCGCGGTTTCCAGCTAAATACCATTTTGCCTAGGTTTAAAAAAAAAATGTAGTCGTATTATTATATTTTTTACTTTTGTTTGCTGATGAATATTTGTCACAAACTTTGTCTTCTTTTCTGTGATTGTGTAAGCTGAATGTCTCCACTTATTGTCGTTATTATTCATTATTTTATCATAGCTTAACCACAGTTAACACAACTTCGTTCGTATCTTAATGATGCAATTGATCAACAACATATGCTGAGATGCTTGGTAGAGAGAATGGGTTAATAGAAAGCAAAGAGAATGGGTTAATAGAAAGCAAATAAATCAAAGAACATTTGTTCATTTGCAATAGTGTAGACAAATCAAGAAAATGAAATGTGTTTGACTGTCTATTCTACCAACATATGTTAAGCTCATTCAGAAATAAATAAGTGGTTTGCCAAATAGGATTTTTAATCTGTGCAGAACAGGTCAAAGGGTTTGAATTGTATTGTTGTTCACTGATTTCTGAATAAAAGCCAATGACAAGAAGTGACCTATGCTCTGGAGGAAAGCCAAACAGAAACAATTATGCAAACATTGCTCCATTTTACAGACACTCCTGACATCACATACATAGATTTTGTGAACAGATATATGTTACATGTAACGAGCATGTTTTCTCTTGTGTATGAAGTGTGCTTTCCTTTATAACTACCATTTGTGTTTTCCATTTTGGTTGGCATATATGTTTTCCCTTGTAACCGGCACATATGTTTTCCTTTGTTACTAACCTATATTTTCTTTATGACTGGCATATTTGTGTTGCTTTGTGACTAGCATATATGTTTTCTTTTGTGAATGATATATGTGTTTTCATACCTATGCGACTAGTCTATAGGTTTACTTATATAACTAATATATATTTTTTGTATGACTGACGAATTGGTTTGCCTTTGTGACTGGCATGTGTCTTCCTTTGTGACTGGCATATGTGTCTTCCTTTGTGACTGGCATATGAGTTTTCCTTTGTGACTGGCATATGGGTATTTCTTTGTGACTACCATATGGGTTTTCCTTTGTGACTACCATATGGGTTTTCCTTTGTGACTGGCATATGGGTTTTTCTTTGTGACTGGCATATGGGTTTTCCATTGTGACTGGCATATGGGTATTTCTTTGTGACTACCATATGTGTTTTCCTTTGTGACTGGCATATGGGTTTTCCTTTGTGACTGGCATGTCATTGATAGAGAACTTGTATCATACATGCCTCATTTATGATTTGTAAATATAAATACGTAATTATGTATCTTTTTAAAATTGAGTAGTATTTTATGCAGGTGTTCTCATTGTTTGTGTCTGTGTATATCTATTTGTGTGTAAATATATGTATACATGTATACAAACACCATTTCTCTGTTTAATAAGCCTTTTCTTTGTGTCATGTAAATTCATAGTTACTTTTATGTAGTTTTTGTGTGTCTCTATAACAAAAGGTCATGTGAGCAATTTTGAGTTGCTCTTTTGTCATTTGCACCATTATATTATAAATATTCATGCAAGTATTTGTGATCATAATTATGATGCTTATTATTACTATGATCAATAAATGCCTTTACAAAATGCTATAGAGATGTGTTGAAATTCATTCAGGGTGCACCTATATTTTTAACATGAATTGCTATTTGGAGTGGCAAACCACAAAGAAAAGAGTATTTATGGCAGTGATGAATTTGTGTAGAATAAGACACTTTATTTTAAGCATGTAATGTGGGCAGGCCGGTCTCTCTGGCTGTGGGGTTACAACACTTTCTCTCTGTAATCCCGTTTATCACGCAGAGTCTCGCAGCGGAGCGAGAACTGAGGTGGTTCGACCCCCGCTCGTGACTTGCGGATACTGAGCCGGCCGCTCAGAAAGCAATGGCAAACTACTGAGCGTAATCTTGCCAAGAGATCAACAGACAGCTGAAAGATGCTGCTGTTGACAGCTAAGTCCTGTAAAAGGATACGCAAAAAAAAAATGTGGGCAGGCAGAACCCATAAAACCCGGAATGCAATCTGCAAATAGAAGAATGAATCCAGAAAAGAAACATTAACCTTTGAAGTTGGAAGATATTGGCTGAAGTGGCACGGAACTAGAAAACAGACAAATACATACTACAATGGTTGCATATGCACCTTCCTGCTTGTGAGCATGCTGGAATAGACACATAGCAATCGCTGAAGACGAAAAAGCATATAGCTACATATTTATCTCTATCTGATCACACCATTAATTTCTGAGGAAAAGCATGTGATCTGAGAAATAACTAAATAACAGAGGTTTAACTATTTTCTATAAAGTTATGTCCGGCTATTGAGTCTGTAGACTGGTATGAACATTTTGTTTAAGCACTGACTTCTCTGTAAATCTAGTTTTGTAACTGCCCATTAACTACGTATTGAGAAATTAATGGGGTGGTTTCCCTTTGAATTCCGCACGGGTATAGATTTTCAATCTGTAAGATATGTTGTGGGTAGTATTTCTATGTAAAAAGTACAAACAGATATTGGAAAGTGATTGACCCTAGTAAGTATTTTTTGGAGGGAGGTTAATTATTTATTCCTGAATTTATGCAGTCAGTACACAGGCACCACCGACTTCCTTGAGTATCCTTTCTGCAACAATGCTAAATAACTTGTCCGTAACAATTACTGGCGTCTTAGACGGTCTTTGCTTAAAACCTTGTAATAACCAGCCTGGACAACATCTATGACTGGTGCGTTCTCTGTCTGCTGGCTCTTGACTGCTTACTCAACAGTGACCCACAGCTTGTCCACATTAATGGATGGGCTGTGAAATGTTTTGTTGGTCTTGTGGTAGAATTCCATACCCACTTTGCCAAAATAACCAGGATAGTATTTGTGAAAGTTGATTTTGTGGTGATTCTGACCACCAGCATTACCACGACCACCAGGGTGATTTTTGTGTTTGCCGACACAGTCATGGGTCACACGTCAGCTGATCTTTCTGGTCTTCTTCAGCTTGGTATTCAGTACATGATGAGATGCTTGTGGTTGAATGAGCCAAGGCTGTAGTTTCCCCAGGTAACACAAGTTAAACAGTTAGGTGACTGGTTGTATCAACGGTTATATTTTATTGTATGTTAAAATCTCAGTATGTATTTTCACATGCTAATTAGATTTCTTCCAGACGTATTTTATTTTGTGTGAAACATATCAAGAGGTGGTCAGTGAGCTATGTTGTAGGAAGAAACATTGTGGCTGTTTATTTTTGTTTATTTTGTCTAGCACAGGCATCAGCAGATCAATGCTTCAGTTTGCCAAGGGTTTACACCACTACCTGATGTAGGAGCCATGCCAGCACTGTGGCTTGTTACAGCTACCTAACACAGGAGCCATGGTGACATGGTGGCTTGTTACAGCTACCTGACACAGGAGCCATGGTGACATGGTGGCTTGGAGTCATTGTGGTTTGTTACAGCTACCTAACACTGGAGCCACGGTGACATGGTGGCTTGGAGTCATTGTGGTTTGTTACAGCTACCTAACACTGGAGCCATGGTGACATGGTGGCTTGGAGTCATTGTGGTTTGTTACAGCTACCTAACACAGGAGCCATGGTGACATGGTGGCTTGGAGTCATTGTGGTTTGTTACAGCTACCTAACACAGGAGCCATGGTGACATGGTGGCTTGGAGTCATTGTGGTTTGTTACAGCTACCTAACACAGGAGCCATGGTGACATGGTGGCTTGGAGTCATTGTGGTTTGTTACACTACAGCTACCTAACACTGGAGCCATGGTCATATGGTGGCTTGGAGTCATTGTGGTGTGTTACAGCTACCTAACACAGGAGCCATGGTGACATGGTGGCTTGGAGTCATTGTGGTTTGTTACACTACAGCTACCTAACACTGGAGCCATGGTCACATGGTGGCTTGGAGTCATTGTGGTGTGTTACAGCCACCTAACACTGGAGCCATGGTCACATGGTGGCTTGGAGTCATTGTGGTGTGTTACAGCTACCTAACACTGGAGCCATGGTCACATGGTGGCTTGGAGTCATTGTGGTTTGTTACAGCTACCTGACACAGGAGCCATGGTGACATGGTGGCTTGTTACAGCTACCTGACACAGGAGCCATGGTGACATGGTGGCTTGTTACAGCTACCTAACACAGGAGCCATGGTGACATGGTGGCTTGTTACAGCTACCTGAGACAGTAGCCATGGTGACATGGTGGCTTGTTACAGCTACCTAACACAGGAGCCATGGTGACATGGTGGCTTGTTACAGCTACCTGACACAGGAGCCATGGTGACATGGTGGCTTGGAGTCATTGTGGTTTGTTACAGCTACTTAACACAGAAGCCATGGTGACATGGTGGCTTGGAGTCATTGTGGTTTGTTACAGCTACCTAACACAGGAGCCATGGTGACATGGTGGCTTGGAGTCATTGTGGTTTGTTACAGCTACCTAACACAGGAGCCATGGTGACATGGTGGCTTGTTACAGCTACCTAACACAGGAGCCATGATGACATGGTGGCTTGTTACAGCTACCTGACACAGGAGCCATGGTGACATGGTGGCTTGTTACAGCTACCTAACACAGGAGCCATGGTGACATGGTGGCTTGTTACAGCTACCTGACACAGGAGCCATGGTGACATGGTGGCTTGGAGTCATTGTGGTTTGTTACAGCTACCTAACACAGGAGCCATGGTGACATGGTGGCTTGGAGTCATTGTGGTTTGTTACAGCTACCTAACACAGGAGCCATGGTGACATGGTGGCTTGGAGTCATTGTGGTTTATTACAGCTACCTAACACAGGAGCCATGGTGACATGGTGGCTTGAAGTCATTGTGGTTTGTTACAGCTACCTAACACATGAGCCATGGTGACATGGTGGCTTGGAGTCATTGTGGTTTGTTACAGCCACCCGACACAGGAGCCATGGTGACATGGTGGCTTGGAGTCATTGTGGTTTGTTACAGCTACCTGACACAGGAGCCATGGTGACATGGTGGCTTGTTACAGCTACCTAACACAGGAGCCATGGTGACATGGTGGCTTGTTACAGCTACCTGACACAGGAGCCATGGTGACATGGTGGCTTGGAGTCATTGTGGTTTGTTACAGCTACCTAACACAGGAGCCATGGTGACATGGTGGCTTGGAGTCATTGTGGTTTGTTACAGCTACCTAACACTGGAGCCATGGTGACATGGTGGCTTGGAGTCATTGTGGTTTGTTACAGCTACCTAACACAGGAGCCATGGTGACATGGTGGCTTGGAGTCATTGTGGTTTGTTACAGCTACCTAACACTGGAGCCATGGTGACATGGTGGCTTGGAGCCATTGTGGTTTGTTACATCTACCTGACACAGGAGCCATGGTGACATGGTGGCTTGGAGTCATTGTGGTTTGCTACAGCTACCTAACACTGGAGCCATGGTGACATGGTGGCTTGGAGTCATTGTGGTTTGTTACAGCTACCTAACACTGGAGCCATGGTGACATGGTGGCTTGGAGTCATTGTGGTTTGTTACAGCTACCTGACACAGGAGCCATGGTGACATGGTGGCTTGGAGTCATTGTAGTTTGTTACAGCTACATAACACAGGAGCCATGGTGACATGGTGGCTTGGAGTCATTGTAGTTTGTTACAGCTACATAACACAGGAGCCATGGTGACATGGTGGCTTGGAGTCATTGTAGTTTGTTACAGCTACATAACACAGGAGCCATGGTGACATGGTAGCTTGGAGTCATTGTAGTTTGTTACAGCTACATAACACAGGAGCCATGGTGACATGGTGGCTTGGAGTCATTGTAGTTTGTTACAGCTACATAACACAGGAGCCATGGTGACATGGTGGCTTGGAGTCATTGTAGTTTGTTACAGCTACATAACACAGGAGGCATGTCAGCATTGTAGCTTGTTACAGCTACCTAACACAGGAGCTGTAGCAACATCCTGGTTTGTTACAGCTGCCTACTGTTGGATGAAGAATGACTTGCGCGATGAATTGGATTAAAGTGAGGAAGAGTTGCTCAATTCGTCGACCTCACTCTCTCGCCTGAGTCCATCTGAATCCAGTGGCAGGACAAGTCAAGACCACTGGAGACGAATACAGGTGCAGTGGATGACCAGGGCGCTCTACGTGCCTTGCCGTGCTCATTACGTTCCACAACGCTTTGCAGGTAAACGCCGTCTTGCCCGTTGAATCAGGAATGATTTCTTCCGCGCAGTCTGCCGGATCCTGTCTTCACATGCTGGGTAGGCATACCCTACTTAACCGCTTGGTTTGACGCCAAATCGGCTACTCGCGCCTGGTTTAGCCAGCCTCTCACAGCTGTTGCCCGGGGGGTGGCCGCTGTCACAAGCTGCCTAACACAGGAGCCATGGTGACATGGTGGCTTGGAGTCATTGTGGTGTGTTACAGCTACCTAACACAGGAGCCATGGTGACATGGTGGCTTGGAGTCATTGTGGTGTGTTACAGCTACCTAACACAGGAGCTACAACAACATCATATTTTGTTACAGATACATAACACGGGAGCTATGGAGGCAATATGGTTTGTTACAGCTATCTAACACGTTAGATTGGAAACAAAAATTAAGGTTTGAGTTAAGCTTAATTAAGTTTAACTTCCACACATTTCCTACTGCTAAGAAAGCGAGTCTTAACTTTTGTACTCATATTGTAATTTCTTTTGTACTCATATTGTAATTTCTCTTTCTGTTATTTGTATCTTTTACATTGCTACCTAAATAAGTGTATGATTCCTCCTCTTAAAGTGAGGTTTCACCAAGGAAGGAAGATTGAGTGATTTATTTACGTGATTTATTCTCATTATATTTGTCTGCAATCTATGACTTTTTAGACCTAGTTGCGTAATTTATCTTTCATGTGTGAGCCAGAAGGCAGTGTCATAAGGGAAGTCTAGACCATCAAGCTGCTCAGTGAGATTCCATTGAATTCCATTTGTGTCGGTAGTTATTGATCGCTTCATAATCCAGTCTATAAGCAGTAAGATGAATAATAAAGGTGACAAACATACCTATTTTATAGTTTTCCCTCACGAACAACTCTGCATGTCATATCTGTATATATTGCCTTGATTAACTTAATGATTTTATTTGAGATGTCATAGTCCCCAACAGTTTCCAAACATATGCCTAATCAATGCTGTTGAAGGATTTCACACATAAAGCGGTGTGTTTTGTTCAATGCTTTGCTCTATTATTATGCCTAATGTGGCTATCTGATAAATGCAGGTTCTGTGTGGTTGCAAGCCTAATTGTTTATCGCTTAGTTATTAGCAAGTGGCATCTCTTTAGTATCTCTAGAACAAGCCTGCTGAATATTTTCCCAACAACTTACAGTAACATTATTACTTTATAATGTTTGCACTCCTGCAAGTTCAATTCTTTTGATGAGTTTCACCAGATATCTTTGTCTCCAGTCTGCTGGTAGTTTTTTTCAGTTTCCCAGACCCCTAATTTATGCAGTAATCTGTTTAGGTGTTTATGTTGGATTTAATAGCTTTTGCTAGAATACCATCTTTACCAGCAGCTTTCCCATCCTATAGAAGTTTGATAGTTTTTTTGTTTTATTTTCAAGTTTCATCTTTAGATGGGATTTGACAGTAGATATCAAGCTGCATATCCGCAGGCTGGATATCTGGATGTTTTTTTTTTTTTTTTGGGGGGGGGGGGGAGAGAGAAAAGGTACAGTTATAAATTCATAACGGTTAGAATGTTACACTGACTATGGAATGAGTGCAGCCAGCTCTCATCATTCATTATGGGAAAGAATCACTGACCAGCTGTTCCTTCGTGCACCGAGGCCTACACAAAATGTGATAGTCCCAAAACTTCACATACCCACAACATGTTTCTGCTTTGAGAAAAAAAAACAACAACAAACAAACAAACTTTCGTGCGGTGCTTTAAATGTCTCTGAGATTTCCATTTGCTACTGCCATTGCCGACTAGCCTGCTAGGCTACCTAATCATTGTCTTTTGTTCTCCATTTTCCATTTCTTAACTTTATATGTTATTCCATAAGTTTGTGCCATTTCTGAAATCTAGCATTGTGCATTATATTTGTAACACCTGTTATCAGCATACATTTGGCTTATGTAAGATAATTGCTGAAGAATAGCGTGTGACAATAGTCATTGACTTCAATAAAACATAGATGTTGTTTCAGAAATTATTTGTGAAGGAATTATTATAAGGTTAGTATTGATTGGATGGAATATTGTAAATCAATGCATTTGACATAATATGCATTTGAATGTGCTACTTATATGTGCGGTCAGTTGGACTGAAATGTTGACTTCTCGTTCTTGACTTGAGGACGTAAATTACAAGTACCTCATAAGTCAGAGTGGGCTCGCTTTATGGCGAGGGACATTGGTAATAAGGAAAGCTAATCCACATGCAAGAGAGAGAGAAAGAGAGAGAGAGAGAGAGAGAGAGAGAGAGAGAGAGAGAGAGAGACCTGATTTGATTTGTGCATTGTAAAGTGTTCCTGTTAGAGGCAATTATTGAGTATTAATAGTTATTTAGAATGTAACAATGTGTCTGTGCTTAGATGTCTTTGGAGAAATCGTCAGTCTGTGCAGCCCTGCAACTATTTTTGTGTTGTGATTTTAGTTTCATTGTATTTTTGTGAAAGGATTTCATGTAGTGTCCTATTTTCCATTGCGGATGAATTTATTGTAGTGTAAAGCTGTACGTTTTTGTTGTTTTCTGTGTGTCATTTCAGGATGTATTTCATTTTATATTGATGCGTTCTAATTGAGAATGTTTGTAATGAGCAAAAAAAAAAAAATAAATGCACACACTTTGTACATATTTTGCTCAATGATAATAAATTCATATCTGAACTACTGTAATGTTCACTTTTCTGCCTTGTTGTGCCATTACTTTGTCTTCTTCTTCTTCTTCTTCTTCTTCTTCTTCTTCTTCTTCTTCTTCTTCTTCTTCTTCTTCTTCTTCTTCTTCTTCTTCTTCTTCTTCTTCTTCTTCTTCTTCTTCTTCTTCTTCTTCTTCTTCTTCTTCTTCTTCTTCTTCTTCTTCTGACTTAATTAACCAATGTATTGTGGGCGATTTATTGCCTATCCTTTGCTCACTTGTTCTTTCCATATGTGGCATAACGCAGCCAACATTATTCATTCATCAACACCTGCCGCAAAAAGAGGAAACAACATTAAAAGAAATTGACTTCACAAACGCAATTGGAGATTGGGACTTAAAACTTAACATCAAAACTGGAACTGAACAAGTGACAAATGACGTGGATTCTTAGAAAGATTTCATCAGACCAAGCTCAGAAAACCATTGGATAGGAAAATCACATGACCGCCATCGCGCCAGTGCATAAATTAACATATATTACTATTTCATCAGAAATGTTAATAAGCCCGCACTTTTGTCTGAACTCGCTCCATGGACGGATGTGAGAAGAGTGTGTGACCAAAAATTCAATGGGCAAGGCAAAAGTCTGGATCCGAGGTACGTTTGTTGGCCCTTGATTAGACTAAGAACCCGATGTATCAAGTAATGTAAACCCATGTTTGTGATGTCAATTGAAATGTATGATTATTAATTAAAACCTCTGAAATGTAAAAATGCTCGACTGTAGATTCTAACGACGCAAAGCCATTCCCGGGAAGAATATTCTCTTCGATGAAACTACAATCTCTGATATTCTTAGAGATAATTATTAACTTTAAGAAGTGCATTCTACTACTATATTCTATTCTAAACAACTGTGGGAAGTGATGATTCGAAAGCAATCTTGTGCATTTCACCAGAAACATTGCTAAAGATGCACCACTATCTACAGCTGAAAAGACAGTTCGTGTACTAGAACAAGTGCCTTGTTCTAAAACAGACTTATCTATGCCTATTTACAATCTAGAAAGCTGAAAGTGAAATCAATCTTTCCTTTCTCCTTTATCTATAGAATTAATAGGGTTTGGCGAAATAAATATTTATATTTATGTCAAATTTAATTAGATAAGGGCACACATGAACTGCAACACATGAGAAAGTTGTGCTTCGCGGAACACCATCACGCGAAGTGAGCTTAACTCATTACTCAACATAACTTAAAACACAACACCACTCCACACCACTCATCACCACACAACCCAACACTCAACATCACAACAACAACAGGTAATGGAAGAGAGTTATTAGACACAAGAAGAAGAAGTAGTTAATTGGGAAAACACAGAGAATTATTTATACACATTGTAAACACCATTTAGTGGAAGAAATGTTCTAAATGTATGTCATTTATTTACATGCATCTTGACATATTCTCACTCTTGTCAATGTCTTACTGTACACGTTCACTGACCCCGGTCAAATGAGAACTTACATACAGCAGGAACAAGTTGATACAAGGCGTACACCGTGTGATAATCTCTGACCACCCCAACTTAACCCAACACTAGCTCAGAGAGAAAAGGAGGGGAGGGGAACTAGTTCCTACTTCAGGAATTTAGATTTCTTCCGACCTACTTCTTATTATTGTATTGGTAGGAATGTATATATTTATGCGAATATTCATCAGTGATCTTGGTGGCTACATACCAACAACCACCCAACACATCAGCAAATTAACCACCTAAATCAGACCTGAGGGAGGGAAGCCGAGAGAAAGAGATGAACCACAAGTGAGAGGGAGGATGACTTCGCTATGAGCAGAGCATGGGGAGGCCTTCAGAGGAGCTATACGGGCAGACCTGAAGTGGATCCCTCAGTCAATGGACCCTGGCTTACCTAATCCTCCAGTCACCAGGTTACTTTTCTCATAGGTTGAATACACACCCAATTTCAGGAAAACTACTGACATTAAATGGTTGAGACACCACTATCATACTTAATATGTACAACATCAAAATGTTTACTATGTTTTCACACTTGTTGACATCTCATATATTGATGCTTATTATTGCTTGTCTGGGACAATGGTCCAATGTGCAACTGTTCTATTACTTTGTGTAAATCACAACAGAGATGTATGTACTGACCAGAAGGCTCAGGCCAGTCAATAAATGATTAACATGAATTGACCTTCTGTTAATTTGTCAAGTTCAAACCTATCTGTGTAAACAACTTCTTTGTACATCATGTTGTCAGAATCTGATGTGATTGTTTATGTGTTTGATTGTTTAAAGATAAATTAACTCATAATGACTTACTGAATGGGGAAATAAAAAGACTCTAGATCTATCAACTGCTCAACATCCATGTTTTCTTCATCTAAATCAGGCTGAGAAAATTCTCCAGACTTTCCTCAGATTTTGATAAACAATAAGGGGGCTCCAGAGCTATCAGAATCATTGGAGAAGGGGCAGATTCCCAGTTAGTAATTACCATTCTTACCAGGGCCATAATCTATATCTCCTAGACAATACTTAATAGAACGAGCCCTGCAGATAACTCAAGGTTCATATTCTGGGGTTATTGAAGATAGAAGAGGATGGGGCTCTACATCTTTTATTAGAGATGGGGCATGCACTACAGTGATCTCCCACTCCCTTCAAAAATATATGACACCATATGTGTGGATTTTGTGGCGTAAGGTTTTCTGCAGGAAGAGGTAGTCAGTCCTCCGTATTCACCTCATACAAGTTTGGTATGTTATGATATTATGCTCTTTTGGGTCCCGGTAAGAGAAAGAAAGCAGGTAACGTGTATAATTTCTGAATATGCGCGAACCTTTAAATTGTGTTTACATGATTTTATTGTTATTACCGACTTTGATCAAATGGCACCCAGATTCTTAACCTTTGAACTAATAACATGGGATGGTACATGCAAGTTTTCATCAGACGTTTTCCTATAATTAACTGATTCAATGCCAGGCAAAAATTATATTTAGACCAACGATAGTACGCAATAAAATGAACAAGTATTATAATGTAAATTAATCTTCACCGAGTTTTACCATTGCGGAAGATATCACGAAACAAAACAAATAACACGATGACCCGAATATGGTGATGTATCGTCCTTCGGTACAAGTGGAATGTCACATATGGCGATATATTATCCTTCTGCACTGAATCAGACAAATAGTACGGGGTATATTTTTAATGACTGTGCAGTGTTTGAAAACATTGCCGGTCCATGTTTTGTATTCACCCTCTGTAAATTTCATGCAACATAATAGGTATATACAAAACTTGGACCGGCAATATTTGTAAACACTGCACAGACATTAAAAATACCTCCTACATATGACTAATGTTCTTCTTCATCTTGATGCTTGCCGTAAGAAAGGAAGAGAGTATGTTTTTTCCCCATCTTGAATAATGCTATCTTGCACTTGAACTAAAGTAGTTATATTCAGTTAGAACCGAACCAAGGCCAAACAGCTGATGTAACAGAGTACATACGCGATTAGAGAATATACAGGAAATCATCGGGTCTCATCTCTACGAAAAGATAACTTTCAGCTATCCAAACTGCACCTTCTCGCACTTGAGGACAGTCAAGGTTTAAGAGTGTAGCAAGGCAGAATAGCTCTTATCTACACACTCTTGCACTTGAAGACAGTCAAACGGTCAAGGATTAAGAGTGTATCAAGGAAGGATAGCCCCTAACTACACACTCTCGCACTTGAGGACTGTCAAGGATTAAGAGTGTAGCAAGGAAGGATAGCTGCTATCTACACACTTTCGCACTTGAGGACAGTCAAGGATTAAGAGTGTATCAAGGAAGGATAGCTCCTAACTACACACTGGCGCATTTGAGGACAGTCAAGGATTAAGAATGTAGCAAAGAAGGATAGCCCCTATCTACACACTCTCGCACTTGAGGACTGTCAAGGATTAAGAGTGTAGCAAGGAAGGATAGCTGCTATCTACACACTTTCGCACTTGAGGACAGTCAAGGATTAAGAGTGTATCAAGGAAGGTTAGCTCCTAACTACACACTGGCGCATTTGAGGACAGTCAAGGATTAAGAATGTAGCAAAGAAGGATAGCCCCTATCTACACACTCTCGCACTTGAGGACTGTCAAGGATTAAGAGTGTAGCAAGGAAGGATAGCTCCTAACAACACACTCTTGCACGTGAAGACAGTCAAGGATTAAGAGTGTAGCAAGGGATGTTAGCTCCTAATTACACACTCTCGCACTTGAAGATACACAATGCTCAAGAGTATGGCAAGAAGGGATAATTCTTAACTACACCTTCTCGCACCTGTGGCCAGACAACGCTCAAGAGTGTCACACTCATTTTTTTTTTTTTGCATATCATTTATAGGACATCGCAGTCAACACCAGCATTTCCCCCTTTGTGATTTCTCGGCAAGTTTACGTTCAGTAGTTTGCCATTGCTTTCTGAACAACCGGCACCGATACCAACATGAAACCAACGTAATGCGGTCTGCTGCCAAATCGCGGGCGGCTGTGTTTCGAACGCGGTTATACGGGATTACGAATATACTCAATTTAGGTAGTTAAATATCCATTGTAATAAATGGACACTGATCAAGAGCATTGAATTGCCATAACCCGCAGAAGTCGGATGTGTCGGCCTAACGGCGCAAGAACGCAGCTCTGCTGTAAACAGGCACAACGCAATCACGTCCGAAAAAAAAACTCCGGATGAACGCAGAAGAAGAAGAAGAAGAATTGTCATAACAGAAAAAAAAAACCATTACAATCCAAGTCGTTGGTCACAAACCATCCATGCCGACGTGGAAGGCCATAGAAGAATCACACCATTTTTTCCGTAACAATAAGTTTATAGCGTGCAAATCTGAAATTAACGTGGTCAAAAACGTTATTCCAGTTTTCAGAATGAATAACATGAAATGACATGAGATTACAAGAAATGATACTATTGACTAACAAAAAAGAGCTAATGCTCATCTTTAGACTAAGCATGTTGTATACGAACGTGGCCATTCAACATACAGATATATATCGACGTGAAGAAGGTATAAATAATTTTTTCGAGTTTGCTTTCCCCAACCTTTGACCTACAAGACAACAGGTTTATATTTCTCTTCGTCTAATTCCTATCACTTGACGCGTCCGACATGGGAGACCCTAGCAGTGGCTGCGCTAACTTTAGCATTGGCCTTGGTGTCATTGGAACACGCAAACTCCTCAACCTCTTCAAGGTGGAGACACATCAGAGGGGATATATTCTGTATGATAATTCTTTAATATGCCAGCCTCCATGGCCTAGGGGAAGTGAACACATTTCCACAATCCCGCATGCCGGGTTCGAAATCAGCCGCAGGCGTTATAGAAGTAGGCCGCCTTGCGTTGAATTTCACAATGACGTGAGCGTCTGTCTTTCAAAAAGCAATGACAAACTACTGAACGTAAAAGTGCGTAGAAAGTCTCAATCAGCCAAAAAATACTGGGGTTGGCTGCGACGTCATGTAAAGAACATGCAACTAACTTTTAGCTATCATTGGTATAGTCAGCTAACTAAGATATACTGGTCCACTAACTCAGCATTAAACTCCAAGCTCTGTGGAGCTAAACAGAAACTCCAAGATCTAGTTCATCATGAGAAGTATCCTGACGCCTAGTGATAAAGTTAGTTGTATATCCTTTACAGGACGTTGCAGTCAGTTGCAAAATGTTTTGGCTGTTTGTGATTTCTTAGCAAGTTTACGTTCAGTAGTTTGTCATTGATTTTCGAACAACCGGCACTCATACCATTGTATGAAATATAACGCAAGGCCTTCTGCTGCCACATCGCCCGTAGCTGTGCTTCGATCGGGGTATGCGGGAATATCAAGTGCCTCCGCAACGCCTTCACCACGGCGCCTGCTAGTGATAAGGCAGACAGATAAAGCGAATGCATGTGTTTATTCAGCATGCGATACATGCAAGCCATATCGGTTGTATGTTTTTGAACCTCTCCTCCAAGGATATTTGCCACATTGCTCGGCCAGTTTCATGTGTAGCTTCTTCGTTCGTTCTCACATAAATATGACCTATCAACACAGACGGGTATTGCAAGAAGAAGATAAGAAGTTGAGGGCGAAAGAAAGAAAATAAAACCAACACGGGACTAATAGTATATCAAAGAAAGAAGGTCCTAGCACAAGAGAACAAACCATATACTGTCATGGTATTCATTTATCGTTGTTGATGCCCGTTCCGCTAGAATTTGTTGTTGTTGTTGTTGTCGTCGTCGTTGCTGTTGTTGTTATTGTTGTTGTTGTTGTTGTTGCTTTCGTTCGCTTTGAACTCAAGAGTAGTCCATACACGTGCTACTGCCTATAGTACAGTCCTGACCACTGTGGCGTGGCTGACATGCAGGTCACGGTGATCAAATCGTGCACATCCCACAAACGGGATCGTCAAACATTGGAAAACCGTCTCATCTTCCAGTTGGGTACACTCTCCCCTCAGGCCTCAATGTCCAACAAAGTTTCATTTAACCTCAAAACCCCACCCCCTCCCACCCTTCCCCCAGTTGTATAGTCCACTAAAAGGTAATTGCATGTCTTTTATAGGACGTCGCAGTCTACCCCAGCATTATTTCTGCTGTTTGGGATTTCTTGGCAGGTTTGCATTCGGAGGTTTGCAATCGTTTTCCGAGCGACCGCTACTCGTGCCCCTCTGTGAGGGCCAACGCAATGAAATCTTCCGCCACTGTGATTCGAGTGCACAAAGAGAAATTGCCAATTGCGAAGTGCGTCCGTGACATCTTCGCCTATCCTATTTTTAACTTTTGCCCACATGGGCGCCTCTCCACAGCATCCCCTTCCCGCCGGGTTGTTTAACCAATAGCAGAGCTTCTGACGTTTTGACCTTTGACCCGTTGATCATACATCCGGCCCATACAATCCACTGGTAGCCGTCGAACTCGCGTCAGTCGTCAGTCACGCCAAGCTTGGACACAGTTTCAGATAAATACCCTTAATATTATTGTCATGTAGTGTGTTTCATGTAGTTTTGTGTTGGTTTGTGTTTGTCGGTTCTGTGCTGACGAAGGCTTGGGCCGCAACGTCCAATTTGTTTCTTGTAATCGTGTTTTAGTAAAGCTCACAATCTACTTCTTGTTTTTTGGTGATTCATTCATTGCCTACTACCTATAGTGCATCGGGCTTTTTTTTTTTTTGGGAGTGTGGATTAACTTTCCCTATTACCAGTGTCCCCCGCCATCAGGCGAACCCACTTCGACTTCAGAGGTACTTGTAATTTACGTCCTCAAGTCAAGGAGGAGAAGCTGTGGGATGTGGGATTTAATATATGAGAATATTTGCTTAGTTTGTCTAGGGGATCCCTGATGGGATGGATTTAGATTCTCACTCACTTCTATAAGGCAAGGTGATCAGGGAAGTTTACAGCAGATACCAGGAGGAAAAAACACTTCACTTCTTTAGACAATGGTATCTAGGTGTAAGGTGAATCACGTTCTGAAAATATGGTGAAGGGGAGCACGGGCCAAATTGTTAGGTAGGATATACGAAAGGGGGGAATGGCGTTCTGAAAATATGGTGAAGGGGGGCACGGGCCAAATAAGATTGAGAACCACTGTCTTAAATAGACTAATTATTGTAGTCTTTAGTTTCATTCCCTTTCTTTCTTCTGATGCTAGTTATTTATCTCCAATGCGTTGCATATAATGTCCCTATTATCCGGGGGCCGGTCTCTCTGGCCGAGGGGTTACAACACTTTCTCCGTAATCCCGTTTATCACACAGAGTCTCGTAGTGGGCGAGAGCTGGAGGCGGTTCGACCCCTGCTGGTGACTTGCGGGATAACTGAGCCGGCCGCTCAGAAAGCAATAGCAAACTACTGAGCGTAATCTTGCCAAGAAATCAACAGAAAGATGAAAGATGCTGCTGTTGACAGCGATGTCCTGTAAAGGGATATGCGAATTTAAAAAAAAATTATCCGGGGACCGAATTGATACACTCAGCTGTGTTCCACACATACACTATCCACTGGTAGTTTGCTGATGAATATTGTATAATCCACAATATGCGGAATTAGAAATAGAACATAATCACTTCAGACGAGACAGAAGGCAATTCCCTACATCGTTGTATATAATGAAAAAGATGCCAGCTGTACAGCAGCTCTGCGTATTAATATCAGAATCTCGATGCTTGTTCAGAAGGCTTTGCCACATACCCAGTCTCCAGTCTATAGGCCAACCCAAGCTTGATGATAGGGCAGTCAGGCCGACATGGGACCAGCATAGAGTCTTGATTCAATATACCCATTTCAGTGTAGGAACAAACAATGTTGAGAGTCACTCATTGGTATCATCTGGGACTATGTCCAGGATTGGGCTGCACAAGCATGGAACAGAAGAAGACTATTTCCAGCACACAAATTTGGAGTCGCAAACCGTCGGAGGATTCTTTCTGCTGCATGCGTATAAACATTTACTCCACTAGCTTCCTTTAGTGTCTTTGAATTGGTGTTCATGGCTAGGACCTGGTGTTTATTTTGCTGCTGTATGACTGGTGTCGAAGGATAATACTTTTAAGTATTTGACACTGGCAGTTGACCAACAGGCAGTTGGGGAGTCCTTACTGCTGTTAGTTTTGTTAAAACTGGGACTGTCCCTTAGTATCGTTGACCTTGCTGATTGATGGTGCGTCAGGCGGTACCTCCCAGAAGTAAAGGCAGACTATACTCTGGTATAGTTGTACTCTGTATATCAGTTTATCTTGATATACATTTAGATAAAGAAGTCCACCCTGGGTATCTCGACAGAAGTCGGAATATATCAATAGCGTTGTATCATTCATCTTCGTACACATCTTTCACTGACAAAAGCAGCTAATAATTGAGGTCATCATTTCCTTATAGGTCCAGACTATATTTAGGAAATTTTTCCATTTCTCACTTACTAATGGCTGTTGACCCAGGATCTGGTTCGGTGATAATGTCCAAACACCCACCTGCCTTTCCAGAGCTGGGAATGACAAAGGAACACAATCCCAAGCATTAATATAAACTCCTGTTGTGTTAAAACTTTCACAACACAAATACAAGACACAAGGGGGAAGGAGAGTTTTTCTCATCCCTCGTCGTTGATTGTAGAGTTATTCCAACTCTAAAGGTGAGTAGGGTGTCTCCGTATCCGGTATTCTGTGCTGAAACTGTTACTGGGGCTTCCTGATGAGTAGAGCCATCATTTCCCTCCAAACACTTTGATATTGCATCTGTTATAATTTGAGAAGAATCTCTAAGACATCGGCTGTATGTCAAGAATCCCTCGTCTCCTTCTTTAGCTGTAATCAGCATTAGGCCAAAGGCCATCAACCATACGAGTCAACATTCTCCTTTTGTGGTACTAACATATACAAGGTTTCTTTCATCATCATCATCATCATCATCATCATCATCATCATCATCATCATCATCATCATCATCATCATCATCATCACCACCGCCGCCTTTGCCGCCGCCTTTGCCGCCGGCGCCGGCGCCGCCGCCGCCACCACCACAACCACCATCACCACGACCACCACCACCACGACGACCACCACGACGACGACGACGACGACGACGACGACGACGACGACGACGACCACCACCACCACCACCACCACCACCACCACCACCACCACCACCACCACCACCACCACCACCACCACCACCACCACCACCACCACCACCACGCTGGGAGGAGGATCTGAGCACCTATGGGCCTGTCCGGAGTGCAATGAAGATACCCCAGCTGATAACTGATAACTGAACTGATAACTGATATATGTACCTAATCAAAAGACGCGATTACACATTCTAATGCATTTTCAATATAACTAGGCGCCAGAGAGTGAATTATTTTTGGCTGTTTTTGCCCTCTCAACCGAAGGGGGGGGGGGGGGGGGGAGGGGTACCTATCCGGTATTTGTTCTATGACTGACCAGTGTGTACTAACTCTGTTCAATTCTAGCGCCACGGCCTGGGCCGGGTACGCGACCAATCACCGGGCTAGGATTTAAACCAGGGCCACATAAATTATGACGTCACACAGGTCGATTTAGCCCCGTTTTCTCTCTCTCCCCCCCCCCCCCCCTCCCCAAAGTATGGTACTTAAGGAGTCAAAACTAGGACATTGTAAGGACGTTTTAATTATACTACAGAAGCCAACATGTTAATCAACCAGAAGGGTTAACAGAGCTGAATTTTCATGGTTCAACCCGAACCAGTTAATAATATGGGCCAATACCGAATAATGGCTATCGGGGACTGATTGAATCAAAGTAACAATACCGAGTAATGGCTATCTGGGACTGATTGAATCAAAGTAACAATACCGAGTAATGGCTATCTGGGACTGACTGAGTCAAAGTAACAATACCGAGTAATGCCTATCTGGGACTGAATGAATCAAAGTAACAATACCGAGTAATGGCTGTCTGGGACTGATTGAATCAAAGTAACAATACCGAGTAATGGCTATCTGAGACTGATTGAATCAAAGTAACAATACCGAGTAATGGCTGTCTGGGACTGATTGAATCAAAGTAACAATACCGAGTAATGGCTATCTGGGACTGAATGAATCAAAGTAACAATACCGAGTAATGGCTATCTGAGACTGATTGAGCCAAAGTAACAATACCGAGCAATGGCTATCTGGGACTGATTGAGTCAAAGTAACAATACCGAGTAATGGCTATCTGGGACTGATTGAGTCAAAGTAACAATACCGAGTAATGGCTATCTGAGACTGAATGAATCAAAGTAACAATACCGAGCAATGGCTATCTGGGACTGATTGAGTCAAAGTAACAATACCGAGTAATGGCTGTCTGGGACTGATTGAATCAAAGTAACAATACCGAGTAATGGCTATCTGGGACTGATTGAGTCAAAGTAACAATACCGAGTAATGGCTATCTGAGACTGAATGAATCAAAGTAACAATACCGAGTAATGGCTATCTGAGACTGATTGAGCCAAAGTAACAATACCGAGTAATGGCTATCTGGGACTGATTGAGTCAAAGTAACAATACCGAGTAATGGCTATCTGGGACTGATTGAGTCAAAGTAACAATACCGAGTAATGGCTATCTGAGACTGAATGAATCAAAGTAACAATACCGAGCAATGGTTATCTGGGACTGATTGAGTCAAAGTAACAATACCGAGTAATGGCTATCTGGGACTGATTGAGTCAAAGTAACAATACCGAGTAATGGCTATCTGAGACTGAATGAATCAAAGTAACAATACCGAGTAATGGCTATCTGGGACTGACTGAGTCAAAGTAACAATACCGAGTAATGGCTATCTGGGACTGATTGAGTCAAAGTAACAATACCGAGTAATGGCTATCTTGGACTGGTTGAGTCAAAGTAACAATACAGAGTAATGGCTATCTGGGACTGACTGAGTCAAAGTAACAATACCGAGTAATGGCTATCTGGAACTGATTGAGTCAAAGTAACAATACCGAGTAATGGCTATCTTGGACTGGTTGAGTCAAAGTAACAATACAGAGCAATGGCTATCTGGGACTGATTGAGTCAAAGTAACAATACCGAGTAATGGCTATCTGGGACTGATTGAGTCAAAGTAACAATACAGAGTAATGGCTATCTTGGACTGGTTGAGTCAAAGTAACAATACAGAGTAATGGCTATCTGGGACTGACTGAGTCAAAGTAACAATACCGAGTAATGGCTATCTTGGACTGGTTGAGTCAAAGTAACAATACAGAGTAATGGCTATCTTGGACTGGTTGAGTCAAAGTAACAATACAGAGTAATGGCTATCTGGGACTGACTGAGTCAAAGTAACAATACCGAGTAATGGCTATCTGGAACTGATTGAGTCAAAGTAACAATACCGAGTAATGGCTATCTGGGACTGACTGAGTCAAAGTAACAATACCGAGTAATGGCTATCTGGGACTGATTGAGTCAAAGTAACAATACCTAGTAATGGCTATCTGGGACTGATTGAGTCAAAGTAACAATACCGAGTAATGGCTATCTGGGACTGGCTGAGTCAAAGTAACAATTAAAAAAAAAGACACACGGCAGGAAGCTGCTGTGGGTATGTGAAGTGTTGGAACCTTCACATGTTTTGTGGGATCTGAAATCACGCAGGAACAGGTGGCCAGTATTTCCCTCTTGTAGCGAAAGACGGGAGCTGGCATCGAAGCGTTTTCCGATCGTGCTTATGCCATTGTCAACGTAACATCCTGATTGTTACAAAAAAAAAAAAAAAAAAAAACAAAAACGGCACATGTCAACAACATAATAAAAGGGCTAGGACAGGTGGGCAAAAGTAAAAACTGAATGGGACTGTAGGAGTTAAAGATAGGTGAATGTTTTTTTAGTTACATGATATGTGACTGATCAACGTATGATTAATTCCCTGGCACAGAGTGAGTTTAAGGCCAATCGACATACTGTTATCACATGTTTGATATATATATATATATATATATAGATAGATAGATAGATAGAGATAGATAGATAGATAGAGAGAGAGAGAGAGAGAGAGAGAGAGAGAGAGAGAGAGAGAGAGAGAGAGAGAGAGAGAGAGAGAGAGAGATATTATTGGCAGCCTGTCATCAAGGCTTTTACAAATATCAGCACTTTAAATGGTACATGGTTTTGGGAAATGTGGAGAATCTTAACCGCCTACACCGGGTGGCAAGGCAACTGATGGCAAGGCAACTGACGATGCTGATGATATTGAGATCAAGATGGCTGTAACTTGTGGCAATCTTTTATACTAGAAGCAATGTAGGCAACAGGTTTAACCCAAAGCTGTTGGATGGCTCTGTCCTGTAATAATACCACCCTTAAAATGCCTATTTAAATGCTACAGAGTTGGAGTAAGGCCCATAACTTGCACACGATAAAATGATCAATAGAACTGCAGATGCAACGAAAACAATGCATACAGCTCACACAAAGGTTTTGTCTATGCAGCTCTTCCTAATCTGTCACTAAAGGACATAAAAGGGGCATAAAGGGCAGCTTGACTGCTCATTGTCCACGCTTCACATTCATACAAAAGTACAGGTTCTATGTAGCACTTCAACACTCTTTTTCTCGCTTCAATTGATACGTTTTTCATCTTGCAAAAGGCTACCTTCGCAATGACAATTCTTGTTCTAATCTCTTCAAAGGCATCTCCCATCAGATGTTATGACTGTGACGAGATAACTACCGATTCACTTGCTTAAGAATATGTCCATTTACTCGTATATTACATTGTGGTATTTCCTTATTCCCAGTCACGACCATAATATGTGTCTTCATACTATTCAATTCTAACCCTAGTTGCTCACTGTGTGCAACAACCGCATCTACCAAATATCGCAGGTCCTGTTCATTGTCTGCAATCAAGACTGTATCATCTGCATATCTAATGTCAGCACGTCCTGACTGTACACATATTATACTAGGCGATTCCTTAATGAAAGGTTTATACAGCGACAGGATGGCCACGTCAGACAAAGACATTGTTTCAATAATCCCACTGCCTGGGGCTGGTGTAGACCGGCTAACAGACAAGATTAGCAGGTTGGTTGTAAATCATAGCGTCAGAAGGGCAAGCGTACATATTGGCATCACCGACACCATGAACAACCAACAAATCACAGGGTCTCAACTGCTTGCACTCTTGAACGGATTACGTCACACTTTTCCTAACTCATCCATTTTCTTCTCCTCCATCATATCACCGAGTTATGGACACCAGCGCCGTCTAGCTGACATAAATAACAACATGTTGCAGAAGTTCTGTTCTCAAAACAAGATACAATTCATCAACAATACAGCATCATTCACTTCACAGGCTGGTGCACCAAAAAAGAGTCTTTACAAGGATCAAATACATTTATCTACATTGGGCACCAGTTTTCTCGCCAAGAATTTAAAATATCCAGAACGGACATACCATACATCCAATACGGGATCGCGCCGGACACTTTTAGCTACTCCTGAAACTCAAGCCAGACGACATACTCCCGTCACATCAAGTACCAATAGGACAGAAGTGTGCAGACCACTCATAACCACTGCACCTGAAATCCAAGCCAGACGGGACACTACCACAACACCAAGTCCGTTAAATACGTCGTCTTTCACACAGGAGGGTAATAATTACGAAGATATGATTCCTATTCTCCCCAGAAAGGATCCGACTCTCAGCAACAACGACGTGCCAGCACAACCTCCTGTTAGCCACCAACCAGAGGCTCTAGTTGGTAGTCATTACATACCCATGAGACATCATCAGTACCCATTTAATTGTAATCCAGAATGGTTGCACCTCACACGGTATAGCCCAGCTACACTTCGTCAAGCACTTATAATGTCGCTATACCAACAACCAACACAACCTGGTATTTACTAGCAACTTAGGACAAAGCTACACCGGATCTCGGTACAAGAAAGAGCCTCTCCTTAAACGTTTATCTGCATATTTGGTTATAACTTGATCTAGTAGCGTATTAGGTTATAAGTTATTACAAACATTGACTGGTTTTGACTTTATATTAATTGATAGTACTTAGCTGTATAGCTTTTATAATAATTCTAATTGTGTTTTCACGGTGAGTGAGGGGGTCTTCACTGCTCTTCCTTACGGATCTGTGTACGTATTTTTATATATTTACAGAGATATTACTGTTTCTCTGTACTTTAGAGTGTGTTTTTGTAATAAGGGACGTAAGTTGTATTCACTTTGTGTGTGTGTGTTTTGCTTTTAAACTTGTGATTACGCATTGTTGAAATGTCTAATAAGTACGAACACTGGCTCAGGAATAATGGGCTCAGAATCGGGCATGTAAACATATGCCATCTATTAGGGAAGCTGCCCGAACTATCACTTATACTTAATCAAAATTTTCACATGTTTGGCGTTAGCGAAAGTCGATTAAATGGCAACATCTCAGATGATGACATCGCTATGAGAGGTTTTAAAACCATTAGAAGAGATCCCTATCAGAAACAAGAGACGGGTATTGCAGTTTATATTTCCAACTCGCTTAACGCCCACCGCAGGCTAGACTTTGAAACCTGTGAGATTGAGTGTGTATGGATAGAGGTTAAACTTCAAAATTGCATACCGCTAGTAGTTGGCTATCTTTATCGAAACCCCAGTGCAGGAAATATCTGGTATGAAAAATTCACCACTATGATGGATGTAGTCTTTAGTAATGCTAGGGAAATAATATTGCTAGGTGACTTCAACATAGACGCTAACAAATCAAACAAAACATGGGAAAACATAATAGAGTCATATAATTTCCAACAGTTAGTCAAACAAGCCACTAGAATCACTAAATCATCTGCAACACTTATAGATCATATTTATACTACGTGTGCTGATAACATCACAGAATGTAGTGTACCTATCAATGCAACGAGCGATCACTATCCAGTATGTTGCACGTGGTCGAAAAGGGGCACCAAAACTCCCAAACACAAACATATAAGCATAAAATATAGAAATTACAAAAATTTCAATCGAGACGTCTTCTTACAAGATTTGGTCAACTCATCTCTAGATTATGTTTACCAGCTTCCTGACCCAGACGATGCTCTGGACCACTGGCTAAAGACCTTTCGAAGTATATTTGATAAACATGTTCCATTTAAGGAAGTTCGTGTTAAACATCACACAAAGCCCCCGTGGATCACACAGGAGGTAGTTGAACTTATGAGAGATCGCGACAGGGCTCACAAAAATAGAGATCTAACTATGTACCGTAGTCTGAGAAACAAAGTTCAATATGTTATTCGGAAGGAAAAGAAAAACTATTTTAAGAACATAGTAATAGATAAAACCAACACTAAAGATATATGGAAAGCAATTAATACCTTGACAAACAAACACAAATCATCACAATCATTACCATCAAATCAGGTTACATGTGATCAATTCAGTAGATACTTTCAGTCCGAAATAAACCAACTGAAGGCTGCAATACCAGATGCGCCTCATGACATATCTTTATTATCATCATTCTGTGAGAACAAATGCTATGGACACATTTCCTCCAACATACCGCTAATGACGACAACTGAAGTATTTACTCATCTCCGCAATCTAAAAAACAATAACTCATCAGGACTAGATGGAATTAGTAGTCGGATCCTTCGCCATGCTGCACCGGCGATCTGCGAGTCACTAACTTTTATATATAATCAATGTCTAACCAGAGGTCACTTCCCATCAGCCTTTAAAATCGCTAAAGTGTATCCTCATTTAAAAGCTGGTCCTCTAGACGATCGTCTCATGAGTAATTATAGACCAATTTCCATATTATCCTCATTATCCAAACCGCTAGAAAAGCACATCCACAAAACAACACTAGATCACTTAGTTCGCCATAAACTGATAGTTGACAGTCAGTCAGGATTTCGGCCAAAATATTCTTGCCATACGGCACTAACAAACATGATAGAAAACTGGCATCAAAATATTAACAACAATACTCTATGTGGAGCGGTGTTTATAGACTTTAGGAAAGCATTCGATATGATAGATCATACTATTCTAATTAAAAAACTAGAAACAATGAAAGTAAGTTTTAATATAGTGACATTAATAAAATCATTCTTATTAGACAGAAAGCAAGTAGCATCACACAATAAAGTTTTATCTCAAGCCATTACCATTAATATTGGAGTACCTCAGGGGTCTATTCTTGGCCCTCTATTATTTGCCATTTATATAAATGATCTTCCATTAAATCTGTCGTCGTCCTGCGATCTATTTGCTGATGACTGCACAGTATATACAAACGCTGTTGATCGTAATGTGCTAGAATTATCCTTGCAACAGGAAATAAATAGTGTAGTTAACTGGAGTCATGCAAACCGCATGCAAATTAACATTACTAAAACAAAGTCTATGTTAATAGGAACCAGGCAAAGACTTCACACTCTAAACTCGCAGAGAACTCTTCAGCTGCACATTGGCAGCACGCCTGTAGAAAGTGTCACCGAGCACAAGACACTGGGTGTTATCATAGATCAAAATCTAACTTTTAACTCACATGTTCATGCTCTAGTTAAACAAATAGCCAAAAAAGTATACCAACTTGCCAAATTAAAAATTTCCTTGACGAAAACACAAGAAAGATATTCTATACTTCTCATATACAAACACATATTGATTACTGCTCCACAGTCTGGGATGGATGCTCCAAATCAATAACAAAACGCCTATATTCACTCCAGAAAAGGGCAGTGCGTTTAATTAATGGTGAAAAGCTTACCGACAATTCTAACCTATATAAACGTCTCCGGTTACTGCCACTCCACAAGCGCCTGCTTTTTAATAAAACCAAACTAATTCACAAAATCCTATTTCAAAATGCTCCAAGCTACCTTTGGCCATTGTTTAAATATAACGTTAGACATAGCGAACGACTAAATATACTTCATGTCCCTAAACCTAGGATAGACTTATATAAAACAAGCTTAGCATACTCTGCCGCTCAGTTGTGGAACAATCTTCCACAAGAAATCAAAGACACCACCAATCATGATACATACATTCGCAACCTGTTTGAACACTACCTTAGTACAGACTACATGCCCCCATAACAAACAACACAAAAAAGACAATAATGGTAACTTATCTCAAACGACAACTAGCCAAAAAACATTCCCTTATGTATGGCACGTTACACCCTCCTTAGGTATTTATAATGCCCATGTTAAACACTGCTTCAGTGAGTCATTTGTTATTGATTATTTTTCATGCGTTTTAATGTTCTTTTGTTGTCAAAAGTTGCTTCATAAGTGATGTTAAATGAAAGAATGTATGAGAGGAAATAGAGAAGAAGGGCAGAATGTCAGACGGGCCTGCGTGCCCAATTCTTAACCCTTTGAAAATAAAGACTTATTATTATTATTATTATGATGTATCGTCCCCCAATGTTGATTCCTTCCATATCTTCTATATTTCTGAAAATATTTTCACTGTACAGTGGAAAAAGATCTGGAGACATTACACATCCCTGTCTCACATCTTTTTTAATAAGCTGATATTGACCTACACCATTATGAATTCTGATGGCAGCTTGTTGTTTCCAATATATGTTTTTTTTTTTAACAAGTCTAAGGTCTTTTCCATCAATTTGTAGATCTTCAAGCATCCTTATCATGTCGATATGTCTCACTTTATCGAAAGCCTTTGTGTAGTCAATAAAGAATGATATAGATCTTTGTTTACTTCTGTAGAACTTTCAATTACTTTTCTCAGTATATACACATCATTTAGTGTACCCCTGCCTTCTACAAACCCACATTGTTCTTCTCCTATTTCGAGTTGAAACCAACCAAGGTGGAGTTAAAAAAAAAAAAAAGGAAGAACAAAGATGAAAAAGAAGAAGAAGCAGAAGAAGAAGAAGAAGAAGAAAAAGAAGAAGGAGGAGGAGGAGGAGGAGGAGGAGAAGGAGAAGACGTGCAATCTTATTTTAAAACTTAAAATTTTTTAATTTATTTTAAATATAAAATAACACAAAGAAATGCAGCTTTATAGAACAGAATTACGAAAAATACAGGACGTTGCGGCGACTAGCCTTCATCCGCAAACAAATACATACACAAAACACTACATACAACCACGGAGAAGATCTCCAGTGACAGCATTACGGCATAAGAACGGAATGAGAAGAATAAAAAGAAGAAAAAATAAGAACAAACAAGAGAAAATACAAATTGTGTGAAATTTTTTTTTATTTACTACTTATCTCAGGATCCCAGGCTGTGATTCTCTAATCTTATCTTTAGTTGATGTCAGCCCAAAGTTGTATATTGTTACACTATACATTCTTTCCGTCTCTTTTTTTGTGTGTCTGTGTCTCTCTGTATGTGCTTTTCCTCTCTCTGCGTTTGCTACTATGTCTCTCTTTCTCACTCTCTCACTTCCTGTCTCTTTCACTCTCTTCCAGTGTTTCCCTATCATCTAGAAGTTGTGTGGAAAGGGAGGAAGGGGGACACAAAGTGTGAAGATACTGGACAGTTTTGAGGAACGTCGGTATAAAAAATGATTGCCAGTGCAGGAAAAGTTTGCGGACAGGCATGATGACCAACACCACGTGGCATGGACTATAAGAATATATTGGGATTGTTTTTATTTGCCGAAGGAGGGTTGTTAGAAGAAGGTATTGTCTAGACAGCTTTTCCTAACTTGGCCATTAAAGGCTTATTAGGAGTATCAGAAAAAAAGAAAGAAATATGAAGAGGAAGAAAAATTAAGAAGAGGAAGTAGAAGTAGAAAAGGAGGAAAAGAAGAAGAAGAAGAAGAAGAAAAAGAAGTAGAAATAGAAGAAAAATTATAAGAACAAAAGATGAAGAAGCAGAAGAAGAAGAAGAAGAGAAGGAGAAGAAGAAGAAGAAGAAGAAGAAGTAGAAGAAGAAGAAGAAGAAGAAGAAGAAGAAGAAGAAGAAGAAGAGAAGAAGAAGAAGAAGAAGAAGAAGAAGAAGAGAAGAAGAAGAAGAAGAAGAAGAAGAAGAAGAAGAAGAAGAAGAAGAAGAAGAAGAAGAAGAAGAAGAAGAAGAAAAAGAAGAAATGCGTTTATGAGAAACAAGAAGAAGAGCAAGAAAAGACGTGCAATCTTATTTCTAACTGATGTCAGCCCAAAATAGTTTATTGTTCCATTAATATAAATTGTTTCTATTCTCTTAAGGAGGGTTGTTACAGCAACTATTATGGCAGTATTTCTGTTTTGGTATTTTTGTACAGGAGAATCAGCAAAACTTTATATGTGGACATTAACAGTTCATGTAATGGGGACATTAATGGTTTCGAGAGCAAATTATGTGCCTTTGCATGCCATAAAGTTACAACTTCAGCTAGAGGATTTCACATCCTCGTGTAATGTTCACGACATGGCGTTTTTGTGTGTCCCTCATTTGTTTAACTACCAGATGTCTCTCTCTCTCTCTCTCTCTCTCTCTCTCTCTCTCTCTCTCTCTCTCTCTCTCTCTCTCTCTCTCTCTCTTTCCTGTCTCTTTTCCTTGTCTCTCCCTGTTTGTGTCTCTCTTCTCTCTGTTTGTCTGTGTTTGTGTTCGCTGTATGTGTTGTTTGTCCATCAAGAGTGACGATGACCATTCATTTCATCCAGTGGTATTGAAAGTATGGAGCCGTGAGTTCTAAGATGGATGACAAGGTCTATTTTGGATCGAAATGTTCTTCGAAAATGTGGGCCAAGAATGCTTGACGTTCCAGGAGGAGGATCTCCTGCAGTGGTTTTTCTGTCCAGCCTTTTCTTCACAGCTCTTGCAGTCCTGGTTGCTTCACAAGAAACTGTACCCTTATGTAATGATGTACGCCACGAATTGTCTGTAGCAGCAGTATCCCAGGTGTCAAGATGAATTCCAAAAGCTTTCAGTGAGATTTTCAGAGTTCACTGTATATCTCCTGTGTGTGTGTGTGTGTGTGTGTGTGTGTGTGTGTGTTTGTGTGTGTGTATGTGTGTATGTATATATATATGTGTCACTCTATCTGTGTCTGTCTTCTCTCTTTCTGTCTTTGCTGACATGTATGTCTGTCTATATGTCTCTCTCCCCCTCTCACACTCTCTCTATCTCTCACTCCACGCGTCTGTCTATGACAGACGGAATGTCTTTCTGATTCTGATTCTTTAGTTGATCTTGTCCAGTTTTCAGCAGAGTATTACTGTTCTTGTGCCATTGCATGTTCTTGTATGTTGAAATTTATCAAACTGTAATAGTCCCACTTACTATTCCCAAGCGGAATTCATATGTTTTTATCAGGCCTGTCTGCTTCGGCTATGATTAAAATAAATTCCACGAATCGTTGTTTTGTATACAAAACAACACACACGAAAAAGTGAGGAAACACTATAACACGTGAAAACTGAAAGTTGTTTATTTTAATGCATGTCTCTGTTTCACAAAAATGAATGCGCTTTTGTTTGTCGCGTTATTCTGAAATGTGTCTTGTTTATTTTGTCAGTGTTATGTCTCTCTCTCTCTCTCTCTCTCTCTCTCTCTCTCTCTCTCTCTCTCTCTCTCTCTCTCTCTCTCTCTCTCTCTCTCTCCTTCTCTTTCTCTGCCTCTCTCTGTCTCTCTGAGAAGAAGCAGTATGTCTGAGATGAAGCAGTATGCCTGAGAGAAGCAGTATGTCTTAGAAGAAGCAGTATGTCTCAGAAGAACAGTATGTATTAGAAGACGCAGTGTTTGAGAAGCAGCAGTATGAACGTTCTATAGAAGTAAATAAAAACCTACATCTTTGCTTTATTGACTACACAAAGGCTTTCGATAAAGTATGACATGTCAACATGATGAGGATGCTTGCAGATCTACAAATTGATAGTAAAGACCTTAGAATTGTAAAACCAATATATTGGAAACAACAAGCTGCCATAAAGATTGATAATGAAGTACGTCAATATTAGCCTAGTAAGAGCGTTGTGCAACAGGGATGTATAACGTCTCCAGATCTTTTTTTCCCCGTACAGTGAAAATGTTTTCAGAAATTTAGAAGATATGAGAGGATTCACCATTGTGGGAATAACATCAATAACATTAGATGTGCGGATGATGCAGTATTGATTGCAGACAATGAGCAGGATATGCAACATTTAGTATATGCGGTTGGTGCACACAGTGAACTACTACATTCAGAATTAAATTGTAAGAAGATACAGATTATAGTCGTGACTAGGAAAAAAGAAATATCACAATGTAATACACAAGTAAATGGGTATATTCTTAAACAAGTGAATCGGTACCGTACAATTATCTCGGAGCAGTCATAACATCTAATGAGAGATGACTTGAAGAGATCAGAACAAGAATCGCCATGGCAAAGGTAGTCTTCTGCAAGACGGAAAACGTATTTACCAATACACATATGCCAATTGCTACGAGAAAAGAAGTGTTGAAGTGTTACATACAACCTGCACTTTAGTATGGATGTGAAGCGTGGACTTTGAGCAGACAAGCTGAAAAACATCTGATGACCGTGGAAATGTAGTTTCTGAGGAAAATGCAAAGAATACCACGAACAGACAGGAAAACCAACGACCAAGTTCCTACATGAAACAAATAAAAACCGTAAACTGATTATAGAAATTAGACGTAGATAGTCACAATTTTTGGGACACCTTATGAGAAGAAATAAATTGGAGAACTTGGTGACAACTGGCATGATTCGGGGGGGGGGGGAACAAGGGGATGGCAGGGAAGTACATACCTGGATGGTTTGGCTACGTGGCATGTTCGAGACAAGAATACTGAGCTGATCCACAACTCTGGTAATCATGTGATATGGTGACACATGGCCGCTCACGCTTATCGGCATGGTACATGATGATGATGATGATGATGATGATGATGATGATGATGATGATGATGAGTATGTCTGAGAAGAAGCAGTAAGTGTCAGAAGAATCAGAATATCTATCAACAGTATTCTGTCAGATAAATGTTTATATATTAAGCATCGGTATGTGAAACAAGTATGTCAAGGATAATGGTAGTCTGTGTGAGAAATCCGTCTGTCTGACCACCAAATGCTTGTCTGTATAGCAATTATACAGATCTTGATTACAATGTGATGTCATAATATTTTAGGGGCGTTCATTTGAAACCCATTCCAATTACAAAATTATTACAAAAGCATGAAAAAAAAAAACATTAACAGGTGTGGTAGAATTAAACAAAGCATTCATTGTGAATGAATTATGCACAATGGGTTGTCAGAAGAAGTCGCCGTAGGCATTCAGGCAAGCATCCCATTACTTAGGTAGGCTGTGAATGCCGTCCGCAAAGAAGGATTGTGGTTACTCACTGAACCAAGTTTTGACCTCGTTCATTACGTCTGCATCTGTGTGAAATCGTTGCCCTCGAGAGCTTTTTTTTAGAGGTCTAAACAAATGAAAATCTCATGGTGACAAATTAGGACTATAGGCTGGATGTTGCAGAATTTCCCACTTCTTCCTTGCTAATGCTTCCTGCACAATCTTTGCGACATGCGGACGAGCATTATCGTGCAACAAAATCACACCGCGAGAAAGCATGCCGGGTCGTTTATTCTTGATGGGTTTTTGCAGCTTGTCTAGTGTTTGCAAGTAGTGTGTAGAGTTGATGTTGACACCAGGTTCTTTAAAGTCGGCCAACAATAGCCCTTCATGGTAAAATAAATGAGCTCAGCATAACCTTACCAGCGGAAACCTGTAACTTTAATTTTTTGGCTTTTGGTGATCCAGCATGCTCTCTCTTTTGCTGCTCGGCTCAAAGTGGTGACACCATGATTCATCGCCTGCCACTAAGCGGAAGAGAAATGCATCACACTCCACTCTGTAACGCAGCAAGTGGCTCAAACACCATCCCATCCGTTCCTCCTTTTGGTGGTCGGTCAACATCCGTGGTACCCACTGTGAAGACACCTTCCGATATTGCAGTTTCTTACGAACGACCTTTTGAATTGTCCCAATTGACACATCAAATTCTTTCGCTAGCGAACGCACAAGGGGCTTCTCATAAGTCTTTAGCCTGACCATGAAGGAGTAGGCGGAGAAAATTGAAATTTTGGCACATGTATAGCTCATTCAATTTGTAATGGACATATGCATTATGAATTTCCCTCCTCAACTGGTTTTCCTGATATGGTGCATGGCACAACACAATCTATTGACCAGATCTGCATATCCAACGGTTTGTCAGAACAATGGAGAAATCAGACGCCAGGACTGTGATAAAATTCTTGATGTTACAGGGAAAAACACCTACAGAAATACACAGGGAGATGGAGCCAATGTTTGAGGAAGTTTGTTCTTAGTATGGTTCTGTAAAAAATTGGTGTTTGCAGTTTAAGTGTGGCCGTTTCAAGTTGCTGATTTGCCAAGATCAGGACGACCGCCCTCAGAGTGCAATGATCAAATGCTGCAAAAGTGAAGAAAATCATAGACCAGGATAAGACAATGATAATTGCAGAGATATTGGAATCAGCAAAACTGAGTAAGAGTACAGATGTTAGAATTTTACACAACAGACTGAACATGAGAAAAGTGTGTGCCCGCTGGGTCCCTCGCCTGCTGACATGTGAACAGAAACAAACACGGGTTGATTGCTGTGGCCAGTTGCTCAACATGTGGCAGTCGAAAAACATGTTGACGACCATGGTGACGGTAGATGAGACTTGGATTCACCATTAAGACCCAGAATCAAAAATTGCCAGTATGTAGTGGAAAACCCCTATCTCGCCAACACATGTCAAGCCAAGAGCACAACAATCTAAAAGAAAAGTGATGCTGACTGTTTTTTGCGACGTCAAAGGTGTCATATTGAAAGATTACATGCTTCATGGCAACACGGTTAATGGGCAGTACTATGCAGATCTCCTTATCAAACTAAGAAAGGCCGTGACCAGAAAACGAGGGATAGCGCGTATGCAAATTCTGCCTTTGCTTCAAGACAACGCGCCCTCCCATAAAGCATGGCTTGTGTTGCAAACTGCCAATGATTTGAATATTGAAATTCTTCCATACCCACCATATTCTCCAGATTTGGTTCCATCAGACTTATGTCTTTTCCCAAATCTTAAAAAACAGCTGAAAGGAAATCGTTTTGACAGTGACGAAGATATCATACTGGCTTGTGATAAATGGTTTAGTTCGAAAAATAGGTTGTTTTATTCTGAAGGTCTTTTCAAGGTCACGCAGAGATGGCAGAAATACATAAATTCAAGTGTTGGCTACATTGAGAAGGTATAAGCACTGTGCCAAATTTCAATTTTCTCCGCCTACTCCTTTATGGTCAGGCTAAAGACTTATGAGAAGCCCCTTGTATGCTTCGACAACGGTTCATCTGTACCCGTGCATCAATTTTGGCGATGGATTTTTTCTGTTGCAACAATATGCGCTTGACCCGGCCATAGAAGATCTGTCGTGAACTGACGTCCTTTCCGAAATATTCGTGCCCATTCTGTTATTGTTGTCTTCGACGCACATTTGTTACCGTACGCTGCCTGCATTCTTCGATGAATGTCCACAGGTCGACATCCTTCAAATGAAAGAAACTGAATCACCGCTCTTTGAGCTTCTTTAGACGGATTTTGGATCAACCCGGCCATTTTCTCAACGGTCAGAAACAGAACCTACGCATCATGGGACGATAAGCACGTGATCTTTTATTCATTGGTCAGTACTTATCACATAACTATGACATGTTCATGTTCAACGCACGCAATTACGCGCGGTGCGGCACGAACGGATTTCAAATGAACGCCCCTTATAAAATTTAAAAAAAAAGTATGTTGAGATTCTACAGATAAACAACAAATACAAGCTACAAAGATGTCAGGCCAGGTGAATATCACAGTACCCCGAAACCCACTTATAAAGGAAGTGAAAATTATTTATAATAGATTCAAAATGTAAGGGTTTTCCAAGTCCACAATTATCGATGATGGTGTTTGAGTTGAACAGGTGCTATAGTCTGTCCGGAAATTTATGCCGTCATTCAAGATCAATTATTTTGAAAACTATCTGTTGCATCGTTATGAAATTTTTCCAGCCGTCTTATATTTACCCCCACCCAAGGAATATGTCTTTGATAGGTCCCAAAACAACTTAAATCATTAAAAGCGGCATCATTCCTTTGATGTTTTGCTTAACAACTAGTGATTTCTTGTTAAAAATGTTATGTTTACGGTAATGAGGACTTGCAAATTCAGATGACAAACAAAGGCGTATCTGGATTCGTATGGGAGTGGGTGCAATCAAAGAAGTAGCTTACAGTCGACAGAATCGGCTGCATTGCACAGGGTTTTTATCCCATATGGCTCAGTTTCTTTCCGCAGCGCGGAAAGCGTCGCACAAAGCACGAACTCCGTAGCTCCAGCGACGACCCTCGGCAGTCTCCGAATAAAATGAATGATGCGGCCCGGACAGACAGACAGAAAGGTAGGTAGGTAGGCAGAAAGATAGGTGGGTGGATGGATGGCTGGCTGGCTGGCTGGCTGAGTGGGTGGATCGGTCGGTCGGTAGGTCGGTCGGTTAGTGGGTGGGTGGGCAGGCAGGCAGACAGACAGACAGATAGATTAGATAGATAGGACAGACAGATAGATTAGATAGATTGATATCGGTAGGTCGGTCGGTCTGTCGGTGGGTGGGTGGTCGGGCCGGCAGGCAGGCAGATAGATAGATAAATAGATAGATAGATAGATAGATAGATAGATAGATAGATAGATAGATAGATAGATATAGATAGATAGATAGATAGATATCGGTAGGTCGGTCGGTTAATGGGTGGGTGGGCCGGCAGGCAGGCAGACAGACAGACAGATAGATTAGATAGATAGGACAGACAGATAGATTAGATAGATAGGACAGACAGATAGATTAGATTAGATTAGATAGATAGATAGATAGATAGATAGATAGATAGATAGATAGATAGATATCGGTAGGTCGGTCGGTCGGTCGGTTGGTGGGTGGGTGGGCCGGCAGGCAGGCAGTCAGGCAGACAGACAGACAGATAGATTAGATAGATAGATAAATAGATAGATAGATAGATAGATAGATAGATAGATAGATAGATGGATAGATAGATAGATAGATATCTGTCGGTCGGTCGGTCGGTATGTGGGTGGGTGGGCCGGCAGGCAGGCAGAGAGACAGACATACATACAGACAGACATACAGACAGACAGACAGACAGATAGATATATAGATAGATTGATTGATAGATAGATAGATAGATAGATAGATAGATAGATAGATAGATAGATAGATACCGGTACGTCGGTCGGTTGGTCGGTGGGTGGGTGGGCCGGCAGGCAGGCAGACAGACAGACAGACAGACAGACAGACAGACAGATAGATAGATAGATATATTAGATAGATAGATAGATAGATAGATAGATAGATAGATAGATAGATAGATAGATATCTGTCGGTCGGTCGGTCGGTCGGTATGTGGGTGGGTGGGCCGGCAGGCAGGCAGACAGACAGACAGACAGATAGATTAGATAGATTAGATAGATTAGATAGATAGATAGATAGATAGATAGATAGATAGATAGATAGATAGATAGATAGAGATAGATAGATAGATATCGGTACGTCGGTCGGTTGGTCGGTGGGTGGGTGGGCCGGCAGGCAGGCAGGCAGACAGGCAGACAGACAGACAGACAGATAGATAGATAGATATATTAGATAGATAGATAGATAGATAGATAGATAGATAGATAGATAGAATAGATAGATAGATAGATAGATAGATAGATAGATAGATAGATAGATAGATAGATAGATAGATAGATATCGGTAGGTCGGTGGGTCGGTGGGTAGGTGGATGGGTCAGCCGACCGGCAGACATTCAGACAGACAGACATTCAGACAGACATTCAGACAGACATTCAGACAGACAGACAGACAGACAGACAGACAGACAGACAGACAGACAGACAGACAGATAGATTGATTGATTGATTGATTGATTTCCACCAGAAACCGGGCCTTGTCAGCTAGTTTATTTATATAATCACGTTTCATGAAAGAACCCACATTTGGAGACGCCTCTGAATCTTCGCGCTGTTTGTTTGAAAACGAAAGTCACGTGAAAATTTTGAATAATTTGGGTCGAATCTTGGGGAAGCTGTAAAACTGTTAAAATCATGGTCGTAATCTTTAAGTCATAATTAATATACCGTATATAAGCTAACTTTAAAATCTGCTGTAAAATCTCCAGAACAAAAATTGTTTTGTTGGGTGGACATAATGATAACGTTATATACTAAATCTCATCATTTTATCTCAGCCCGTTACTGAGATATTGAATTTTATATTGAGGCAACCAAAAAAAAACACACTATACCTATTGTCGTCTGTTGAGATTTGAGAATCTGCTCACGTTATTAGTTTGGGACCTCGGCCAATTCTTTCACCTAGGCAAGAGCTACACGTCACACTGCTAGTTAAGTTTTTCATTGCCTACTTTTGTGTTGAAGTCACCGAGTAATCACTGTTATTTCAACATTGCACTGACCTAAGACCATATCTGATTCATGATAACAAACATCTATATCTATTGTACTATTTGCTGTCGGTTGGTGCTAATGCGTGTGTTATACTGATATCCAGAGATTTGGCATAGTGTTACTAATATAGTGTGTAATTTTAATGACTGCGGGGTGTTTGAAAACATTGCCGTTACAAGCTTTGTATTTACCTTTTATATTGCATGAGCTCACAGAGGGTGAAAACAAAACTTGGACCGGTGATATTTTCAAAAACTCCCACAGTCACTAGAAATACACCCTATATCACTCTATCAGAGATTTCCCAACACTGATACCGAGATAGCGGGTTCAACCCTATACCCATCAGTTGAATAATATATTGACTTCTCGTCCTTGCCTTGGGGACGTAAATTACACGTACCTCTGAAGGCAAGTGTGTTCGCCTGATGGCGAGGGATACTGAAAATAGGGAAAGCTAACCCACACTCAAAAATCAGTCCAGTGCTTCTATAGTCTGTTCACATTTACGTGTCTTCGTTCACATTCATTTTCTTGAAAACTGTCTGTTGCATCGTTATGAAAATATTCCTGCCACCTTATATTTACCCCCACCCAAAGAATATGACTTTAATAGGTCCAAATGCAACTTAAATCATGGAAAGCGCCGACATTTCTTTGATGTTTTGGCGAAAATGTAGTGAATTCACGCTAAAAAACTTATTTTACAGTATCGCACGTCACATTGGCTGGCGACACAAGGCGTATCCAGATTCGTATGGGAGTGTGTGCAATGTGTATTAATGTGTGAAATCTGCCCAGATCTTAAACTGTGTCGATTCCAGTAGGTTGATGACTGCTCTCGGTTGCATAAAATTAAATCCACCCTTTCCCCAATTGTCATCTTCCTCTTTCAGCACATGGTCCTCACATTTTCCCCCCAGTTACTTTTATCAATATTTAATAGCACAGACTAGTTAGTGCCATATAGTTGGTGCAAACACAATGACGTCATATGAAGTAGAGAGAAATCCTCGACGCCAAATGCGATAAAAAACTAAGGGACGCGTTGGAAACACAAGAAACGTCACAGAGCGATTAGCCCAACAATGGCAGACTTGTGTGGAAATGGAAACGAGAAGGCAGTGCAAGTTTGGATGTCACTAAATCGAACTGGACTGATGGTTACTTGACGTTAAACCAGTGGCGGAATATTACTAACTGACAAGAAAAAGGCTTAGCAACATGATGCAGAATATCACCACGAATGGATGAACCAACAGCGAGAGGTTGATGACTGCTCTCGGTTGCATAAAATTCATTCCACCCTTTCCCCAATTGTCATCCTCCTCTTTCAGCACATGGTCCTCACATTTTCCCCCAGTAACTATTATCAATATTTAATAGCACAGACTAGTTAGTATCTTGACGTCGGACAATTTGAATATAAGAAAAAGCAGCGACTGCAGCAGGATATAACGATATAAATTGGAAGCAAATAGGTATATTAAGCTCCTGCGAGAAGAAACTACTAAACACAAACACGTTGCACATACCTTACAAGGAGATCCATCGTATACCGGAATACTGGTGAAAATCCAAAATCAGAAGTAATCAATAAATATATAAAATGAATAATAAAATAAAATACACACAAAAGCGTACAATACGACACACAGGACGGCCGACGTTTCGATTCTCAGAATCTTTGTCAAGGACAGGACAACACAGATAGATAAACAACGAAATACAACAAAACAAAAAGCAAAAAGCACCACCACACTGTTTCCATGTGGGAGCAGAAAAGGGCGGCTTTGCCAGTTGCAAAGGCACTCTTTGGCTGCAGAGTTTAGGTATAGTAGGTTGTCAGATAGGATTTCGGTAGCCAAAAATAGTCTGATATGAAAATGATATAAATAATGAATATATAAGGGGGGGGGGAGGACATCATAGTGATAGACAGTGTAGACAGTTGGAGAAGATGGTACAGTTATAAAGTGGCGTCCACAACAGTATTGATACCTGCTGGATGGACGCATCCCAGAGAGTTGCTTAATTGGCATTCAATTTTGAGCCTGATGGAGCTGTTGGAAAAACAGGGTTTCAAAGCAGTAACACATACATCGTCGACTCCATTATGGTTGGAGGAGTTAAAATGGTTGGGGACAAGGTTGTCAGCGCCCTGAGTAATGTCTCTGAGGCGTTCTCTAAAACGGTCAGCAAGGCGTCTGCCAATTTGGCCAATGTATTTCATGTCACATCGTTTGCAGATAATGACATATATCAGATTGCGGGATGTACAAGTAAAAGAATCCTTCAAGGAGAAGGTGTCTAAGGGGTATGTAATCGCCGGTGTCTGAACAACGTATGGGCATGTCAGACAGTTCTTACGGTGGCATTTGAATGTGCCCACAGATGAAGTAACCGTGGGGTTTTAATTTGAATGTAGTATTTTCAGCTGCCGCCTGTCCTTTAATTTTAGCCCACACAAGTTCTGTAGGATTTAAATGAAAATGGTATGACGAAAATTTCAAGCACCTATGGACATACTCTTCTATCAGCTTGTCAATGTGAAATATCTCCCTTATTTGCGTCTGTTTTACAAGGGACAACAATTCTAGCTTGAAATTTCCCCCCCGCATATCCTTTACAGGACATCGCTGTCAACATCAGCATCTTTCAGCTGATTGTTGATGTCTTGGCAAGATTACGCTCAGTAGTTTGCCATTGCTTTCTGGGCGACCGGCTCACATACCCCGTAAGTTACCGGCGCGGCGAGAACCGCTACCAATTCTCGTGCACATCACGTTACTCACGAGAGTATACGGGATTACGGAGAAAGACGTTAAACCCCAAGGCCAGGGAACGAACGAACAAATTTTTTTTCAAAGGGTTAAGAATTGGGCACGCAGGTCCTTCTAACATTCTGCCCTTCTATCACATTCTTTCATACATTATTTCATTCATACATCATTTCATTCATACAATATTCAAGGCTAACAGAGAACAGCAACAATATAAATGATATGCATTATAAAGGCATGGGCAAAATGCGAACATCAATACTACACGACTCAGTAATATTAGATAATGGTGTGACACTTGTTATTATTTATGTGGAATATACTGGTCTAGAAATACATTTCTGGAAATGGTGTGTTTTCCCTTCGGAGCCATATCTTTATTGCTTCCTTTGTGCTCGATGCCGTAGGTACTTTGTTTTCTTGGGCAACACCATTGTGATATGATGTATTGTCCATAATTAGACAAAACGTTCTATCTAGGAATGGAAGCACTGTATTCTCGAGCCAATCTCTAAATACATTACCATTCATCGCATTATGATAATCCCTATTGTCTGTATGCTTTGATACTAACACGAGTTCAGAATTCTGTAGTAAGCCTTTATGCCTACTACCAGGATCAGCTGTGACCAAACGCTGGGCAAACATCGCTGTATCTTTCCATCCACTGATTGCCATTCCTTTTCACTTGTGTGGTGTGCATTGATCCACGTCTCATCCAAATACACTATGTCATAATTTTCTTTGCGAATTTCCCTTATTTCACGTAGGTATCTGCTTCTCATGGCTCCTAAATGCAGTTGCTCGCAAAGGATATTTCTACCTTCCTTGTACTTTCTAAAAGTGAAGCCTAATGTCCTTATAATTTTCCACAAAGTTGTTTTGGATAGCTCTATGTTATTGATCTTTCTCAACTAAACCCTAAGTTTTATAACAGTCACTGTTTCTTTGGCATCCAGCATTTTTATAATAGCTCGCCTTATGACATCTTTGTCAAAGCTGTATACAATTGCCTTCCTACCTACCGTTTGCTTATCGAGTGTTGATTTCATTCCAGATTCTTGCACCCATCGACGAAATGACCGTTTACTCAAACCCAATGCATGCATCGTTCTTTTTTCGGGATTTATAACAGTTTGAAACAGTTTCATGTGATCAGCTTTTTGTCAAAAAATGTGTGTACAACTTCATAGCGATGCTTTGAAGTGTACAAAATTTCACATTCAACACCATTGAACAATATTCACACATTTAGATGTTAGCGATAAGTGGTAAGATTTTAAAACAAAATAATCAGTATTCATTAAAGCACCCACGTATTGTGTAACAGTACAGGCACAGGGACGATTATAAAACAAGTCCCGATGTTGTTCTCTAAAAGGTTTTATTGATCATAATAAACTGAAGAATATTACACAAGTTATTTGGTATGATGTTTACCTCTCCGGACCTTAGCTGTAACTCACCTCCCCAAAAAACCTACGTCACCGCTTGAGCATCCTTAGTAACGTTCTTATAGGATGCTCAACCGTGCCCAAACCTTGCACATCAAACCTATTAACAGAGATGGTACTCACTCTGTTATACCTCCCTTTCTTTAAAAAGACTTTTCTTCAAAAGTCTTAACCCCTAACCCCCTTATTCTAAACATCCGTTCCCTCATCAAATCCTTAACCCCCACTATTCTTTCTCTAAGCCATCCCAAAGTAACTCTACCTTAAGTAACTTCTTTCACTTCTACTAATTCTCCACTTGTCTCTTATCACTGTCCCATATAGCAAATCGCTATGAAGTTATACTTCTTCTTCGTTTCTGACTCTTCAAAGTTTTATTACAAAAATATAGATCATAAGAATGGTTCATAAAAAAAATCGTTGGTATACATTTGGCATTATGAAACTTCTCATTCTTTCTCAACATTACAACTGTGGATAGACAGAAAACATAGAAAAGAAGGGGTTAGGAATAGAAAAAGAAGGGGTGCGCACCCAATTTATGAAGATATTAAGAAGTAGTCAAGAACAATCACATTTACCTCCCTTGCAAACGTAAAAACTTTTATAAAAGTTTCTTCAAAAACACATGTTATGATTTATGAAGCTACATCTCTGTTTATTATTAATTAAGTCGATCCAAAATTTCTTCTATATACTCAATATTTATACTGCCATCCACACCCCTGCCCATATTTCACCTATCTCACGTTCAACCATGAAACCAATAACAATGTTCATATTCCATGAACATTTTAAATTAATTAACGCTGTTTATCACAGCTACTATATTTTACCCCCTCGGATCCCATGACAATCATCCTTGTTTATATATGTATCTAACCCTATACCAAACCATATGCACTGCCATTCACAGCCCCCTTAATATCTACTCTCCATCAACCAACCTCTTATATTTGTTTAACTATTACAACCTCTTTAGACGTTAATCACGTGTATAATATGGCATCCAATCCATATACATTTAATCCACGCTGACTTAATGCAGCTCCTATTTTAACTCCCCAGAACCCTCTTATTTGTGTAGGAACCCCGTCACTTAAGTATGGCATATGTTTCCAACACTATGATTAACTTCTCTATTCTACCACACCCATGCTGATTAGCACAGCAGTCTTCCTACCAGCACAAGGTACTCATATTTACCTTTAAGTCATTACTCATAAGGAGAATGTGTCTCTCTTCTACTCCTCAGTAGTTTATTAGCTATTTTCTGAACGAAGGGTTTTAAATAAAGCCCCCTGTATTGTCTTTATTCTAGACACAACCAACTAAACTTAAACTTAAACAATTTTCAACATATTTATAAACAAGGTAATTACTATTCAACACACAAGACAATCTAACTTAAATCATGAGTCAAGCAAAATAAAATCACAACAGGATATCATACCCCCCCCCCTCCCAGGTTTTTAAATATCATTTTTCTTTCCCCTCATATCAAATAAAGTTAATCAACTCATTCAAAGAAAAACATATTTCAAAATAATATGACATACATCCTATCCATTGTTAGTCACTTTTACGGACTAACAATAACTTATTTATCTATTAAGAAAACTCAACAAGTCAAATCATAAAATCAATTGGCAATAAAACTACAATAAAAATATACCACACTCGAATTTACATCCATATTAGCTATCTTAATACCTAAATGTATAGTGTCATGTCTACTCCTCAAGACAACCCATTATAAGTATCAATAAAACCATTTTCTATAACACACGTGTAATACACCGCTAGCGTATTTTATCAACTATTACTTTCCTCTTTAATTCACTAAATTTTCATCCTGCTATCTGCAGCATTTTCTATCAATTTGTCTACCATGTTTCCATTTCCTCAGTAACTCCAGATTTCTTTGAATAAGTGCTATCTCCACATCAATGTCTTCTTCCTCTTGTAAAGAAATATTTTCCTCCATGCTACTATCCCTATTAGATTCTGACTTTTCATCCATTCCTTCTTCTTCATCTGTATGTCTATTGCTAGCAGCCGCTAATTATTTTCCTTTCTATATCTAATCTAATTTGTTTATCATAGTTTCTTAACGACCTTTCGAGTAGGGGCATGTACTCGTCGCTTGATGAATTTTCTCTAATTCTTCTCTTTCTTTTCACTTCTTTTTCTCTCTGTCTCTCTATTCTCCTTTTCACTGCTTGTCTAGTATTTTTAAATGGAGCGTTTACCTCTTCTTCCATAGATTCCACACTATCATAATAACCCTCATACGTATTTTTCTCTTCTTTTATCAGCGTTTTCGGTATTGTCTGTTCATGAGTATCATCATAAACTGGTGTTGTTATTAATTGATTTTGTACTGGATCTTTTCTAAAATCTGGGGGTATTGTAGCTCTTCTGACGATTTGTCCATCTGAGTATAAGTCGTCTGAATAATAATAATTATTATAATTATTGTTTCCCTTATCATCATTATCTCTTCTTAAGTGTTCTACATGTGCCTTTGCTATATGTCCCGTGATCTGGTTCTTTATACTGTATGATACATTTCCTAACTTTTCTAAAATGTAATAACCTGGAATCCAACGAGCATCAAATTTGGAGTTTCTTCTATGCTTCTTATAATAACACTCTATCACCTACTTTGAATTCCTGTAATTGTGTATTTTAGTTTCTGTACTTTTTCTGTCTTTCTCTAGCTTTAATTATATTGTTCTTTAACCTTACATGCGCTTTGTGCATTTCTTGTATAATAACTTCCTGAAAATCTTCCCCCATATATTTACGTCTTGGTTTTAACAGATTGTCAGTAGGTAGTATAGGCTCTCTCCCGTGTAATAAATAAAATGGTGAAAACCCTGTACTCTCATTTTGATTTGTGCGTATTGCGCTTAGTGCAGGTCCCAGGAATAGATCCCAATCTTTTTCATGTTCATCGACAATCTTTGCTATAATGTTGTACAATGTTCTATGTTGTCTTTCGTTTTTAGCATTTGAAGAAGGTCTATAATACGAGGTCTTTATATGGTTTATTTTCAAATCTTTTAATAACTTCTCAAATTTCTTGTTCACAAACTCTTTACCGTTATCCGTGAGTACGATCTGTGGGCAACTAAATCTTGGTATGAATTCCTGTAAAAAAATATTAATGATGGTATCTGCGCTCTTGTCTGGGATTGCATAAACTTCCGGCCACATACTATAGATATCTACGATATGAATTAAATATACGTTCCCTGATAGTGTTCTAGGGTGTGGACCTGATATATCTAAGCTGACTTTTTGCATAGGAAACTGAGGAATGTCTGTATCCTGTAAGGGACATTTGATTGTTTTCATATTTCTTAATCTACATTTTTCACACGTATCGACGTATTTACAAGCAGTTTTAAATAAATTCGGCCAATAATATTTATTCGTGAGTGCTTTCACTAACTTATCACGACTGAGATGACCATTCTCATCATGATACGCCTTTAGAATTTCACTTTCCAAATGTTTTGGAATATATTTCCTTAACTGTTCGTTTCTTTCATTCACGTAATATAACTGATCATCATCTTGCAAAACTAAATAATTCTTCTTATACTTGTTCTCACCCTTTTCTTTTAATTTCTGTTTTATTTCTAGAACTTTTGGATCTAATTCTTGTTCTTCTTTCATATTAAATTGCATTAAATGTGGGTCTTCTGCTCTAGGTTCAGATTCTTGATCCGACGGTAAACTCTCAAAATCTTCTCTATTTATTATGGCAGAATCTAATATATTTACTTGCCAGTTTCGGTCGTCTATTTCCGGTTCTCCTTCGTCTTCCGTGTTTCCTGATGTCTGTGGATACGGGATTCTGGACAATAAATCTGCACATGTATTGTTCCTACCTGGTACATATTCTATCTTAGTGTGGTATCCTTGCAGATTCAACGCCCATGTCTGTATTTTTCTGTTCTGCACTGGAGCTTCTAATAGAGATTTTAAAGGCATGTGGTCAGTTCTAATAATGAAATTTGCGTTATGTAGATAATAATTAAGTTTCTGAAGAGCATAGTGGATAGCATAAGCTTCCTTCTCAATAGTCGACCATTTACGCTGAGATTTGCTAAGTTTATGTGACAAAAAATATATTGGTCTTTCATTTTTAACTCCTGGTATGCCAGATTCTTTTCCTTCATATGGTTGAACCAAACATGCTCCTATAGCATTATCTGAAGCATCTGTATACAATATTAGCTGTTTATTAAAATCTGGATGTGTCAATAGTGGCACTACTGTTAAGCTATTTTTTTAAAAATCAAACGCTTTTTGACATTCATCATCCCACCTAAATCTAGCGTATTTGCCAGTAAGGTTAGTAATAGGCTCTGCTATTTTTGAGAACCCTGGAATAAAACGACGATAGTATCCACAAGTACCAATAAAAGCACGAACTTCTTTTACGTTAGTTGGAGGAGGTAGTTCTCTAATAACCTTTATCTTATCCTGATCTGGTTTAATTCCGTCTCTATTAATGATATATCCCAAATACATTGTTTCTGTTTTTAAAAATTCACACTTACCGAGCTTCAGTTTAACATCATGTATTCTTAATCTGTCAAATACCAATTTTACATGTTTTAGGTGATCTTGTACGTCTCCTGCTGTGTAAATTAAAATGTCATCTATGTATGCTAATGCAAACTTTTGCATGCCCTCCAATAATTGATTTATTGATAGCATTTAATGAGAAGGCGCCGTACGTACTCCAAAAGGCATTCGTAAGAATTCGTAAGAACCTGCGTGTGTACAAAAAGCACTCTTCTTTTGGGCATCTGGGGACATAGGTATACACCAAAATCCTGATCTTGCATCTAACGTAGTGAAGAAGGTAGACCCATTAAGTAAGCCTAAAATATCATCAATCACCGGCAATGGGTACGCTACATTCTAAGTGATTTTGTTCAACGCCCGGTAGTCACAGCAGAAGCGATGACTCCCGTCCTTCTTGGTCACAATTACTATCGGAGATGACCACTCTGATTTGGATCTTGTTATGATTCCCGCTTTTAGCATATCTTCTATTGCTTTTTCAACAATTTCTCTATTCCTTAGTGGAGTTCTGTATGGTTTTAAACTGATTAGTGGGTGATCTCCAGTATCTATTTCCATCGTAACTGTTTTTGTCTTTCCCAATTCTAAGTCATTAATTGCAAAAACGTCTTGATTCTCTTTTATAAGTCGTTCTAATATTTCCTTATTTTCTGGTGGAGTTTTTAACTGTGCTAATAATTCTTGTTCTCTTGTTATTTTGTCTACTGAATGTATTTGAGCTGTATGTCTTCTGAATGGTTGGATCAATTCATCATTCTGCACGTTCCATTTTCTTTCGCGTCTATGTCTGTTATTAATTCTTTCCCTAGGAATTTCTGAATAATGTATTCTCGGCATTTCCACTCTATCTGTTGCTAATATGCCATTAATATCATGTTCGACTTTGGCTATTACACATCCTCTGTATAATTTAATTTCTCTACCTGTGTTGTTAATAATCATCACTGGAAAAGTTAAGTGTTTATCTAATGATATTATTCCATCCGGAACTTCTAGACCAGGCTCATCAATTACCTCCCTTTGCAATTCAGTGATTCTAACTGTGTGTCCTACTAAATAATACGGATTTCTTTTTACCTTTGCCTGTATCAAATTAACCGTCTGTGGTTTTAACGTCGTAGACATTTTAACTCTAACCAGTGCTGAAATGTGCATGTCTTCTTCCAAATCTACATATACGTCCTTGAATTTTAATATGTGCAGATCAAAAAAAAAAAGTCTTACACAGTTTTTTATTAAAAAATCTCTACCTATAAGCATATTTCTATTTAAATCTTTCACTACATGAAAAAGATGTCTTACGTTGATCCCTCCTAATTTAAGATTTATTATTGTTTGTCCAATTACTTGTAAATTTTGTCCTGTAACAGAGTGAAGATTATTATGACTCCTGAATATTTTGCAATTTCTCATTATTTTGTATAAAAAACTTTCTTTGATTACACTAACCTGAGCTCCCGAATCAATTAATGTACGCATTCTATACTTCCCTATTTCTATTATACATGAACTGGGATCTGTTTTATTCACTGTAAACTGTTTGATTTCTTCTAGTTGAGAGCACTTCCTACTCGTCTTGCTATACCTGTTATTAAAATATTCTTTAAATCTTGGGACCTTGTTATCTTCCCTCCTACTGCAGGTCCTATTTAATAGGTGGGACGCCGGCTTTCCTGCGTTCTTGGACTTGTAAAACTTCTGTGTCTATCTTCAAAATTCCTATTTAATCTGCTATTGACATTTCTATTTTGTGTATTCGACTGGACACGCCTGTTACCACAGAAGCGAAAAATGTGTCCACGTTGGCCACAACCCCAACAGACTATATTTGTGTTATTTATGTTACCTACCGTCTCACTTATAGGATTTCTCATTTGTCTTCTTCTATCGTAAGCATTTCCGTTACTTCCTTGTAATGTCTGTATGCCTCCTCTCCTATTCCATCCGAACCTTGTTTGTCCTATCTCCATGGGCTCTTCAATCCGGTCTTCTCGACTAGTTCCTATTTCTCGTCCTACTCTCAGTCTAAATCTTCGTCTCAAATTCTCTTCTTGTACAGCTATATCTACAGCTTGTGATAATCTCTCAGGGTTTTCTCTCATTAATTTAAATTTCAGTCCATCCGACTTTATACCATCTACAAAAATCCCGACCAACATCCGTTCTACTTCCTCCCCTCGTACGTTCTGTCCCAAGAATGCTTCTTCGGCCAGGTTAATCAATCTATCACTAAACAATTGTACCGTTTCTCCAGTGTTTTGCTTGGATTGTCTTAACACTGAAAACACATGTTGGGGGTCCGTGATTTCAGCGTATTTATGGGCTAAATCATCCTTGAACTGTTCCCATGTCTCATTCACCCTAGCTTCTAATTTTCTTCGGATATGATCAGAAACCGGTTCTGTCGTGGCCTGATAAACAAGTTTCATTTTTTCTTCATCTGTTGCTGCCACCAAATATGCATGCTTCTCTATTGAAGTTATCCACTTCTTAAAGTCCTTCGCCTGTCCACTAAATTTTACAATCTCTGTTGCCATTCCTTGTTGTTTCATGACTGTGTTGAGTCTACCTATTGCCGTACCTACTCCAGTCAAAACTTGTGTTAATGAACTCTGGTCTTCTGCCATATTGAAATGTGCTGAAATATCAATTCATATAAGCAAACTCACAGTTATAACAATTTAGTTAATGAATATCACTAGATATATGATCGTATTTAAATTACGTAAAAAAAAAAAAACGTAAGCAACTGTTTTTTCCTCCTGTAAATATTGAATATTTGAATTAATCAATCAATTGTATCTAACAGTCAAAAGTCTCATATTGGTTATACCTTAATTAATTACCGTTAGATATATCCCTTGATCCAACAGGAAAGTAGACCCAGGTACGTCAGCTGAGAACTATATTTGCCAAGTATAGGCTTCACGTATAAATCAAGCGTCTCGTGTTCTTCTACAACTCTGGAGTCTGTGTTATCTGAAGCTGCCTATGTTTCTCTAAACGACGACGCAATTTGTAGTTACATCATTCCTCGTACATCTCAGGCTTCTCTAGCGGTAGGAATGCTTCCACTTTCACCCATGGTCGGGCACACCAGACTTGAGCCTTCTTTTCACCCTAAACAGGGCCCTTCTAGACTACGACTTGAAAACAGCTCTAGCCTGATGAAGCGACTTAATTAGGTCTCCTCTTCAGCAGGTCGGCAACCCAGTTTGCCCAACCACTTCCAAAGAGACCAAAGCAACCAAATCGCATCATTCTTCCTGACATCTCCATGTAATTTCAAGTTGGTTGTGGCTGTTTTAATTTTGACGTTTGGAAAAAATTTCTTTGATACTGGACAATCTTAGTAGGTAAGTGACCTTCAAACAAGCAGCAAGGTCAATGAACGGCTGTAACAACTTTACAGCATTTTGATGACAATCACGTTACTTTAGATAGTTATGATGAAAAACAGCTCATTCTACTGGCAACCAGGTTACGATAATCTTGATACGGATGACTTCAAATCAACTAGCCCCCCCCCCCAAAAAAAAAAAAAAAAAAAAAAAAGCGCTTCATGTTGATTCTATTTTAAGTTGAAACTTTCAATAAAAATGGTCCGGTCTGGATCTTTTGATTCACAGAATTTAGTAAAAATTTATTTATTCATACCTTCTTGTCGCAGCAAGCTGATAAAATTTCCCCATGAATGTTCTCTGCTGTGCTATGCCATTTTCAGTACTTCTCGTTATATGTCCGCGACATCCAAGTTAAAAATCGCAATCCTGGTGTGCGGCGCCAAATCCGTACTGTAACAGTACAGGCACAGGGACGATTATAAAACAAGTCCCGATGTTGTTCTCTAAAAGGTTTTATTGATCATAATAAACTGAAGAATATTACACAAGTTATTTGGTATGATGTTTACCTCTCCGGACCTTAGCTGTAACTCACCTCCCCAAAAAAACCTACGTCACCGCTTGAGCATCCTTAGTAACGTTCTTATAGGATGCTCAACCGTGCCCAAACCTTGCACATCAAACCTATTAACAGAGATGGTACTCACTCTGTTATAATTGACACCTCTGAACACTCCCATTTTAAACTGCGCGAGGTTCTTGTCATAAGGCCAATCCCGTGAACCACGAGAAAATTAACCTTTCAACGCTAATGTTTCCGTATGAAGATGTAATACTTCTAATAATGTGCCCTTCCTTCATCGCTGACCCATAAATTATATACCGCATATAAACAAACTTTTAAATCTGCTGTACAATCTCCAGAACAAAATGGTGTTTGTTGGGTGGACATAATGATAAGGTTATATGCTAAATCTCATAATTTTCCCTCAGTTGGTTACTGAGATATGGATTTTTATATGGAGGCAAACAAATGTGAATGCACTATAGAAGTAGTACCACGTATATGGATTCCGCTAGAGTTTAAAGAGAATGAACGCAAAAAAAATAAAAAAAACTTAAAACCGCTCTTGCACTCTGTTGATACACAATTATACCAATTCCTATTTTGTATTCCTTCCCTCTTGAGTAAACAATTCTGTGTTTATCTAAATATCACCCCACCCCTCACCGCACCTGGCCATGGCATTTCGCAAATGCCTAATATCTTGGCATTCATTCTGTCCATTTTATCATTGATGTTTTTCATCTTTCCACTTTATCTGAAATGCCATGTACCAACGTGTAAGTTATTTTAAACATTGAATTTACCTACTGTAGCATGGTGTCTAAGGGGTATCACCTGTAACAAGATACTACATATCGGACATGGTGATTTCTTGTAACCCTCATTAACGACGTCAACTAGATGCAGTTTGTTATGAAACATGTTTTTAAAGGAATAAATACAACGTGGTTATCCCTTGACTTCCGCTCATTTGTGTATAGTTTTAATTCAAAAGCTTACGCCTAAAAGACAGACCCTTCAAGGTAGGAAGGGGGGGGGGGGTGTATGTATGGAGCCTCTTACCCATCGATGGCCATGTCGCAGAGTTTAGAGGTATTTTACTGAGATAACTCTCAGTCCCACCCTCCCATGTGCTTCATGGACCCATAAAAGAAGCAGAAAAGAAAAGCCACTGTAATCTAGAATGTATGTCGTAAGAGCCGACTAAGGAGGGTTGGGGTTAGACTGACTAGCTCATCGGGCAGAATACTTTAACTGCAAAATCAAACCTATCGTGAATAAGACTACATAGGGCTTAGCATAATTACGTCGAGGGAGTATGCACCACTGGGGAATGAAAGGCAGAAAAGGCAGCTGCCCCAGTGACTAACTCTCAATGACCACCGTTTGTGTTGGTCAACGGCAACTTATTCAGCATATTCGCTGCATATCCTTTACAGGACGTTGCAGTCAACCCATAATTTCTTGGCTGTTTGTGATTTTTTAGGCGTTTACATTCAGGAGCTTGCAATTGCTTTCCGAACGACCGCACCCATACCATTGTATGAAAACAGCGCAAAGCGGACTGCTTATCGCTCGCAGCTATCTCTGACCTCTAGATCTAGTAAAAATACAAGGTGAGACATTATGGTATTAAGAAGATAACACCACGACACGGAGAGTAAGAACAAACACATGCGACTGCACTGTAATGACAAGCGACATATTGCAGGTGATCCAATGCAGTGAATCTTCAATGCGGAGACGATACTTGATCCGAACCTGAACAAAATCATAACGTCACATTAAATCGAGCCAATCCCGCCACGTTTCACTTGTTGATAATTTTGCCACGTTAATATGAATTTCTCCCCACTCTCAGTTTTTATGTTATCTGTCCAATTAGTCCTTGAACTTGGGCTGCAAATGGGAAGTTCACTCAAGGGATCTCGCCTCCCAGCATTTCCTTCTCCCCCACTTGACACCTTGCAGCCGTGTGCGTGTTATGCGACATTCAGTTTGCCGTTAGCTGTTATTTATTCTTATTGTCTGCCCGTGACGTCGTTTGCTGGCTGGTGTGTCCATTATTTGAGTAGATAAATAAATGTAATTATCAGCTTATGTTCCATAGCCAAACCACTGAATTCTTTGTGTACCGCATGCCACTTTCAGGGAGCCGAGGGAGCGTAGAGACTGCGACCTGGTGGTCATGGGTTCGAATTCGCGTCGATGTGGGTTTGTATAAATTGGTCGCGGCTTCCTTGTCGGTCCAGCCGAAAATGGATATTAGGAAATGACTTGGAAGTAGAGGCTGGCGGTGTGATATTGCGCACAACAACCCCCCTCCCCCCCCCCCCCCCCCCCCCCGAGTAGCAATGGAGTTGTAGTTCCTAAGACGAAAGTTGCGAATACCTTTGACTGCCTGAGTAACAAACAACAATTGTATGGAAGAGGTTAAAGAAAGCGGAAAATTATATACAACAACAAGAAAGAGACAAAGAACATTATTTGGTCACGTAGAGATAAGAGAAAACATTGTGAAGACTGGAACGATCAATGAGAGAAGAGGCAGACCGAGAGGAATGTTGCTGTTTGGAATGAGACTGTGGCATGATGGAATATCACCAGCAGATTTAACCCATAACAGAAAGGATCCATATACGAGGGCGAGTCAATAAGTAAACCACACAGTGCTGTGGGATGGCTGGTAAATGTAAGGGTGTAGTTGGTGCTTTATACAGGTATCATTAGGTGACAGCAACATCGAACTTTATATGCCCGTTCGACAGGTGGCGCTAGGTGTCTCATGCGCATGCGCAGCGCATAAACAACATGGCGACTGTACTTACGGAATGTACAACCAAAAAGGACTGCCTGCAAAGGACATTCATAAGGAAATGCTTCCTGTTTATACTGACTACCAGCCTGAATCAAAGCGTGCTTCAATGCAATGGAAACATCCTTCTTCGCCTTGTATCCAAAAATTCAAGGTTACGCCATCAGCAGGGAAGGTTATGCTGACAGTGTTCTGGGATTGTCAAGGAGGGCTTTTAACCAACTTCAAGAAGAAAGGTGACAATGTAAATTCTGAATCGTACTGTGAAGTTCTATCTGCTTCATGATGCAATTCGAAGAAAACTTCCAGGACTGCTGACTAGAGGCGTGTTGCTTCTTCATGACAATGCCAGACCACATACGGCTCGATTAACTCAGGAGAAAATTAACCAACTAAGGTGGGAAGTTCTGGAACATCCACCTTATAGCCCCGACTTAGCCCCTAGCGATTTCCATCTTTTTGGTCCACTGAAAATCCACCTTGGCGGTAGACATTTTGCAAATGACGCCAAAGTTGAATGTGAAGTGTAAACGTGGTTTAGAAAACAGAGCACGCAGTTCTATGTAGCCGGTTTGGGAGGACTTGTAAAACGATGGGATAAGTGCATGAATGTTGTTGGAAATTTGTTGAGAAATAAAGGGACAATGTATGTATAAAAATAAACTCGTTTCAAGTTATTATCATACTTAGTTATTGTTCTACAGCCATTTGTGATTTACTTATGGACTTCCCCGCATATATGGAGCGATATGAAGGTCTACGCTAGTTGGCATGGGACACAATAATGATGATGACCCCTAGAGTGCCGAGAGATAAAACATGGTTCTTGCACGGATGCACAATTAAGGCGTGTAAAAAGATCCTTTACTTACTTACGTTTATTTATGTGACTTCCGGTGCATGTGTCGGAGAACCAGTGATTGTGAGAGATATAATAGCATGGTCATTCTGTCAAAGACTATTTAAAGTGTGTTGTGGGCACTTCAAAACGGCTGGATTTACTGATAGCGCGGGATCGTTGTTTAAAAGAACAAACAAACAAAACAATTAATACACTGGCCTACCAACACTAGATCCCTGGGTTCCACCTGTATTGGTGACCGAGTTGAATTTTTGTTTGTCATTAACGGCTTTACATAATTTTCCCTATCTGGACCAAATCATTACAAAGGTTGCTCTATGCAATGCTGAAATAACGCCTAATGACTGAAATATTGAGCTAAGGAAAAATTTAATCGCAAGACATAACACTTCCGAACTCTATTCGGTTCTGAAAGATGGTCTCTAAACAAACAATAAATGTGAACAAAACTTGGAAGTTTATGAAATGTGTTAGTTAAGTTAGTGGCATATCCTATACTGAACGTAGCAGTCAACTTCTGCATTTTTTGGCTGTTTTGTGATTCCTGGGCAAGTTTTATGTTCAGTAGTTTACCATTGCTTTCTGAAAGACCGGCACGACCGGCAGTCATACCTTTGTATGGAAACCTACGCAAGGCGGTCTGCTTCCAAATCACTCGCAGCTGTGTTTCGAACAAGTTATGCGGGATTACGAAATACATTCGTAACCCCATTGTCACAGAGCCGGTATGTGTTAACAGAATGCAAATTAGTTAGTTTTCTATAAATCAAGTGATCAAATGAAGAAATTCTTAAAGACATTGGAAGAAAGCAGATGAATATTTAAAATAAAATCCCACCAAATGTCAGCTGTCTTGACATTACCACTGTCAGGTATCTAGATAGAGTAATTATGACTGAAATACGAGACATAAAGATTACGAGTTAGCAGATCGCCGGGCTCACCAAGTATAAAGATAAATAGCACAACTCCGAAACAAGTTAAAGAATTCAAGTATCTTGGAAGTATGATCACAGAAGATGGCAGATTGGACAGAGAAATCGAAATCAGATGTCAAAAAGCTAGTGCACTTACATATCAACTATCACCCTTACTGAAACATCCAAATATACCCATTCCGCAAAACGACAGATAATAAACAGCATATTCACACCAACCCTATGCTACCAATCTCAAACCTGGACTTTATACAAATTCATGACACACATCAAGGTGACATAGTCATCTACACCGATGGGTCAGTGGTGAGAAACAGACGTAGTGGCTGGGGCTTTATTGCAAATGCTAATGGTCGAGTCTTGAAAAAGGAGAGTCTGGCATATGAGACTACGACCTCCAGCATGAGAATGAAGGTGGAGGCAGTAGCAGCGGCATTCCGTTGGCTAGAGGAGACTACTGCAACACACGTTATATTCATTACGAATTCAAAGAGTATGCTTAGTAAGGTGAAGAAAGGAATGTTTCGTGTGGAATGGCTCTCATCGCTTCAGAGGTCACAGATTGTGAGAATTGTATGGATATTGTGCCCTGGCCATGCGGGTTTACGAGGGAATGAACAGGCTGATAGGCTAGCAGGGAAGGCACCTCTTGGTGGAATTTTGCCTATGGACAGGGGGGAGGTGGTCGTGCGCTTGTGGGACCAGGTGGAGAAGGCGGAGGAACAGATTGAGAATCCATATGTGGAAAGAATGAGATTGCGGGGGGGGGGGGGGGGGTCGGCAGGGGTTCTGGAAGAATCTCAAAATTGAGAGGGAAGACCAGGAGAACTTTTAACCAGATAGCGAAGGGAACGATTAGTAGTATGACTTTTCGCTGGCTGTTGAACGAGGGGACGAAGCACGTATGGGAATGTCCTGAGTGCAGTGATGTCGGTTCTTAACTCAACTCAACTCATTAAAGACATTCATTCATTAAAGACAGGGTCTTATATTAGTTTTAGCTTAAAATATGCAGTAAGATATTTTCGAGGGTGGGGGGGGGGGAAGGAAGTCTTATATTATATATATATATATATATATATATATATATATATATATATATATATATATATATATATATATATATATATATATATATATATATATCTTCTTCTTCGTTCATCCGGATTTTTTTTCCGGATGTGACTGCGTTGTGCCTGTTTACAGTAGAGCTGCGTTCTTGCGCCGTTAGGCCGACACATCCGACTTCTGCGGGCATTTGTTGACCGGGTTAACCTTCCCGGGGGGTTTCTTAGGATGTTTGAATCTCACTGTTGTGGTGTTATCCCCCATCCTAGCTGGCCCATATAGAACAGCCAAAGACATCCTGGTCAACCCTCAAGGGAAGGCAGGGGCAGACCATGGGCATTCCCCGCCATCCAAGGAGGCTTCCATACTTGCAGAGCTATCACACAGCGCTCTGGTACTGGGCTCACCCAAGGAATCGTCACGTCCTGCACATGGCTGCTTAGCCTCACTTCCGTATATTGGGCCTTCCGTTCACAATAGGCTGTTCCTCCGGAAACCAGAAGAATGCAGTCTGCAGATGACATCCACACAGTGAGCTTTCGATTAAGACTTTCCACATAATGGATTTGCTATCCAAGCAATATTCCATTTCGTGCCACTAGGACACTTTTTCCACCTTTTATGAAGCCCACACAGTGAGCTTTCGATTCGGACTTTTCACGTAATGGATTTGCTATCCAAGCAATATTCCATTTCGTGTCACTAGGACACTTTTTCCACCATTTACGAAGCCCACACAGTGAGCTTTTGATTCCGACTTTCCACGTAATGGATGTGCTATCCAAGCAATATTCCATTTCATGCCTCTGGGACGCTTTTGTAACCGACATACCTGTGGTATGAAGTGTGGCAGTCTAAATACATCTTCATGCACCTTTAGATGTCAACCTGAATGTAGTTAAAGTAAGCTGTAGTCAACTTGAGCTTGTTGATATCTCCATAGAGCTTGTCCTCAAATGAAGCAGGCATGGGCCAACATATCTTTCTCTGTTCTGCATATATTGGGCACTCCTGTAGCAAATGTTTAGCTGTCATTTTACCAGTTCCACAATTACATTCATCGGTATCTCCTATCTTTAGTTTATTGAACAAGTGGTGTTTCAGCCTGTTATGTCCTGTGCGGAGTCTGAAGATTGCTACTTGTTCTCTTCGGTCGAGTTTGTAATATGCATCATCCTTCTGGTGGCCTGGATGCTCTGATTCCCATTTGGTTTTATAAGTGCTTTTTATAAACCTTTTTGCCTCATTATAGGTTATGTCTATGTCAGGCTGTGGTAATCGTACACCCTCTTTTGCTAGTCTGTCTGCCTCTTCATTTCCAGGTATACTGCAATGTGATGGGATCCACTGTATTACAACTTTTTTGGATTTCTGGCATAGACCATGGAGTGCTGCTCTTAGGTCAGCTAGTTCTGTGCTGTTTTTGCTCCTCAGTATTGAGACAGCTGACTTTGCATCTGTGAAGATAGCTATTTGCTTCTCTTTATTTTCCTCCATCAAGAGCATTTCTGCTGCAGTTTTCAAAGCCTCTACCTCTGCTTTGAAGTTACTTGAAAATTTTCCAGTTGCCACTGATTGTGTTTTTATCACTCCATTTTTTAAATTAAGGAGAATTCCTCCTCCTCCATTTTTAATTGAATCTTTGGCTGATCCATCTGTATATGCATGGGTCCAATTGCTGCTTGGGTAATGTTCTTTTATGTAGTTGAGGGTTATTTTTCTTCTTTCGGTTTCATTCTGAGTGTTCTTTTTCTCAATACCAGGAATGTTTTCTATCATCTCAGGCAGTTGCTGCTGTCTCCAAGCTGGGAAGTTGTCTGCATTGTAAATGGGCTTGACTGTTGATATGTTAAGTATGGGATCTGCCCTAATCTTTCGTTTTGCAGTTTCTACAAAGTTGCTACGCTTCAGTCTTCCTTTTCCAAAACCATTAAACCTGTTATACATAGGGTGGTCTGTCAATCTTCTAAATTTTTCTGCTTGTTGCTGGGCTCTGCTATCTCTTCTGTCCTGCATTGGTTGTAAACAAGTGATCTTTTCTAGTTCATTAATAGGCGTTGTCTTCAGGCTTCCAGTTATGATTCGCATTCCTTGGTTTTGGACTCTACTTATTTTGTTAAAGTTTGACTTAGCTGCTGTTGCCCAAGCTGCAATGCCATATTCCAGTACTGGCCTCACCCGTCCAGTATATAACTTCTTGAGAACTTTCTCATCTGCTCCCCACGTTTACCAGCAAGCTTTTTCATGATTGCCATTCTCTGCCTTGCTCTTGTTCGATTTTTCTCAACCTGTGTCTTCCATGTCAGGCGACGATCAAAGGTGACTCCTAAATAGTTTGGATTTTCTTCATGGCGCAATATTTTTCCATTCAATACCAGCTTAGGTTGCTGAGTTTTATTTGAGAGGGAGAACACTGTGCATGTTGTTTTCTCCTCACTTATCTTCACTAGCCATGATTTTGACCAGTCCTCTAGCGCTAATAAGGCTTGCTGTATTCTGCTGTTAGCTGTACTAATATATTCTTCAGATGTCCATATGGCTAGGTCATCTGCAAAGGAGGATGTGTGTACTCTGGCTGGAAAATTTTCTGTGATGTCATTTATATATGCTAGGAATAATGTTGGTGAAAGAACTCCTCCTTGAGGGACACCTTGCTCCAACAGCATCATTTTGCTTGTTTGTCCTTGTACTTTTGTCCTGGCAGTTCTGTTCTCAAGGTAGTGGCTGATCCATTTATACATTTTTCCACAAACATGCATTTTTTGCAGTTTTACTTTCAGTCCTTCCTTCCATACTTTATCAAATGCTTTTTCTAAATCTATCCAGACTGCTAGTGTGTGCTTTTTCTCTTGGAAGGCATCCTATATTTCCTGAGCTATATAGGTTATTTGATCTTCAGTGGATCTGTACTTTCTTAATCCTGCTTGGTGTGGTGTTAAGAGTTTGTTTTCTTCCAGATGCCATGTTAGCCTGCCATTGATAATGCGTTCTATTAATTTTCCGACACAGCTAAGTAGACTGATAGGTCGATAGCCATTTGGTTCTTCCAGGTCTTTTCCTTTCTTTGGGACTGGTATTAGTATAGCTTCCTTCCATGCCTGTGGGACTATTCCTCTCTTCCAGCTGTTATTTAGGACTGCTAGTAGTTTCTTCTTTGCCTTGGTGCCTAGTCCTATTAGCATTTCATTTGTGATTCCATCCTTTCCTGGTGATTTCTTCTTTTTTAGGGTATTCATTGCCTGTTCAATTTCTTTCATTGTTAGATTTGCCATCATATATTCTGCTGCTGTCTCTGTATTTCTATGATGTATCTGTTTGTCTTTGCTTGCTTTCTTCTGTTTGGTTGTAATATCAATGTGGTTTGCATTTGCATAGTGTTCCATTAGTGCATTTGCAGCCTTTTTTCCTGTAAGCAAGGCATTTCCTTGTTTAATTGTTATTTGTTTGTTTCTAGGTCCTTCATTGTTCATGGCTTTCACTAGTTTCCATAGTTTGTTTCCATCCCTGTCAAAATTCAGGTTTTCTGTTTTTTCCCTCCAACAATCTCTTGTTGTTTGATTTACTGTTCTTTTATATTTTGCTGAGATGGCTTTGAGAGAGATGTTCGCTTCAATTGTTTGTTCTCTCTCTGCTGTCTTCCTGGCATCTTCAACTTTGTCCTCCAAACTTTGTAGTTCTTCAGTCCAGTATGGTTTGTAATTTTTCCTCGCTCCTCTTGGAATGGACTCAGTGGCTGCCTGTATTATCGCTCTGTTTAGGATTTCCACCATTTGCTTTATGTTGCCATATCGTGTATTTATGTTTTCACAATATTTGTCTGTTAGTATGGCAAATCTGTCCCAATCTGCTCGTTTGTAATTCCAGCGGGGCAAAGGCTTTTGCTCCTGTGGAACATACTCCATATTCATTACAAGCTTGATTGGTCTGTGGTCACTACCTGCTAATTGGTCCAGCACATGGCGATCGATTTTGTGGAGGATGTCTCCTGTGCAGAAAGCTAAGTCTGGAGTAGAAGTGGTAAGCCATCTTCTGGAGTAGAAGCTCGGTGTGTCATCCGCTTTGTTGAGTAGATGGAGATTTGAGTCTATTTCCCAGTCCTCCAATTCATCTCCTCTTTTGTCAGTATCTGGGTATCCCCATCTTTCTGAACGGCTATTAAAGTCTCCGACAATAATGCAGTTTGTGTCAGTTATTTTCATGTTTGAGAGTGTAAGGTCCTTATCTGCTGGGCTATACAGATTGTAGATTCTTATTTTCACGTCCTTTATCATTATATCAACACCTATAATTTCCGTTTGGTTGTCAGAGATCACAGATGCTTCGCTGCAAGGTATTGTATTTCGTGTAAGTATTAGAACTCCTCCTTTGTGTCCTTCACGGTCAAAACGTGTGGCCTGATATCCTCTGACTAAGAATTTGTGATTGGCGTTGAGGTGTGTCTCTTGAATGCATGCCACATCTATTCTATCTTTATGAAGACGCTGTGTTAGGGAGTCTTTCTTCTTGTAAACTCCTTCGGCATTCCACTGTAGTATGTTGAGTGTCCGGGGTATTTGGTCAATAGCTCTTAACCTACTCCTCTGTGCCTTGACTCCACAGCACAGGGGAAGGTGACCACCAGTAGTCATGGGTGGACCCCCTCGAGGCAGGGGGCCCGGCACTATCGCCGCCTGATGGAACTTCACGGGATTAGCACCATAACGATTAATTTTGATTTGTGACATCATGAATTAAGTTACGTTGCACTGCTTTGTCAAGCCTGTGGCTCAGTACATCCGATTTCGACAAGCATTTTTCGGGATGCTTTCCCTAGCCTTTGACTGTCCCCAGTCTACCTACAGGGCAGCAGGTTTGTGCGTCGCTTCGTCTGGTCCCTCTCCCTTGACCTGTCCGACATGGGTGACCCTACCAGTAGCTGTGCTACCGTCGGCATAGCTCTTGGGGTCATTGGAACGTGCAAGCCCCTCTACCTCGTCAAGGTGGACGCACGGCAGAGGGGATATATATATATATAACATTTCTGAGATACAAAAATCTACATTTATTCATGTACAAAATTCTACATTGATTAAAATACAGTCATATAATCTTATATATAAATTAGGATCTCCGTCTATCTGTCTGTATGTATGTATGTATGTCCTTTATACGTTCGCGAACGGCCCATCCGATTGAGATGAAATTTTTTACACGCCTTCCTTTCATTCCAGCGCTGCCAACTGTCGTATTTTTTTTTCTTCTTATATGATGATGATGATGAAAGAATCCCCGAACCAAAACGCTAGGGAAAGGGAAGAAATCACGTGACTACACAGAATCGTCACACGGCAATCATCATCATCTTCAAGTGCCGTGCCGGCTGGCGTAGCGTTCAACTCTGCAGCTGATATATATGCCTCCATGACACGGCAATATCAATAACAATTCATCTTTTTATGTGTAAGGAAGTTATCTACAGTCTTAGAAAGGGAAGAACAATCAATGGAAGTGACCAAATCACAGAACCTAGCGAATATGAATTCGAATGGCAACCTCCTCCTCCTCTCCTTCCTCTCCTCTCCCCTCCCTCCACCCTCTCCTCTACCTTCCCTCCTCCTCCTTCTTCTCCCTCCTCCTCTCTCCTCCTCCCTCTACTCCCTCCGCCTCCTCCCCTCCACCTCCCTCCTCCCTCTACCCTCCTTCCTCCACCTCCTCCCTATCCTCCTCCTCCACCTCTTCCTGCCTCCTCTACCTCCTCCCCCTCCCTCCTCCTTCTCCCCCTTCCCTTCTCCCTCCTCCTCCCTCTCCTCCTCCCTTCTCCTCATCCCTCCTACTCCCTTCTCCTCCTCTCCTCCTCCTCTCTCCTCCTCCCTCCTCCTCCTTCCTCCACATCTCTCTTTCTCTCCTCCTCCCTCCTCCTCCTCCCCCCTCCTCCTTCTTCCTCCTCCTTCTACCTCTTCCTTCCCTCCTCCTTCTCCCTCCACCTCCTCCCTCCTCCTCCCTTCTCCTCCTGCCCCCACCTGCGTTCTCCTCTCCCTCCCCTTCACCTCCTCCTCCCCCTCCCTCCTCCCCCCCCTCCTCCCCCTCCTCCCTCTTCCTCCTCCTCCTCCTTCACCCTCCTCCCTCCTCCTTCTCCTCCTTCACCCTCCTCCTCCTCCTCTCTCCTCTCTCCTCCTCCTCCTTTCCTCCTCCTCCTCCCTCTTCCTTCTCCCTTTCCCCCCTCCTTCTCTTAATCCCTCCTCCTCCCTCCTCCTCCCTCCTATTCCTTCCTACTCCTCCTCCTCCCTCCTCCTCCTCTCTCCGCCTATCTTCTTCCTCATTCCTCCCTCCCTCCTCCTCCCTCCTCCACTCTCTTCCTCCTCCCTCCTCCTTCCCTCTTCCTCCTCCTCCTCCTCCTCCCCTCCTCCTACCTCCCTCCCCCCCTCCTCTTCCTTCCTCCTTCGCACTCCTCCTCCTTCTACTCCCTTCTCCTCCTCCCCCTCCTACCCCTCCCCTCATCCCTCCCCCTCATCCCTCTCTTCTTCCTCCCTCCTCCTTCTTCCTCCTCCTCATCCCTCCTCCTCCTTTCCTCCTCCCTCCTCCTCCTCCCTCTACCTCCTCCCTCCTCCTCCCTTCACATTCCTCCTCCCTCTTCCTCATCCCTCCTCCTCCTTCCTCCTCCTCTCTCCTCCTCCTCTCTCCTCCTCCCTCCTCCTCCCTCTACCTCCTCCCTCCTCCTCCCTTCACATTCCTCCTCCTCCCTCTCCCTCCTCCTCCCCCTCATCCTCTTCCCTCCTCCTTCTCCTTCTCCCTTCTCCCTCCGCCTCCTCCCTCCTCCCACTCTCTCCTCCTCCCTTTCCCTCCTCCTCCTCCCTCCTCCTCTTGCGTTCTCCTCCTCCCTCCTTCTCCCTCCTCCTCCCTCTTCCTGCTCCCTCCTCATTCTCCCTCTTCCTCCTCCCTCTTCCTGCTCCCTCCTCCTACTCTCTCCTCCCTCCTCCTCCCTCTCCCTCCTCCTCCCTCTCCCTTCTCCTCCCTCTCCTCCTCCTCCTCCCTCCTCCTCCTGCGTTCTCCTCCTCCCTCCTGCTCCCCCTCCTCCTCCACCCTACTCCTCCCTCCTCTTCCTAATCCCTCCTATTCCTCCCTATTCCTCCTGTCTCCTGTCTCCTCCTCCCTCCTCTTCCCTCCTCCACCTCCCTCTTCCTCCTCCCTCCTCCATTTACCCAAGACAGACAGACAGACAGATAGTCGGGAACGGGATCTTATATGACTACTTATATGATTTAAATGAGATGCTCTCCACCATGGGCTGGGCCGGGTCAGACAGACAGACAGACAGATAGATAGACAGACAGACAGACAGACAGACAGTCGGGAACGGGAACTTATATGACTACTTATATGAATTAAATGAGATGCTCCCCACCAGGAGTTGGGCGATGCCGGGCCGGGTCAGACAGACAGACAGATAGATAGTCGGGAACGGGAACTTATATGACTACTTATATGAATTAAATGAGATGCTCCCCATCAGGGTCTGGGCGAAGCCGGGCCGGGCCAGACAGACAGACAGACAGATAGACAGACAGACAGACAGATTGTCGGTAACGGGAACGAGAACTTATATGACTACTTATATGAATTAAATGAGATGCTCCCCACCAGGGTCTGGGCGAAGCCGGGTCGGGTCAGCTAGTCTTCTTATATAACACGAACGACGTATTGAATTATGAACCACACCCTTTCATTAGCAAGTGCGCACCAGTGGTGTCTGTACTCCGACTGGCCAGTCGGCAACAATTCTCTCATTCTAGTTGACGATCTTAACTATGGCTTATTTTAGGGGTAGGTGTCGGATATGTAGAGATTGATGGCTCAAACCCAAAGAGAGAAAGGATACAAAGTCCTTTTCCCCAATTGTGACATGTTTGATTGAGTTGTCAGAGGACCTAGTTAGTAGGGTTCTCTGGAGATATATCTTGAATAATAAATAACAAGATAAAGGATATGATTTAGCACGTTTTGTCTAGAGGTCACTCAAATGAGCTAATCATTCCCGCAATAGCCTTTTTGGAGAACCATTTTTCTTTTGGCTCAAACCCCCACTGTGAGACCACTATGTATCTACACAGAAATTTATATAAGAAGTAAACTAGTTCACCCAAGGCCAGAGAAGATCTGAACTATTAGCGCCTGTACAACTGAGGATCCCTCTCACTCATTATACTGTTGACAGTGTGCTGTTCGTCCGTCACATAGATCTTTTCTTATTTATTTTGTCAGTATGACCTATATCAGTTTTGTCCAATTTTACTAGGACTGTAGGATTCAGTGATTTGTAGGCAAACACATCAATAACTGTACATTACATCTGTTGGACAAGACATCTACATGACAGTTTCTTGACAAAAGTGGGACATACATTCACAAGGAATTGTTTACACCACAATTGTACAAGACACACATCATAAGAGATACTTGACAACATCTATACAAGACTTTTCACAATATGTATAATCAACCACAGCACTTAGGAAAGTCACCAGAGACAACACTTGACAGCAAATGTAAAATGTACAAGAAATTCACTGGGGACATGTACTTCAAACACTGGTTCACTAATTACACAATTTATTGAGTTGATGGTGAGTCGAGTGATGACCATTGTCTCATCTCCTGTCATGTCAACACTTCAATTATTGCATAGAAATGCAAAAAAAATATGTCACACATGCATGTAGAGAAACATGATACACCACCTCCCTTTTACTCCACCAACTAATAATAAACTCTCCTCTTCCTCTCCTCTCTAATCACCACTACACCATTGACTTTTATCCTTTCCTCTACTGTTAATGAGGGAAAACCAAAAATAAGCCATAACCTGGGGCAAGCATAGGGACCTTCTGCTCCACTGGTCTGTTTAATCCTTTTAGCACCTATGATGGTGTTGGACAGCTCAGGTTGCAGTTCTCCCCATGATGATTTTCCAAGTCTGACTAATTATCCCCTACTGTCACAGTTTGAAGAAAAGCTAGAGCCTTGTCTTTCACTGGTGAGTTGACTGTTTATGAAGTTGAGACTTAGGATGTTGTTCTCCTTTTCCTGTAGAGGAAGATCTAAGATACAAATATGTCCCAGTCTTCTTCCTTCTCCTCAGTCTATCTCACGTACTTTACATACAAGTCTTCATTCTGAAACACTGTGTGAGCACCAGGCTGGAGATTAACTAAGATAAGTCCTAGCCAAACAATCCATTGTCCCAGTCATTTCACCAGACGTCTTGAATGAGGTGAACCACCATAGACTTGTTGTTTAGTTCTCAGATGTCATCGATAATTATGATCACTGAAGTCTTCAGAACTTTTCTTCTCCCTTATTTATATCCAGCTGTTTGAGAGCTGAGCTGAAAGTCTCTAAGAAATTCCCATATTGTGGGTTCTAGAAGATTTCACTTATAGAGAGTTGATTCTGGATTCTTGGACTACTGGTTAGTTTTCCCAGATGATATATGGATGCCTCCCCTCCATCCTCCTGTTCTCTGTCAATATACAAAATGGCACAACATCTCTTTACATATGTTAAAAGATAATGTTATTATACATCAACAGACACAGATTGGGGATGGGGAGGAAAAGGATGGGTGTGGTCCCAACACACCTCTCCTAGTTTGATGATGATGTGAATTTCACTGTGATGCACTGTGGTAATCACAAGACCATATGCTGAGACAGGGTAGCTTAACACAATTACAAGCATTCATGTGGTCTAAGTTCCACCATGTTTGAACCACAGTAGACCTGGGCACAAGGAGGACCAGACACAGTACAGCAATCATTGTGACATAGCAACATGGGACAGGCATTGTGAAGGGAAATGGAAAATAGGCATTTACAACTGCAATATGTATTAACTAATGGCATTTACCCAATTAGCAGACCAGACATCCATTCCTATGGTTGTCATGTTGGTGCATGAATGTCCTATTCCATATACACTTACACAGCAATGCCAGACCTCACCCCTCTCTCAGACAGACCTGACTCACAGGTACATCATCTTTATCATCATCATGTGCTCTTTCCCCACTGAGTAATTTTCATGTCTACTACAGTAGGTAACAGAAGCTCAATTGCATAACAACTGTTCACATATGCACCAAAGCACATATGGGAAAAACATGTTTAGTCCTTGTAAATTTGCATGAGCCATACATTATATTCAGCCAACTAAGACACAGGTTCACACACCTATGGTTCTCTTAGGAACTAGTTTATATGAACCATCCAACAGTAGAGGTAACAGTGTAATACTTCAAAGAGAAATTGTATTAATTCTCTTGAGCATATAGCCACCAGGCATCACATGGACTTAGCAATTCTGGCGTGCCACACACAACCTGTTTACATATGGATATTGAGGCATCTTTCCTTCCACTAGATGTGAGAGGCTATTTATTAAATCACCAACTCACTCACTCCATCATTCTCAGCGTTTTACAAAGGAACGTGTACATGTTTCATCACTCATTCCAATCCAGACTGCCATATGTTAACTCGCGAGAGCAAAGGTACAGTTGATTTAAGAATAAGTCATCCTAGGCATGAAGAATGCACAAGGGGTTTGGGTTTGCGAATTTGCATGAGTGTGCCATACATTCATCAAGCATACGCAACCAGTCACATCAAGGGATTGATATGCATTTGGAGTATACAGCGTGAAAGACATGTCAAGGTGGAAGAAGCAGTATCCAGAATACTGGCGCACAGAAGTTAGGTTTTCCACTTTCAAATTTTATTCATATAATACTCTTATATTCTTCTCTTTCGTTCACTAGGTCTAGCCACAACATTAAAGTATGTTTTAAAGTGGTACCTGTTGTCCAGAGAACAATATATTATTGAATCTTTTAGGGCATTTTTGTCAACACATCACAAAATAGCTACCGCTCCAGTTGGAATCTTGGCTCGAACTGCCAAATTTACAAAGGTGGCCCAGAAACAGCGTGGGCTCATTACCTATTAGCCAATGAAAACAAGCGCATACCTCTGCCCTCCCCCAACTCGTTCTAGAACATACGATCTAAGAATAGCCCTTATATTTGGGATGGTCCCCGTTAAGACTTAAAGAATCTTTATGAAATGTGTCGGACTGGGAATGGGGAATTCTGTTCCATCATGCTACACCAATTTGATCCTGACCGTTTAATTAATTTAGCTGTGCTGACTCAATTGTTTGAAACCAGAAATAGAGTTTTAGAGAACCAAGGAATACCTTCAGGAAATAACTGAAAAAGTTTTTACTGAGTATCCAAAATATCCCTTTAAGTTGTTCCTTGCCTCTCCTCTACCAACGAAATAATTATACCTAAGAGTAGTTTAAATTAAAACAATTTGACTTTGACAAGTAAAAATTGCACTCATGAGAGGAAAAGACTTAATTATTTTTCATCATTATATTACTACTACATATTGAGTAATAAACAGAAATGTTTGAAAAAATTAATTACAAATGCATCAATTACATCCACGAAAAATCAGAAATCACGTACATCCAGATTTTTACACATAGTTTCCACAGCGACTCCCCTCCTCACATAGCATTGAGATTACAGGTAAATTAGTCATTACTTTTCCTACAGATCTTCTGTGGTAGAATTCTGAAAAATAAATGTTTCCTGCCCCCTTTGTCTTGACCTGTGGGTTGCGGATTCTTGCTTTAAACTGTCATTGTGTTTTAAGTTCCTCTTCAGTGTGTTATTTCTTCCCGGTTTGTAGGATATTCTAAGTGGCTCTAGATTTCCATGTTTGGCAGGTAAGTCATGTTTAAAGAAATGTTACCTCTCCTAATACAACTGGAACTTTCGCAGGTGGATTTGGTTCTGCCCTACTCTCTCACAGAGCAATTAGCAAAGCTGCTGCTATCACACTTTCAGTCAAGCTTTTGCCTTCACCAAGTCCTGCATTCAATCTAGTCAGATCTGGATCTAGCGGTCATGAACCACTATCTGAAATTTCAGCATCAATCATAAATCTAATGATATCATCAATATGAACATCAGAAATTAAATGCTGTATCTTTCAAGAAAAACACACGTGGAATCAATAGAATGAATCTTGTTCTTAGAGAAAATAAACATAGAAGAAAGATAGTCTTGGTGTTCTCAATTAGTTATCATCAACATAGTTGTTTGCTCTCCCTCCAATATTCCACTATCAGGTGTTCAAGGTTTAATTAGCAGATGTGCAGTTTCATCTTCACCTATGCCTGTCCTTCAGGTCTATAGTTTAAGTAATACCTTGATTGATTTGGAATTTGACAATTATGTTGACCATTCTCTTCTATACCTAGTTTAGTTCTCTACATCTTTATCTATTCAAGAAAAAGGTTCTCATACATTATGGATTTTGCAAATTATTTCCCATTGCAATGAATATTTGCTTATAAACAATATAAGTACATTATGGTATTAATTCTTGTTTAGTATTCAGGTGAATTATTTTCTAATCCAAAGTTTTTCGGCGAGTATATTCTCTCCTCTTCACCGTGTATATACTAAGCTTGTACTTCATGTATCATCATCATCATCATCATCATCATCATCATCATCATCATCATCATCATCATCATCATCATCATCATCATCATCATCATCATCATCATCATCATCATCATCATCATCATCATCATCATCATCATCATCATCATCATCATCATCATCATCATCATCATCATCATCATCATCATCATCATCATCATCATCATCATCATCATCATCATCATCATCATCATCATCATCATCATCACCATCACCACCACCACCACCATCATCATCATCATCATCATCATCATCATCATCATCATCATCATCATCATCATCATCATCATCATCATCATCATCATCATCATCATCATCATCATCATCATCATCATCATCATCATCATCATCGTCGTCGTCGTCGTCGTCGTCGCCGCCACCGCCACCACCACCATCATCATCATCATCATCACCATCATCATCATCATCATCATCATCATCATCATCATCATCATCATCATCATCATCACCACCACCACCACTACCACCACCACACCACCACCACCACCACCACCACCACCATGATGATGATGATGATGATGATGATGATGATGATCATCATCATAATCATCATCATCATCATCATCATCATCATCATCATCATCATCAATCATCATCATCATCATCATCATCATCATCATCATCATCATCATCATCATTGTCATGGTTTCATTATATCATTGTCATTACAGTCATTATCATTATATCATTATTATCATCCCGACAATAGGAATGTTGTAACATGAAATACAAAGAGGGTTCTTGCTTAAGATCCAAAACCAGATGCTTGTACTATGAGTAATGTAGTATAGGTTGCGTCGTGCTTAGAGCACGAAACTAGATGATAGTAACATGAATGATATTTTATACGAAGGGTTGTCATGCGTCGGAGTGTACTAAATTAATAATTAGGGTATGCTTTATGCCGAACAAGTTCTCTGGTGATAGAATGACATTCCACATCAAAACTGCCTACTATCATGAGATTGACTGTTAGCTCATACTCCCTCCTTTCCAGCATTAACTTTTCTTCACTCATACTCCGCATTCAACAGACATAACATTTAGAGGTGCATGGATGATCATACAGGAATCATTCATCAAACATCATTCATGTAAGGTGAGTAATTATACTTATGTGATTTCCCAATGATAACTTAAAATGTTTAACATCATTGATATCACGATGAAATCTCTCATTTCACAATCATTCATCAGACACATCATACCTGTAGGAATGACAATTAGTATATGCCTGTGCTTTACACATGATAAATTCACACATTTAACAAAAATTACATTACATTAGAACCTAATTCATGCTCATCCTCATCCTTCATCAGAAATTATAATATTTCCTGGATGATAATAGCCATACTGATGTGGGGTTACAAATAATACATTCACATCTGTCTAACAATAATGAAATCACACACGAGTCCTCACAGACGTGTTCTCAGGAATGACATAGATTTATGTGATCATTAGACATAATTATGAGATTCTCAAAGGATACAGCCTCCTGTGTAGCAATAATGAAAATACACATGGATCCCCCCGATCTTATAGAGTTATATGATATACTCAATCCACATTCAGACATTCTAACACGCCAGTTGACTAAGTATTATTGTGTGTCACAAATATTAATTCCATATGCTTAAAACATTGAAAATACATTTGACTTACCACATGGGTGCTTCAATTCAACACAAAAAATTATATGAATCTATTTGGTTCTCACGTGTTAATGAAATACAAGAAAACTTCTTGTTTGTCCATGTGCTCATGTAAGAAAAATGTACTTGACTAATGTGCTCATGTAATTAAAAATACTTGACTATTACACATTACACTAATTTCTCTATCAGTGTCGGAACATGTAAACTAGTTTTAAATCTTAAGTCACTCACCACTCTAAATCCCTGCTGATTTACCTACTTAAGAAATAAATGTACAACTTGGACTAATGTTTATACATTAAATCAGTTGTTTACCATGGAGAAAAATAAAACTCACTATGGTTATTCTTAATGGACAGTTTACCCATAGGCTATGAGATCTGAACATATTATTTAGTTCTTACTAAATTAATTTCTTAAGAACTTACAACATGGTTTTACAATACTGACTTACTACTCTTCTTCTGGGCAAAAGACTCACAGACTAAACTAAAATTTAAAATATATATTCTATTTACCCTCATCCGAATAGGATGGCTTCCAACACTTCGGCGACAAGTTTCCGAATCTGGATGCGATGTTGTAGGCTGATGTTTCCTATCTTCATTTAAAATACTTATATTTAAATATTATGTTTAGGCATATTTCATCACCCCGTCCGCTATCTCAGATCTTCTCCTCGCCTTGTGCTGGGTTGGTTAACAAACAAACAGTTTCATTGCCGGCATGCGGTATTTATTTAGTTTAGTTATGTTCCGGTGGTGACGTCACAATGAGTCGATGAAAATGTAGGATTTATAGCAGCGGGGAACACATTAGCCCTGATGCGGTGTCAAACTTTAATTGTCGACGGGAAATATTTACAGTACGTTACGCTTGTGCAAATTAAATATATCACAGTAGGTCTTATATTAAAAGCATCCTAAAATATCGTGCTAGGGCTTATTATAGGGGTAAGTCTTATTGTCTGGGAATCACAGTATTTCGCCATCTGACACGATCACCATTGATAAGCACACAAAACCCATTACCATCACAATATGGCAGGTGTTTTGCAGAAAGTGGTTGCCATCTCAGACCGCCGGAAAGATTCTCAATCTTTCGCCAGTTCCCAGACTCATACATTTTCATGACAAGGATGAGTTTACTGTCTTGTATCCACCGTCTTGCGTCTTGTTGTTCGAGAACTATCTTCTTCTAGAAACCACGCCTTTCATTACTGTTATTTTTAAACCAATGTTGCTCTTAATAAACCTAAGTATTTCAGTTTCATAGTAATGGCGATATTTATGAGTTAGTTTTCTTAGATATTCGGATCTTGTAATTTGTCAGTATTTTTGCTTTTCTATATACGTGATATTCTAACAAAAATTATATAATATTTAGGTTCAAAAACCGCGATTTTCTTCTTTGGTGATTGCGAAGTAGTTATAACTGAAACAATAACAGACATTATGCATCCCGATTATAACTTAATAGGACCGTGTTTACATACAAAAGAGATAGTGTTATAATAATTACTATAAATTATTTACCAGCTAGGTAATACTGTATCTTCTCCATTAAGCAAGTAATGTAAGTGAAGTAATTAAAAGGCCAATTTACACGACGACGGAGCATTGGCCTTATGATGCTTGGCCCATGTGTGTATATACCAATAGCCATGCGGTGAACGATGTGGTCAGTATAACGGTGGTAGTCCTCACTTCCCAAGATATTTCCTTGTACCTATCTAAGGCCAGGTAGATCTGGGAGCCCAGTTCAATTTTTAAAATCCGGTCCTGTGCGGATTCGAACCCATTACTACCAGGCCGTCAGGCGAGCGTCTAGTAACAACGCGCCTCTTGAGCTTGGTCAGTAGCAGACATACATTTCTGAAATCTCTGCTGATTCTGCCTGCTTCATGGCGAAGGTGTTACGGACGCAGTTCGTAATCCCGCATACCAAGTTCGAAACATAGATGTTGGCGATTTGGTAGCAGGCCGCATTGCATTAGATTTTTATGAAAATGGTATGAGTATCAGTCGTTCAGAAAGCAAAGGCAAACTATTGGACGTAAACTTGCCAAGAGACGACAAACAGCAAAATAATGCTAAGGTTGACTGCGACGTCCTTTAAAGGGTATGCAACTAACTAACTTCTGACTCTGACTGATATTTCCTTAACGTAACATAAGGATCTCGGTGGCGTGTGGTTAAAACGTCTGCCTCGCGTTACGAAGGTTGTGGGTTCGAATCCGGCCTACGTCGTTCGGTACACTAGTGCAGTTTTCACGGAGACTCCTGGGTGTCGTCGCTAGAGCTACGGAATTCGTGCTTTGTGTGAGGCTTTCAACAGGCCGCCCCGCGGAAAGCAACCACGCCAAATAAGATAAAAGCCGGTGCAATGAAGTCGATCCTCTTGCCTTGTAACGGATTCAATGCCAGACAAAATGTAGGACTGGACCAAACATGGCACACAATCACATGAACAAGTATAATCATGTACATTTCCATTCACTGAGCATTGACATTGCGTAATACAGGGTAGATTTTCAATGACTGTGGGGTTTTTGAAAATATTGCCGTTCCCAGTTTTGTATTCACCCTCTATGGAGTTCATGCAACATAAAAGGTAAATACAAAACTTGGAACGGCAATATTTTCAAAACCTCCACCATTAACAATACACAATGTATGACACGAAACAAAACATATAACACGATGACCTAATATGCCGATATATCATCCTTTTGTGCAAATGGGAGGTCACATGTGGCGATATATTATCCTTCGGCATTGAATCAGTTAACTTAAAAAAAAAAAGTAACACATTAACTGGCAGTGAAAAATAAAAAAGAGGTAAACAGTTTCAAATAATCAAAGATAAATATACACAACACAGGTATGTGACGAAACGGATAAATATCGTAAGATCTCTGCATAATAGCCCTTTGAAGGGAGTGCCATGCGTTGGTCTCCCTTTAATTTAATGTCAATTAATAGGGGAGTTCCCTAGAAAAGTAGTGCGGGGGCGGAGCTATTCTAGTTATTTATAGAAGAATCTAGAATGTTCCCCCAAGTGCGTACGTGGTTTTGATCTCTAAGTTCACGAGTGTGTTGTGCAGCACGGGTTGGAGGAATCCATCGTGACTCTGGTTTTCTTCATGAATCATGAAAGTCACGCAGCCCGTGTAGGCGAGTGGAAGGCGGACTGACGTTGTCGGAGTCAGTCGCCCACCAGACCTCAGCGTGGAGAGATCATGGCCAGCAGGCTGCAGTAATTTGGATGTCAATAGTCGCGGCCAGAGCGGACATCTGCAGTCAAAGTTTGTGATGTTTCAATCACAGGTTAGTTGAGTACTTATTCTATTATTTAATTGTTGTCGTGATGCCGTGATGATTCCCGGAATGAATTAATTGCCATCGCAAAATTGAGTTGTCGCGTAGCGTTATCCGTTACAGTTGGCGGTTTGCATTTTTAAGTAGGCTTTATCGATCAGCAATGTAATGTGTTACCTGACGGAACAAGCCGTATTCCACAGCGAGTGGTGTGTAAATAAAATAGGCCGAACGATGTGCGTTACAGTGTGCAGCAGTTACGGGTTTGGTTTATTCATTACGCAGGCAAGGCGACAGTTTGTCCGTCATGACATCAACATGCTAGACGCTGTAAATGATAAGGTATAGCTTATTATTAGAAATGTGTAATGTGCTTCGTGACATTAGAATGGTAACGTACTTGTTCTATCAGTGATGGTGATTTTTCGAGGAATCAAGGTGAAATCAGCAGTGGTGTATTTGCTGTGTGCAGATAGCACTGTTATTCCGCGTAAGCCGAATGGCGTTGCATCGGTAGGATACCAATTGATAAGAAGTACTCATGATACTATTGTGACTGCTTGTTGTCCTGTCCGTCCGCCAGGATGACCGTGCGTGTTACATCTTACGTTTGTCTAGGCAGAGGGAGGTAGGCCGGTACCCCAATCCGATCGGTACTAGGTCCGACCCAATGCAATCGTGCATATCCGATGAGTGAACATACCCGATCGAGGGTGATGCGGCACTCCGTAATTCGAGGCCGAGGTGTCTAGATAGATCGAGGTTTGAACCTAACCGTTTCTGTCTCTAATATTCTACTCTTCTGGAACCCTGACTCGGTTCATGGAGTACTTGGAGTACTGCCATGAGGTAGTAGTTGGGAGGGGCATAGTGGAGTCTGGAGGTTTGCTACATTGGATGACGTGACTTAAGTAGTCACGGGACAAGGTACACGAGACCCACAGTAGCTGTGGGAAAGTGTAGTGGTGGATGGCCACCACAGCTGTGCTCGACCGGCACAGGGATGACTGACCTGAAAGATAGTCAGTGAATAAGAGGGCAACTCAGGATCTGGGGCAGGGATCCCAGACCTGACACTATGGCTGTGATATGATTTTGCTATTTAAGTGTAACAAGTCATGAGTTCTCCTTAGTTAATGCTATAGTAATGAATTATCAGGAGTATAATTCATTATGGACATATAGTTATTAATGTGTGTAATTCATCAGTCCATGGGTTAAGGGATTGATGAATTGATGAGTCTGTCAGGAAGGAGATGTCCGGCTGGACACCTTCTCGATACAGTAATCCCTACACTGAAAGGAAAGTAAGTGTATATGTTGATTGATGATGGAAGATGAAACCGGATTGGACTGGCACCAGGCGAAGGATGCTTGACAGAGTCATACAGTCGACTCTGGTGCTAGGGGTTATATGTAGCCCAGAAGTGTTACTTGACTGAACAGGTGTGCTATTGCTTTTTCTACCATCATTATGCCTATATATTATAGTTACTAGGTAGATCTATGATGTGATGATTTCATACTCATGTTGGTAGACATGAGGAATGTCTGAGAGGCAGGTGACAGGGTGGAGATGCTGGTAGTCTTTGTTGTAGTTGAGTACTCACACCAACCTCTCCGTGTTTCAGGATCTGTTATTACTATACAGAAGAAGATTCGAGAGCTGCACCATGAGCTCTATGGGCCCACTCATTCCAGTGCCTATCCAGAAGTTGATTGAGGCCATACTGGGAGTGGTTGTCTGAGTCTGCGAGATCAATGTTGGAAGGAGCTGAGTGCTGAATAAGTCGGTAGGTCTAGGGTAGGACCTCCGTCAAGAGTCCGACGAGTGTCATCCGATCCTGAGAGGATCCAACACTGAAACGTCTGGTGATTCAAGCCAGTGAAGCACTGGTGACATTCAGTCTCTGTGTAAACCTTGGTGATTGCAAGGTAGTGAACTTTCAAGTTGTGCAGAGTGATCATTGTTACCGGTCGCCATGACCTGTGTTATATGCTTCTGGCCCGGCTGGGTTATGGGACACCATGTATCAGTTGATGCTTACATAGTGTTTTTACATTGGTTACCTTTATGAAGCCAACATGTGGTCCAGTGAACTAGGACATTGATTACAACATTGGTGGAAACACCTGAGTGACATGGTTGTGAAGGTAGGGAGTTACCTCATGCCAACGTTATGAACTGTTGACAATGTTTGTGAAGGTAGGGAGCTACCTCATGCCAACGGGATGAACTGTTGACAGTGTAGGCTAGGTTGTGATTACTACCCATGGATCAGGGTAGGTACATAATACTGTGTGAAGATCTATTGTCCAAGGACATGGAACTAAGGTGAAGTGTTTAGTCACCTGATAGACTTTACCAGTGACATTGTGTGTTCGGGTGGAGCAACCGCTTATTGTGTAGGTGACATATCAGTGTGTGGGTCACTGATGAGATAGAAGAGTGACCTGGCTCTTGTGTATTTTGAGACGGTGCTACATGTATTTTTTCTGCAAGTGGGAGACCGCTAATGTTCTAGGGTCGGCCCAGACTTCATCAAGAGTGTGACAAGGGAAATAGTACGACAGCAAGGAAGGATCCTTGTTCATCAGTGCAGTGTCCGTCAGGCAGTGGTACGGCGCTTGATCAGCCCTTGCTTGGTTCTCTGGGTGAAGAGGGAACTTTGGAGAGGCAGCAGACCTTGGAGTTCCAGTCCACTGGAGGAGCCTGGGTGAGTCGCTACCACGACTGGACAACCGCACGAGCTATCGTCCGCCTCCATGATGAATACTCATCTGCGTCTGTGATCTTGTACATAGTTCTTCTAGTCTGGCTTTCAGCCATCCTTCTCTGTGTTGTGGTTGACGTAGTTCAGAATTAAATTTTTGTTCTCTTAGCTATGACTTTGTGCAGTGATATGACTGGTGTCTGGTCCGAGCCCCCTTGGGGTTTGGAACCCTAGGTGAGGGAGGGGAGGTTAAGCTGTCCCGGCTTGTGTGGGGCCTGGTAGATGTAGAGTGCTATTGAGGTGGTTGGAGCAAAGGCAGGGGATAGTAACTATCGTGGCAAACCAGTCCAAGCCCCGGCGGTCTTGTCACAAGATAGAGTGGGGGCTCGTCCGGGATCTTCTCTTTGTTCTGACATCTCGTAGGAATAGGTTATAGTGTCATCTGTCCTATACTTATTGTCTACTTGACGAGTAGGGCTACTGATACCTTTCTCTTCAACGTGGACAGACATTTAGTTAAGTTAGTATAGATACATAGTTACAGTGTTGCTTGGAGTACAGTTAGCATTGTGATTGGGTATTGCATATCTATACTGATACTAAGTTACACTAAGCATGGCTACTCGTACTTTAGATTTAGCTAAGGTGCGGGCATCTGCAACTGAGATGGGATTGGAAGGTGAGGAGTTTAAAGCCTATGTACTGGAAGTAGAGAGAGACTTCAGAGCAGAAGAGAGGGAGAGAAGAAAGTCAGAAATTGAGCTTGAAGCTCGAAAGGTAGCACTTGAAGAGCAAAAGTTGGTGGCAGACCAACAAGCACAAAAACTGGCAGCTGACCTAGAGTCTAAGAAATTAGATGCTAGGAAGTTGGAAATGGAACATGAGTTCCGTATGAAGCAACTTGAGGTAGAGGCTAAATCGGTTGGTGAGTCTGAGGGAGCAGTAGGTGGAGTAGCTTTACCTAGCTCATCAGTAGCCAGCAGACCAGCTTACCATGCTATGAAATGGCCGTTTCCACCATTTGAACCGGACCAAGAGAAGATAGATCAATTCTTAGAGAAGTTCGAGGCAATGTGTAAAGCTATGGGTTTAGAGCCTGAGCGTTGGAATCTTAAGCTTTCACAAGGACTCCGTGGCACCGCGTACGAAGTGTATGCGCGTCTTCCCCCAGGGATGGAAAATGATTATCCAACCCTGAAATCGGCTCTTTTGAAAAGATTCGAAATGACAGCCCATGCTTACAGGCGGAGGTTCAGAACTTCCAAGAGAGAACCAGGTGAGATGTTCTCGGCCTATAGTGTGAGGTTGAACTCATACCTGTTGAAGTGGATGGCATTGGCCAATTTCAAAGAGGATTATGAGAGTCTGAGAGAGTTGATGGTGGTGGATCAAATGAAAATGCAGATGTCCAAGCCTTTAAGGAATTTCTTAGGGGAAAATGGGGCGGAAAGGCTAGACATAGTAAATAAGTTAGCTGAAAGGTATGTGGAAGTCTATGGTGAGACTGGGGATTCCAGTCAGACTGATTCACAGAAAAGGCAGAAGGGGCTTGATCAGAAGCCCAAGACCAAGGGTCCCAAAGAATCATCCAATGTAGCAGATCCTGTGGTAAAAGACTCTGGTAAGAAACCCGATAAGCAAAGCCCTCCCGCCTCCCCAAAACGGAAGTGGAGTAAGAGGTGGTGTAAGCACTGTAAGTCTCCTTCCCATAATACTGTAGATTGTCTGAGGAAGCCAAAGGACTTGCACTTTGCGTGTCTCGCCTCTACTAGAGGTAGACCTAGCGAGACCACACCTAAGGGTCGGGAGAAACCAAAGTCTGAGAAATCACCTGTGATCGAAACGATAGAGGTGAATGGGAAGCAGGTGGAATGTCTATACGATACAGGATTGCAGTTTGAAGCTGTAATCTCATCCCACCTTGTGAGCCCAGGGCAGCTCACCGGCGAGACAAGAGAATTTCAGCTGGCCATGAGGAGCTCCGTAGCTATGGACTTGCCGATTGCTCGGATTGACATTCGGTGCAGGTACGTTACGGGTAGCATCCAGGCGGCTGTGCTGCCTGATCCTATTTACCCTTTGATCCTCGGTCGTCCACATGTATTCCTGGGGGACCCCAGGGAACATTGTCTAGTGAGCGCTAGGCAGGCCAGGGCTAAGGATGGAGAAAGGCAGTGTGGTAAGAAAATAGACCATTCTCTTGCGAGGTTAGTGAGCAGTGCTCAAAGTAGGGACCCGACTTTGCGTCCTTACTTACTGGAGGTGTCCCAAAGTTCTGTCCCGCCAACTCCGGGTCAGTTCTATGTAGAAAACCGGTTGCTTTATCGTAGAGCCGGGCAAGGGGATAGCCAGTACGGTCAGATGGTAGTCCCTACTGACTACAGATCCCGCTTGATACATAGAGTGCATACCTTATCCTTAACCGGACATAAGGATGTGGGGACAACAGTCCAGTGTCTTTCCAGCCACTACCACTGGCCTGGAATGACAGGCGACGTGCGGAGGTATATCCGGTCGTGCCCAACGTGTTGTCTGGCAGCACCAAAGCACAAGACCAAAAACGGTTTATCTCTGCAGATTGGAGATAGGGTTCTCGCGCTTCTCCCAATCGAGGGGGCGGAATTCGAACTCGGATGGCAGGGCCCTTTTCCTGTGGAGCGGATAATGTCCCGATCCACGTATGAGGTGAAGGTCCGCGGGGAATTGCGTAAGTTCCATTGTACTCTCCTTCAGAATTTGGAGAGGTCCGAGGTAGTTTCTCCACAAGATAGTGCGACTACCATCGCGCTAGATTCGGTTCTGGGTCCAGACGAGGGCGAGGAAGACTCAGTCCTACGCAGTACATCCTGTGGGGAGGGTCTGCGGTCTCCTGAGCGTTCAACCGTAGATAGGGCGAACGGGCTCCGTCGGGTAGAGGCCCATGGTGTTAAGCACACTGGGAATCGAGGTCGGACAGGCGAAGTCACAACTGGCACGACGGGATCGTCGGGTGACTCGATACGCCGACAGGCTCACTGTCCTTACTCGCGGGAGAGAAGGCAGGAGCAAGGGTACTCCAGACGAACCTGGAGTAAGCGACCATTCATTTCGGTCGACATCCGCGAACAGTCCACGAAGGTGATGCCTAGTCGGGATAGGAAATATCCTATTGTCAGAAGGGACGAACGAACCTTCAGTAAAGTAACCGATGGCCTACAACAGGTGGATGCGGAACAGTCCAGTGTAGACCGATCCTGTAAGCCAATCACCAGGCCGTTACGTTTCGGGCCTAATCGCTGGAGATAACGTATGTTGGAGGCGGTGGTTGGTGATCCAGCATCCATACCATTCTGGTAAATCTCCCCAGGGAAAGTGAACGTTATGGAACGTCTTTTCCTGGAAATCCAATCTTGATAGAGTAGAGGTTCAGAGTTCAGACCGATCTTTGTCTAGTGAGTTCGACCGGGTCGACCATCTTAAGTGGGGGCCTATGTGACGAAACGGATAAATATCGTAAGATCTCTGCATAATAGCCCTTTGAAGGGAGTGCCATGCGTTGGTCTCCCTTTAATTTAATGTCAATTAATAGGGGAGTTCCCTAGAAAAGTAGTGCGGGGGCGGAGCTATTCTAGTTATTTATAGAAGAATCTAGAATGTTCCCCCAAGTGCGTACGTGGTTTTGATCTCTAAGTTCACGAGTGTGTTGTGCAGCACGGGTTGGAGGAATCCATCGTGACTCTGGTTTTCTTCATGAATCATGAAAGTCACGCAGCCCGTGTAGGCGAGTGGAAGGCGGACTGACGTTGTCGGAGTCAGTCGCCCACCAGACCTCAGCGTGGAGAGATCATGGCCAGCAGGCTGCAGTAATTTGGATGTCAATAGTCGCGGCCAGAGCGGACATCTGCAGTCAAAGTTTGTGATGTTTCAATCACAGGTTAGTTGAGTACTTATTCTATTATTTAATTGTTGTCGTGATGCCGTGATGATTCCCGGAATGAATTAATTGCCATCGCAAAATTGAGTTGTCGCGTAGCGTTATCCGTTACAGTTGGCGGTTTGCATTTTTAAGTAGGCTTTATCGATCAGCAATGTAATGTGTTACCTGACGGAACAAGCCGTATTCCACAGCGAGTGGTGTGTAAATAAAATAGGCCGAACGATGTGCGTTACAGTGTGCAGCAGTTACGGGTTTGGTTTATTCATTACGCAGGCAAGGCGACAGTTTGTCCGTCATGACATCAACATGCTAGACGCTGTAAATGATAAGGTATAGCTTATTATTAGAAATGTGTAATGTGCTTCGTGACATTAGAATGGTAACGTACTTGTTCTATCAGTGATGGTGATTTTTCGAGGAATCAAGGTGAAATCAGCAGTGGTGTATTTGCTGTGTGCAGATAGCACTGTTATTCCGCGTAAGCCGAATGGCGTTGCATCGGTAGGATACCAATTGATAAGAAGTACTCATGATACTATTGTGACTGCTTGTTGTCCTGTCCGTCCGCCAGGATGACCGTGCGTGTTACATCTTACGTTTGTCTAGGCAGAGGGAGGTAGGCCGGTACCCCAATCCGATCGGTACTAGGTCCGACCCAATGCAATCGTGCATATCCGATGAGTGAACATACCCGATCGAGGGTGATGCGGCACTCCGTAATTCGAGGCCGAGGTGTCTAGATAGATCGAGGTTTGAACCTAACCGTTTCTGTCTCTAATATTCTACTCTTCTGGAACCCTGACTCGGTTCATGGAGTACTTGGAGTACTGCCATGAGGTAGTAGTTGGGAGGGGCATAGTGGAGTCTGGAGGTTTGCTACATTGGATGACGTGACTTAAGTAGTCACGGGACAAGGTACACGAGACCCACAGTAGCTGTGGGAAAGTGTAGTGGTGGATGGCCACCACAGCTGTGCTCGACCGGCACAGGGATGACTGACCTGAAAGATAGTCAGTGAATAAGAGGGCAACTCAGGATCTGGGGCAGGGATCCCAGACCTGACACTATGGCTGTGATATGATTTTGCTATTTAAGTGTAACAAGTCATGAGTTCTCCTTAGTTAATGCTATAGTAATGAATTATCAGGAGTATAATTCATTATGGACATATAGTTATTAATGTGTGTAATTCATCAGTCCATGGGTTAAGGGATTGATGAATTGATGAGTCTGTCAGGAAGGAGATGTCCGGCTGGACACCTTCTCGATACAGTAATCCCTACACTGAAAGGAAAGTAAGTGTATATGTTGATTGATGATGGAAGATGAAACCGGATTGGACTGGCACCAGGCGAAGGATGCTTGACAGAGTCATACAGTCGACTCTGGTGCTAGGGGTTATATGTAGCCCAGAAGTGTTACTTGACTGAACAGGTGTGCTATTGCTTTTTCTACCATCATTATGCCTATATATTATAGTTACTAGGTAGATCTATGATGTGATGATTTCATACTCATGTTGGTAGACATGAGGAATGTCTGAGAGGCAGGTGACAGGGTGGAGATGCTGGTAGTCTTTGTTGTAGTTGAGTACTCACACCAACCTCTCCGTGTTTCAGGATCTGTTATTACTATACAGAAGAAGATTCGAGAGCTGCACCATGAGCTCTATGGGCCCACTCATTCCAGTGCCTATCCAGAAGTTGATTGAGGCCATACTGGGAGTGGTTGTCTGAGTCTGCGAGATCAATGTTGGAAGGAGCTGAGTGCTGAATAAGTCGGTAGGTCTAGGGTAGGACCTCCGTCAAGAGTCCGACGAGTGTCATCCGATCCTGAGAGGATCCAACACTGAAACGTCTGGTGATTCAAGCCAGTGAAGCACTGGTGACATTCAGTCTCTGTGTAAACCTTGGTGATTGCAAGGTAGTGAACTTTCAAGTTGTGCAGAGTGATCATTGTTACCGGTCGCCATGACCTGTGTTATATGCTTCTGGCCCGGCTGGGTTATGGGACACCATGTATCAGTTGATGCTTACATAGTGTTTTTACATTGGTTACCTTTATGAAGCCAACATGTGGTCCAGTGAACTAGGACATTGATTACAACATTGGTGGAAACACCTGAGTGACATGGTTGTGAAGGTAGGGAGTTACCTCATGCCAACGTTATGAACTGTTGACAATGTTTGTGAAGGTAGGGAGCTACCTCATGCCAACGGGATGAACTGTTGACAGTGTAGGCTAGGTTGTGATTACTACCCATGGATCAGGGTAGGTACATAATACTGTGTGAAGATCTATTGTCCAAGGACATGGAACTAAGGTGAAGTGTTTAGTCACCTGATAGACTTTACCAGTGACATTGTGTGTTCGGGTGGAGCAACCGCTTATTGTGTAGGTGACATATCAGTGTGTGGGTCACTGATGAGATAGAAGAGTGACCTGGCTCTTGTGTATTTTGAGACGGTGCTACATGTATTTTTTCTGCAAGTGGGAGACCGCTAATGTTCTAGGGTCGGCCCAGACTTCATCAAGAGTGTGACAAGGGAAATAGTACGACAGCAAGGAAGGATCCTTGTTCATCAGTGCAGTGTCCGTCAGGCAGTGGTACGGCGCTTGATCAGCCCTTGCTTGGTTCTCTGGGTGAAGAGGGAACTTTGGAGAGGCAGCAGACCTTGGAGTTCCAGTCCACTGGAGGAGCCTGGGTGAGTCGCTACCACGACTGGACAACCGCACGAGCTATCGTCCGCCTCCATGATGAATACTCATCTGCGTCTGTGATCTTGTACATAGTTCTTCTAGTCTGGCTTTCAGCCATCCTTCTCTGTGTTGTGGTTGACGTAGTTCAGAATTAAATTTTTGTTCTCTTAGCTATGACTTTGTGCAGTGATATGACTGGTGTCTGGTCCGAGCCCCCTTGGGGTTTGGAACCCTAGGTGAGGGAGGGGAGGTTAAGCTGTCCCGGCTTGTGTGGGGCCTGGTAGATGTAGAGTGCTATTGAGGTGGTTGGAGCAAAGGCAGGGGATAGTAACTATCGTGGCAAACCAGTCCAAGCCCCGGCGGTCTTGTCACCAGCGCCTGCACTAGGGATTCATGATATCATTCAGGATAAAGATAAAAGCCCACGTAGCATGTGTCAAACTTGCATGTCCCCTGCTGGTAGAACACAGATAAACTGTACCTGTCTCAGGCTGTTGTATTCCTGGTATATTGTTCCCGGCTGAAACTCGCTGCTCTCTAGTCTAATCTCTAGCAATTCGCGGTATCTCAAAGGATAACAAGGTCAGCAGAAACAATGCAAACAAGACAACAGCTTCTAGCAGGGCATGAACTTGTGCTCTACAGCGCGCTCTCTAACGACCTTCCTGAAGATCGCATTGTGTGGCTAACAAGAATGTTCTGCAGACGGCAAGTGGAATGAGCAGAATGTTCTACCATAGCGAACCAGCTAAAGCAAAGTCAGGTTTGGTTTTAATCAAGATACCGTAACAATAGGAAGAGGGAAAACAGACTGATTGACAAAGCCACCGAGAGTCGAAAGTGGAAGACAGATTTGTGAAAAATATTAGTAGATTAGTTTCAAAGTGTCACATTATAATGTTACCAAAATGGATTATCATTATTGCATGCTGCACAAGTCCATAGGTAGGTGTACTGCTAAAAGCTGTGGGATGTGAGGGTTGTAAAGTGCACTGTTAACATTATGTAACACCGAAATGTAAGCTGTAAAACTACAAATTTATACCATACCAGTTTTGATCTTCATCAGTGCGCACACGTGTCTGCGTGTCGTGTGCATGCACACGTGCGCGCATGTGTTTGTGTATGAATTACCGCTGCGGTTCATGACTGGGTTGTGGGTTAGTATGATGTTTACAATTCTTACGTTAATGTAAATTCCTAACTAGACATATTTCTGCCTACATCAGTGGCACGTCCACTGTGTCGCACTGGTGGCTAAAATATTGTGTGTGCATTTATGTGCGCGTATGTATGTGTGTGTGCGCGCGCACATATGCCTATGAGTAAGAGTGCATATATCATCACCATCATGTGTCATGGCGATAAGCGTGAGAGGCCAAGTTTCGCCATTTCAAACGATCCCCAGAATCTTGGATCAGTTCTGTATTCTTTTCTCCGCAATGGTACATGACCAAGTCGTTCAGATATTTATCTACCTGTCTTCCCCTCTTTCTTTTCCCATCAATCTAGCTAACTGTCACTAAGCTTTCCATTCCATTTCTCCTCATAAGTTAGTTGCATATTCTTTACAGGATGTCGCATTCAACCCCATCATATTTTGGCTGTTTGTGATTTCTTGGTAAGTTTACATTCAGTAGCTTGCCATTGCTTTCTGAACAATCAACACTCATACCATTTTATAAAAACCAACACAAGGCCTTCAAATCGCTCACAGCTGTGATGCGTATGCGGAGTTCAATCAATCAATTATGTGCCATGCCGGAAAGCGTGGGCGGTCATGACTCACCATTTCACTCGATCACCAGTGTCGTGGATCAGCTCTGTGTTCCTTTCTCGTCCATGCCATGTGGCCAAGGCATCCAGGTATTTTCCTCTCGGTCTTCCTCTTGGTCTGTTCCCTTCGATCTTGCCAGTTGTCACTAAGTTCTCCAATCCATTTCTTCTCATAACATGTCTAAAATATTTTGACTGTCTACGTCTAATTTCTCTAATCAATTTACAATTGTCATTTGTCTTCTGTAGTACTTGGTCATTGGTTTTTCTGTCTGTCCATGGTATTCTTTTGCATTCCTCAGAAACCACATTTCTGCAACCATCAGATGTTTTTCAGCTTGACTGCTCATTGTCCAAGTTTCACATCCATACAAAAGAACAAGCGGGGTTATGTGCCCAAAATATCCCGACTATGTCTGATTACACAAATCAATTTACGGTGTTCATCTGTTTCTTGTATGACTTGCTTATTGGTTTGTTTCTCTATCCATGGTATTCTTTACATTTTCCTCACAAACCGCATTTCCACTGCCATTAGTTGTTTCTCAGCTTGTCTGCTTATTCCCCACATTTCACGTCCTTATAACACTACAGAGTTTATGTAGCACTTTAATTCTCCTTTCCTCTGTGAAAATGACAGCTTTTTAAAATGGCCAGTATGTTTCCCATCTTCCAAAAGGTTATCTTTACCATAGCGATTCGTTGTGCGCACTTTTACCAGACGTATATGACCACGTGGGCGTATATTGCCGCTGGCAATCCAAAGCCGTGGGATGTCATAGTCGTAGAGTGCGCTGTTAACATGATCTAACTCCCGGAAGCACAGTTTGGAAATACAAACGTATAGTAATGTTTGTGCGCATGTGTGGGAACTATTTCTTTAATTGCAAATAATGCGAACTGGTGGGTTATAGCATTACGCAGTGTGTATGTTAACTCTCGTGTGTGTGTGTGTGTGTGTGTGTGTGTGTGTGTGTGTGTGTGTGTGTGTGTGTGTTAGTGTTATATCTGACAGAAAGACTAGAAGAGAAAAGAAGAAAGACGGAGAGAGAAACACACATACTAAAAGAGACACTCATTCACACACAAACACACAGAGACAAATATTCACACACAGAGTGTGTGTGTGTGTGTGTGTGTGTGTGTGTGTGAGAGAGAGAGAGAGCGAGAGAGAGAGAGAGAGAGAGCGGAAGAGAGAGAATCATAGGGAAAGATAGAGATAGCGAGAGAAATACCGAGAGAGAAAGACAGACGGAGAAACGAAGAGAGAGAGAGAGAGAGAGAGAGAGAGAGAGAGAGAGAGAGAGAAAGAGAGAGAACTGTCCACAACACTGACAGTATATGCAAAGAGAGGCACAAAAACACACAGACAATAGAGAGAGAGAGACATAGAGAGAGAGAGAGAAAGAGAGAGAGAGAGAGAGAGAGAGAGAGAGAGAAAGAAAGAAAGAAAGAACGAACGGACGAACTTTATTTTCGAAGGGTCACAAAGTGGGCACACAGGCCTGTCTTACATTCGGCTTTTCCAATCGCTCATCTTTCGTTCATTAATAGTGCATGTTACATTCACACAGAAAAAAAAAACATTGTCAAATGAATGTTGTAAACATAAACAATGTATATTACCATGTTATGAGACAGACAGACACACGTACACACGGACATTCATAAAAACACAAATTCACACATACATACCCAGTGAGAGAGAAAGAGAGAGAGAGAGAGAGAGAGAGAGAGAGAGAGAGAGAGAGATGAGAGACAGGCAACGACATAACGAGACAAAAAGAGACAAGGAGAGACAGATAGGGGAGCGTGAGAGAGACATAGAGCGACAGGGAGAGACAGATGGGGAGAGTGGGAGAGACAGATAGAGGAGAGAGAGACAAAGACATACACGGAGAGACAGATAGAGGGAGAGTGAGAGAGACAGAGAGAGAGACACAAAGAGATAATTGAGAGACAGATAGGGAAAGAGTGAGAGAGACAGGGAGAGACAGATAGGGGGAGAGTGAGAGAAACAGACAGGGGAGAGTGAGAGAGACAAAGATATACAGGGAGAGACAGATGGTTGGGGGAGGGGAGAGAGTGAGAGAGACAGAAAGATAAAGAAAGTGACAACGACACAAAGAGCCAGAGAGTAAGAGACAGAGAAATAAATAGACAGAGGCAGAGCGAGTGAAAAAAACAAACAGAAAGAGACAGAGAGTGTGAGAGACGGAGAGTGACAGCGACAGAGAGAGATACAGAGAGAGAAAGATATACAGAAGAGACAGAGACAGACAGAAAGTGAGAGAAAGACAGAGAGACAGAGAGCGTGACAGAGAGTGAAAAATAGACAGACAGACAGACAGACAGACAGACAGACAGACAGACAGACAGATAATTGCATGCATGTAAATAAATAATTTAAAACACACTACTTCATATGATTATTTTAAGTATGTGGTGTTCATAATAAGATACCTGTATATCTTTGAGTGTATATGCACCTTCCCGCCACGAAGCAGTCTCTCGCCGCAACAGTTGCACAGCGCATAGCAACTTGAGATCCACTGCTTTATAATAACTCCATCAGCACCAAACCTTTCGACCAGTGGTTCTCGACCTTTTACTGGCCCATGCATCCCTTCACAATATGCTCAGATTGTCATCCCCCTCCCCTATCGTATTTCCTTCCCATGAATCCCCCCTCCCTCCCCCGTCCAACCTTACACAGTATACGTAAAAATGGAAGCTAAATTGAATAATATATACTAGAACAAGTATAGGCGTCTACTTAAAATATGATTTGTGGGTCTACTTAAGTTATAAAACGCATTTCAGGAGGGCGAGAAGTACAGAATCGTAAAGTATGGAGGGAATAACAATATCAAGTAATCGGTTCTTGTATTAACGCGATTTTGAAATAATCTTAATCCCCCCCCCCCTCCCCGGAAACCCTGAAATTTATCACGAGGGGGGTGGGAATTCCCCACGGGTCGAAAACCACTGCTTTAGACGAACGCAAACACCATGCTATTAGCGGATAACTCAGCAGTATTTCGTCGCTGCCCGAGTTAATGCACTTGACACAATCCTCCCTTAGGTCAAGAATCTTCAATTCGCGTCTTAACTTTTTTGTTTGTTCGTCAGAATGTAAAATCGAATGAATACATTTTATGAGATAAAATATTCACTAACATACACAATGTACAAACATTTTTGTGGGGCATTCACGCATGTGCAGACCTGCGTACAAAAGTTGACACGGGTTTCCACTTAGGGTTAAAATTTTCCCGTTCAAGCTGTGGAACGTACATTTCTATAATTGGCGGTAAATCCTACACTATGATCTAAGATGTGAAACAGGACGCTTGGTCTTTTGAACATTCTTCCACAATTTTTTATCAAATACTGCAAACATTTCATGTTGTCGTCGTGTAGACGTTAAATGAGAGACTCCACTTTCAAATGAAGCATAAATATAGATTATGTTTAACAAGCATTTCGGTTTCCTTCACCCCCCCCTCCTTATTTTGCTATATGAGATTCATCCTCTTCTTCTACGTATTCCTCCCTGCTGCCGTCGTCCTCCCTGTCCTCTCCCTTCTCCTTCCCTCTTCTTCTTTTTTTTCTGCTTTTTCTTAGTAATCTTTTTCTTCTTCTTCAACTCCTTCTGCTGCTGCTGCTGCTGTTACTACTACTACTACTACTACTACTACTACTACTACTACTACTACTACTACTACTACTACTACTACTACTACTACTACTACTACTACTACTACTACTACTACTACTAATACTACTACTACTACTACTACTACTACTACTACTACTACTACTACTACTACTCATCATCATCATCATTATGTGCCATGCCGGTAAGCATGGGCGGTCATGTCTCGCCATCTCACTCGATCAACAGAGTCATGGATCAGCTCAGTGTTCCTGTCTCGACCATGCTGCATGGTAAGCCTTCCATGTATTTATTTCTCTGTCTTCCCCTTGTTCTTTTCTCCTGAATCTTGCCTGTTGTTACCAAGTTCTCCAATTGATCTCTTCTCAAAAACCATGACTGTCTACGTCTAATTACTATCAGCATAAATACTATTTGTGGAAAGTATAGTTATTTAATGCAATCACACACAGACACACAGACACACACACACACACACACACACACACACACACACACACACACACACACACACACACACACACGCACACACACACTCAATCAGGCACGCACACACGTGTTTATGTTTCTTGAAGGACTGTCTCATTCATGTCTCTATCCTTCCATGGTATTCTGTTGCATTTTCCTCTCACAAACCACATTTCTTCTCCTCAAACCACATTGTCCCCTCACAAACCACATTTCCTCCTCACAAACCACATTTTCCCTCACAAACCACATTTTCGCATCACAAACCACATTTTCGCATCACAAACCACATCCACCACCACAAACCAAATTTTCTCCTCACACATCACATTCCCCCCACCCACAAACTATATTTCCCCCTCAGAAACCACATGTTCCCTCATAAATCACATTTTCTTTCACAAACCAACTTTCCTCTCACAAACCACATTTTCCCCTCACAAAACACATCCCCCACAAACTACATTTTCCCCTCACCCCCCTCAAACCATATATTCCCCTCGCAAGCCTCACTTTCCCCTCATATTCCACCCCCCCCCCACAAACCACATTTGCCCCTCACAAACCACATTTTCTCATCATAAACCACATTTCCACCAGTATTAGATAGTTCTCAGCTTGCCTGCTATTTGTCCATGTTTCACATGCACACAGACAAAACAGTATAGGTTCTATAAGGCACTTTCACACGTTTCTTCTCACTACAAGTGGCATCTTTCTATTCTTGACAGTGGGCAACATCTACAACATCTTGGCATATTTCTTGAGGCGCCAATTGTTGAGTCTATATAGCTACGTTTGGACATATGTCCCACCTCCGCGCTCAAGCTATAATAAATATATATAAACATAAATCTGAAACATTTTAGACAAAACTAAGGAAAAATAAAATGGTCTCATAAAATAGGTACTATAACATTTATGGGAAGTACATCCGCCGGAGTGACACTGACCACGTGACACATCGATCGCCGTGAGGTCAAGACACTATTGGCCTGGCACCATGATTCCACCCTGGCCTAGAGACAAGGTCCTCCTTTTTATCTCTTCTAGAAAACACATCCTGCTTATGTTGTATTTTGACTCTCTGTGTTTATGTGAAAACATGTACATATAATCGTGAGCAGTGTTGTATTTCATGTGAGGAAAATATGTTACTCACCGCAGACGTCTGTTTTTCGCCCCTTCCTGAGAGAGTTAGGTATCCAATCTCATTGCCAAAGAGGTTACGGTGTGTTTTGATATCACTAAAAGCCAATGGTTACTGGAGAAAGTTCCACTATTATGCTGAGATTCGAACCTGCTTACTTATAAACCTGTCATTGACATCTATAAATCACGCTGATCCATTTTAATATACAAAATAAGAGCTTAATTCTACTGTAACCTTGACATTTACCTGGAATGTCCCTATTTCCCGTTAATAATCATGAGTATTGATTCACGAGAATACGTAAAAATAGAACACTGTTTATTTTAATGAATGTCTTTGTTTCGTTAAAACGGATTTAGCTTTTATCACCGTTTTATTGTGAAATGTCTGGGAAATGTTATGGGACGATTCTCTCTCTCTCTCTCTCTCTCTCTCTCTCTCTCTCTCTCTCTCTCTCTCTCTCTCTCTCTCTCTCTCTCTCTCTCTCCCTCTCTCTCTCACTCAAACATGTGATGGCAGCATGTCAAGTGGCCTTAAACTTATATGGCACAGAAGCCTGAACAATGAATAAGTAATTAGTCGAATAAAGGCGCTGGAGATGTAGATATACAGAATAATATGTCGTATTTCATGGAAGCAAAAACAATCAGATAGAGAGGTTCTAGAAAAAACTGGGAATGAAAACAGAGTTGATGAAAGACATAATGTTGAGCTGAGTTAAGTTGAGCTAAGAACCGAGATCACTGCACGCAGGACATTCCCATACGCGCTCCGTCCCCTCGTTCAACAGCCAGCGAAGAGTTATACTACTAATTGTTCCAACAGCTATATGATTGAAATTTTTCCTCGTTTTCCCTCTCACTTTTGAGATTCTTCCAGAACACCTGTCGATCCCCCGTGATATTATGTCCACATATGGGTTCTCCAACACCAACTGTAAAGCTGTGTTCAGAGACTGTGGAAAGAACGCACGCAATGAAATACCTGGGGATACGTTTTGATCGAAGCCTTGCTTATAACAAAGGCCAAGCGGGGTTTGGCTGCGTTGCGAGTGATGGCGGCAGAAAACTGTGAGCAGCGCCATCTATGTCTTCTATACGAAGGGTTGGTCATGTCTGATTTTGAGTATGCGATGGCGATCCTGACTCTCAGCCGTAAGCACATAGAAAGGATGGAAAGGATACAGAACGAAGCCATGCGCATTATTCTTGGATGTACACGAGATACAGCATACAGGGCGATGCGCTACCTTCTTGATCTTCCAACAATTGAAGGCAGAATACAAATTTGCAGAGCACGTGCCTACCTCAGAGTTAACGCAAACACACAACATCCACTGCATAGTGAAATTAGGAAGGTGAAGGGCAGCAGGTTAAAAAGAGGAAGGTCCTGGATGGGTCAAGCCGAGGACATTCTTCGACAGGTATGTTCACTTGAGGACTTAGAACCTGGCGAGGAGTGGGTACAAGTGCCAACAGATTTCTGTACGTCTCTTTAAGTCTGCATCCAACTAGACAGAAAATACAGACAAGAAAATCCGGCTGCTGTGGAGGCGGAAGTACAAGCTTTGATTTTCGAGAATTCGCTAGACGGTGATGCTGTCATATAAACAGATGGGTCAGTCGTTCGACATGTGAGAAGTTTATGGGCTTTTACGGCGCAGGCCGGAGGGAGAATTATGAAGGAGGACTCTGGTGCTTTTGTTGAGACCACAAGTAGCCTGACTATGGAAGTCATGGCAGTAAGTAAAGCAATAACATGGCTCGAGACACAGACATTCACTAGGACATGTTTCCTTAGCGACTCAATGAGCATACTCAAGAGGATAGAGATGAGGTAGATCCGAAGAGAGTGGTTGCTGTCTCTGGAGCGGTCTCGGCTGGCAAACATTAGTTTCATCTTCGTGCCAGGGCATGCAGGAGTACAAGGAAATAAGCGGGCTGACAAGCTCGCAGGTAAGGCTACTGTGGAGGGCGGACGCGCCATGGACCAGGCTGACATTCTGAATGCTCTACGAGAAGTAAGACTTTTGCGAGAACCAAGTGATGACTGTGAATCTACAACCATCGTCAGACTGCGAGAACTGCACATTAAAAGAGGTGTGGCAAACAAGAACTCTACGCAGGAAGCAAAAGAAGATTGATAAACCCAGAACACAGAACTGGTGTCGTGAGCCGCTACACGCTGCGGGATTTGCTGAGGAGGAGATCCGAGCACTTATGGACTGAATGGTTCGATGTGAAATGAGGATGATTTGTCGACTAACTAACTAACTAACTAACTAACTAACTAACTAACTAACTAACTAACTAACTAACTAACTAACTAACTAACTAACTAACTAACTAACTAACTAACTAACTAACTAACTAACTAACTAACTGACTGACTAACTAACTAACTAACTAACTAACTAACTAACTAACTAACTAACTAACTAACTAACTGACTGACTGACTGACTAACTGACTGACTGACTGACTGACTAACTCAATTTGTTTTCCCGCCTTCTCCACCTGGTCCCAAAGGCGCTAGACCACCTCTCCCTTGTCCATAGGTAATCTACCACCAAGAGGCGCATTCCTTGACAGCCTCTCAGCCTATTAATTCACTTGCACTCCCGCATGGCGAGGGCAAAAATATCCATACAATACTTACAATCTGTGACCTCTGAAGTGAGGATAGCCATTCCACCCGAAACGTTCCTTTCTCCACCTTACTTAGCATACTCCTTTAGTCCGTAATGAATGCAGTGTGTGTTGCAGTGGTCTCCTCTAACCAACGGAATGCCGCTGTTACTGCTTCCACCTCCATTCTCATGCTGGAGGTCATAGTCTTATATGCCAGACTCTCCTTTTTCAAGCAAAGTCCAGTAGCCTTCGCAATGAACCCTCAACCACTACGTCTGTTTCTCACCACTGACCCATCGGTGTATATCACTAAGTACCTTGATGTGTGTTAACATTGTTGCACCTCAACCTCTGTGCAGCCTGCTGCTCATTCTCTGCACTCACGACTCAATGCTACTATCACATTGTGCAGGTCCGTCATGTCTGTCGGTACGTTAACCCACTCTTTTTCACTATTGATGGTCTCTAGATCACACACCTGGTGTATAGATATTTCTGCCTACGCAATCCGAGACCTGCCTCGCCTCAGTCTATGACCCTTGACCATATCCGTGAATTCATGCAGGGGGTGATCCCAGTCACAAAGCGATTGGCATACAGAAGTGGTTGTGGTTGTGTCCAGTGGTTTGTCTGTATGAACACTCTGCAGGTTTACTTATGTAAAGCTATAGACACTGGATAACACCGTTTCCGCGCACATAATTTGTAATAATGACACAGATACATGATGAAAAAACATGACACCGTTTTCATAAATAATCTCAGTACAGGTACATCAACACAACTGTCTTCGATCGGCTTGGTGATATGACTTAATTGCCTCGGACTATATCCTGTGTCCGAACTCACTGACTGCCTGGCTGAGATTCCTTCCTCAGCCCGAACTCCGAATAATTGGTTAGTTTTTACCGAACGTAGCCCAAACACTGAATAACCGGCTAAGCCTCATAATAAACTCTTCCTGAATGCCATTCGCTTGGCTGGTTTCCCTCACTCAGCCCAAAACTCCACCGTCTAATTTGCCCAGACATATCTTTTTATCCACTCTTCCCGGACCTCCCAATAAACACAATTTAACCCCTTTAACTCCAATCTAAACCCTCCAACATTACATTTCTGGACTTCCATTGTCCCTTAGTCTACTATCACGTTTTTCTCTGTGCTCTGGTGACTCGTACTGACATCTCCGTGATATACACTCCTTTTTGTTTTGGAATTCCTATCTCCACCTTTCTGACCTAACATCCACATATTCTTCTCTGACCCAGTTAACCTTGATAGCATTATAAAATTCTTAACTCGTCCATTCACCCTAGTGTGGCGTAAACACACGCATGTTACAATCCCTATCCGCAGCAACTCTCAGGTACCACTTGTCCTGAAGGACCTTATTTAGTTAGTTAGTTAGTTAGTTAGTCGACAGATCATCCTCATTGCACATCGCAATTGAGTATGCGATGGCGATCCTGACTCAGTCCATAAGTGCTCGGATCCCCTCCTCAGCAAATCCCGCAACGTGTAGCGGCTCACGACGCCAGTTCTGTGTTGGTTTATCAATCTTCTTTGGCTTCCTGCGTCGTGTTCTTGTTTGGCCACCCCTCTTTTAATTTGCTGTATTTACTACATGAAAGACATAAAAAAGACGCAAGTAAAATATTTCGGCCACTTTAAAAGTCATAACACTCTTATAAATCCATTCATTCATTCATTCATTCATTCATTCATTCATTCATTCATTCATTCATTCATTCAGTAGCATGTCCTTTGCAGAACCTCGCTCCCATAACAACCTTCCTGAAAACCTCTCGATCATAAGCAAGATGTCCCGCGCCCGATACACCCATCTGGAGATCATCCACCACATCCTGCACCCATCTTCTCTTTAGTCTTCCTCTTCCTCCCTTCCCAGGCATATATCCCTTCATTATTGTTCTCTCCAAACTTTCGTGACGTTTCAAGTGACCAAAATATTTCAATTTTCTTTGTGTTATCGTTTTTAATAGCCAACCTTCTTCAATATTCAGCTCTTGAAGTATTGATGTATTTGTTTTTTTCTTTACCCAAGATATTCTTAGAACTCGTCTATAACATTTATATTCAAAGGCATTTAATGCGCTGCTCAGCTTGTTTAGTAAGTGTCCAGGTCTCACAGGCGTATGTTGCAATGGGAAAGATGCATGATCTTAAAAATCTAATTTTTGTAATTCTGTTTGTCCCATTCCATAATTTATTCAGTTGTTTTAGTCTTTGAAGAGCAATTGATAGTCGTCGTTTAATTTCTTTCATTGTATCACCGTTATTGTTAATCAATGACCCAAGATATTCAAAATTTTCCACCACCTCCAATTTTTCCTCATTAACATATATTTCTTTCTCCATAGTGGTTTTATCTGTATGCATTATCTTTGTATTTGCAATGTTGAGATACAAGTTGTGATTTTCACTATTCAATTGGGTTGAGGCTATTAGGTTTTCTATACCAGTCTGTGTTGTGGATAGCAATACTGTATCATCAGTATATCGAATATCTGGTATGTCAAGACCACCGATATTTAGGGCATCATATAGCTCCCTATCTATATCAGCTCTGACATTTCTCATTATATTTTCGGCGTACAGGTTAAACAAATAGGGGGACAGCACGCAGCCCTGACGGACTCCTTGCTTGATGTCAAACCAATCTGATGTCTCGCCATCTCTTCTAACCGCTGCTTGTTGATTTAGATAGAGCATTCTTATGAGGTGTATTACATGTGATGGAAAGCCCATATTCCTCATGATTTCCCAAAGTTTCTGATGTTGTACACAGTCAAATCCATACTGGAGGGTAAGGTTGAAGACAAGCGAGCTTGATGCAGACAATGATACAGGTGGGAGGATAACATCGATATATGAACAAACAACAGACTGAAAGAATGTACAATCAAGGCGAGAGACAGACAGTGTTGGAGATCCATGACAGCCAACCTCCATTATAAGATGGCGCTTGGTTAAAAATATATTGATAAACATATAATGATACAGTGCGATGAAGATGTTACTAGAAATCAATCAATCAATCAATCAATCAATCAATCAATCAATCAATCAATCAATCAATCGATCTATCTATCAAATCAATCAATCAATCACTTAATGAGTCAATGAGTCAATCAATATTTCTTTCATGCATTACGTCAGTCTCTCATTGCAGCTGAAAACAGCCTTACGTCTGATCTATTTTGGAGAGAACATGCACACACATTGTACACATCAGTCTGACAAGCCACTAACGACCCATCGGGAACACCCACCGCTCACTGCAGTAGAAGGCCGTGTGACCGCTTTTCCGCTAAGACGCACTTCCCATCAATCACCAGGCTGATCACAAGCAGCTAGCTAGTATTCTACCCATGAAAATATCTGGCAGCATGTACCAAAGAGGAACAATCACCACAATGAAAAAACAAAGCATGAGCGAATTATTTTCAGAAAGGCAACATACGACATGCTTCATGTTAAATTATCTAACCAGATTTCTTTAATATGCAGAGACCAAACCAAAATACGGACTATGCTATGTCTGATATACACGGGGCACTAGACGATCATATATGATACTTTGTTTTTGGCAGACACAATTAATACATTAATAAATAAAATCCAGCCTTTTAGTATTGCGTGTCTGGCATCAGTAGTTAGGACAAAACTCCGAAGCGAATGAATAAGCATTCGGTAAAACGACGCTTTACTTGTGAATTATTCAACAGTTATTCCACACAACACGCTAAGGGCTGGTTCGGGGGGGGGGGGGGGGTTTAGGGGGGGGGAGGCATTGGGAGCTGTCTCTAGCTTGAAAAATTGTGTCTCAAGCACAGGTCTTACCAGAGTTACGCACCCCTACCTTGGTGTAATCACAGAGATAATCCCGGATCGAGAACCTCAAAATCATTTCATTACAAGCTCCCTTAGACAAAAGCACCATCTTGACAAAGTGTGTAGCTGTTTTCCAACGTAATGAGTAACTCTGGGCGAAATGAGTTTTCTATATTTATTAGTTTATTAGACGCTTTTGGTAAGATAACTGCTGTACCGTGTTTAAGTAATTCACAGAGCTGTCACTCGCTGAAATAGTTAGTTGCATATCCTTTAAAGGACGTCACAGCCAACCCCGACATTTTTTTTTGGCTGTTTGTGATTTCTTGGCAAGTTTACGTTCAGTAGTTTGTACTTTTTTTTCTCTATACATGGGCACTCTCCTGCTGTTTATACTTCACCTCGACACCGCAAGGTACAAGAGGAACATGATGAGATGAGATGAGATGAGGTGATAAACAAAGATAATGCATGTAGATACAATTAATATGGAGAAAGAAATATGTGTTAATGAGGAAAAATTGGAGGTGGTGGACAGTTTCGAATATCTTGGGTCATTAATTACCAAAAATGATGACACAATGAAAGACATGAAAAGACGAAAATATATTGCTCTTCAAAAACTAAACCAACTGAATAAATTGTGGCGTGGGACAGACAGACATACCAAAATTAGATTTTTAAGAGCATTACGCCTGTGAGACCAGGACACTTACTAAACAAGCTGAACAGCTCATGAATTCCTTTGAATATTAATGTTATAGACGGGTTCTAGGAATATCTTGGAGGAAAAAAAGCATCCTTACGACAATATCTGAATATTGAAGAAGGTTCCTACTAAAGACGATACAACAAAGAAAATTGAAATACTCAGTTCACTTGAAACGTCAATAAAGTTTGGAGAGAACAATAATGGAGGGGTATATGCCTGGGAAGAGAAGAAGAGGAAGGCCAAAGAGAAGATGGGTGCAGGATGTGGCGGATGATCTCCAGATGGGTGTATCGGACGGGGGACATCTTGTTTATGATAGTGAAGTTTTCCGGAAAGTTGTTTTGGGAGCAAGGTTCTACAAAGGACGTACTACTGAATGCATGAATGAATGATTTTCAGCCTATGTGTTAAATATCCAGGTTTCGCACCAATCTGTAGCTGCAGTAAGTATGCACACTCTCAGTATTTTGAATTCTGTATTTCCATCTGTTCCGGATGTTAGGAGATGTTCCTGAGTAGAATGTTGCGAATAACTTGGACTGCTTGAGTAACTAACAATGGCTGACTGGAAGAGGCTAAGGAATGTAGAAAATTATATACAACTATAAGAAAAACAGAAAACAAACTTCTTTCTTTGGTCATGTGATGTGAAGAGAGACATTGGAGAACATCGCGACAACTGGTTAGATGGATGAGAAAAGAGGCAGCGGCCAATCAAAAGAAATGATGCTGGCAGGACTGAGACAGTGTAAGAATATCACAACAGAGTTGATACAATTCACCAAAGACCGAAATCTCTGTAGATCAGGCCTACTCCGGTTGGGGGAACATGATGATGGTCTGTTCCAATCCATATAGGTTTAAATCGCTTCAGTTTGTGTAGGACAATGTTCGTTCATCTTGTAATTTTTGTTGTTACATCTACACAGTCTATCATAAGTGAACCTGGATATTCAAAGCTTATCACCTTTGAATTCTATCAGGTAAGAAATACATTTGTTGTTTAGTTTGTTGTATCAGTTGTCATAACTTGTTTTTTGTTGTTGTTGTTGCGTTATTGAACTTGTTTTTTTTTTATTTTAAATGTTGCTTTATTAACATATACTTTTTATATTTCACTATGTTTTTGCACTGAATCAATTATTTTAACAATACCCAACTTTGTTGTTGATAAGCAGAAGAGTTTGAGACTTCCCCGATATAATTGAATCGAGTGTTCAAAATCAGCTTCAGACAAATCTTTAAGCTGATTGTCTTGCGTTGGTTTCAATAGTATGAGCAACAGTCTATCAGGTACCAATAACAAACTGCTGAAGGTAAAAATTGTCTAGTAAATCAAAAAAAAAAAAAAAAAAAAAAACCCAACGACTGCTGTGGTTGATTGCTATGTCATGTAAAAGACATGCAAACACTTTTTTGGTTAGCATGTGGAAGTTCGTGTATTTCTATTCACATGTTCTTGGTTAGCATATGGAAGTTCGTGTATTTCTAGTCACATTTTTTGGTTAGCATATGGTAGTTCGTGTATTTCTATTCACATGTTCTTGGTTAGCATATGGAAGTTCATGTATTTCTAGTCACATTTTTTGGTTAGCATCTGGTAGTTCGTGTATTTCTATTCACCCTATTACAAGAGACAGTCTTGTCCCTTGTCAATATTTTCTCGAACATTCCTTATAATGTCATAGTATGCATGTTACTCAAATAAGGAGACAAAATATAACACTGTCTGACTCCGTTTTCTATATCAAACTAACCTTTCGTATCATCACGTATTCTTACCGATACCTTCTGTTTCGTGTTGAGTTAAGAGCGCTCGCATTTAAACTTCATGTGAGATGACGGCGGGTGTAGTGGGTTCATTCCCTAGACCTTAGATTGGACTTAAATGTTGACTTCTCGTTTAGAAAGCAATGGCAAACTACCGAACGTAAAATTGCCAAGAAGATTAACCTGGTGTTGATGGTAACGTCCCACAAAGGATATGCAGCATGTTTTAGAGCAGTGGTTCTCAACTTTTTTGGCCCATGCCCCCTTTGCCATATGTTCAGAACGTCATTCCCCTCTTTCGAATTTCCTCCCTATAAATTCCCCCACCCTTACACAGTATACATAAAAATGGAAGCTAAATTTAATAACACATACTAGAACAAGTCTAGACATCTACATATAACGTGATTTGCGGGTCTACTTACGTTATAAAACGAACTTCATTAGGGCGAGAAGTACAGGACCATAAAATTTAGAGGGAAAAACAATATCAAGTAACTGGTCCTTGTATTATTGCGATCTTGAAAGAATCTTAATTCCCCCCCCCCCCCCCCCCCCCCCCCCTGGAAACCCTAAAATTCACCCTAGGGGGGAATTTCCCACCGGTTGAGAACCACTGTTTTAGAGTGTTATTATTATATGTATTAGATGTAATGGGCAATCTGCTATACTTTTCTAGGTGGCTGTGGACACAGTATCTCTATACAAAAACAACGGTCGGTGTCACCGATAAATGTGATCACCGCCAAGAAGGAAAGCGACAAGCAAGCGACATCCTCTGTAGATGTTTAGAAAACTATGACAGTCAGTCACATTTTGGAGAAAGGCTGTTATGGGAAGCCGTGGTAGCGGTGTGGCTAAACGTTGCCTGCCAGCGCCGTGGTCATGGGTTCGAATCCTCCTTGGAGCGGATTTATAAAATTGATCTGAGCTCCCAGTTCGACCCAGGCGACAATGGGTACCTGAATTTGCCATTTTTAATGGCACCAATACTAAAGAACAAACAAGTATCAATAGTTACCAAGAATGCACTGTACTAAAGAACAAACAAGTATCAATAGTTACTAAGAAAGCACTGTACAACACAATCTTGCTGCAACAATACTAAAGAACAAACAAGTATCAATAGTTACCAAGAATGCACTGTACTAAAGAACAAACAAGTATCAATAGTTACTAAAAAAGCACTGTGCAACACAATCTTGCTGCACCAATACTGAAGAACAAACAAGTATCAATAGTTATTAAGAGAGCACGGACACTTGTGATTGACAGATGTGCGCGCCCTCATGGTCCGGGCTCGTACAAGGCCCTCACCTGTGGGACATGGCTGAACGCCTCTAAGCCGGGTCCCTTGGGTGTCAGGGTCTGGCCATAACTCGCCACCGGCTCGTGGTGGTGAGGTCTCGGTGGATTGACGCTGAGCCGCCAGCGTCTGCAGCCTACCTTGTGCCAGACGTATTGGTTACCCATTCCTCTGGAATACACAAGACTAGGCCGAGAGAGAGATCATGTCGTTTGGGCATCACATGATTCTCTGAAGCTCTGCCCAGACATTGTGTTGGAATATTGGCCACATTCCACTCACATACTTTGGTCTGTCAAGACTGCAAGGTGTCTACTACTGTACAACACAAACTTCCTACCAACTCTATGCTACCAATGCCAAACCTGGACAATGACAGAAAAAGAGAAAAGAAAAATCACAACAACAGAAATGAGATTCCTGAGAAGAATACTCAGTGTATCAAGAAGAAAGAAAATCAGACATGTAGAAATCAGGCATAAAGTGTGGGTTATGGCAACGCTAAATTTTATCAGAAAACTGTAAGTTAAATGGGTTGGCCATGTAGCTAGGTTACCAACTAACAGTATACCACAACAAGCAACGATGTACAGACCAAATGGAAGCAGAAGCAAAGGCTGATCACGTTAACGATGGACAGAGAGAATAACGGAGTCCATGGGAATCTCGATACACGATGCTCATAAACGGGCACTCTCCCGCTGTTTATGCTTCACCTCGACACCGCAAGGTATAAGAGGAACAAGACGAGATGAGAAGGGTTTTGTAATTTTACTTAATGTTATGGGGAAAACTCCTGTACATGACACGCCACTGGATGATGATGAACATTGATAACGGCAAGCCAGTATTTCAGTTTTGAATTGTAAAGTGGTTTTAAAGGGATAAAGTGGCTTAAAGGTCCGCCTCTGACACGCACTGCCCTGGCTAGTTTCACTGTCTGGGGTGTACTGTTAATAAAATACTATAAATTATCATATAATTTCCCATGAGAAGTGGATCGGACGTCTAGAATTCTCGGACAAAGACGAAAAACTCGAAGGACTGATGTACACGTTTGCGCACCTTAGGAATGGCCCGGTAGTTTGAAATAGAAACGGACATCCCAAATAAGTTGTTGCCTAGACTACATTTCAAAATGAGAAATCCTTGCCACAAACATAATATTTACAACATGCGCGATTCTGGTACAAACACAGATTTGGATACTAGCTGGTGAAATGGATTTTGTGCACTTTGCTGAGGATTTCTTTGAGTGATCTATTGAATGCGGATGGACGGTATGGAGATATCCACGTGCAATTAAAATGATCCTAAACTAAACCAAGCCAAAAGTAATCGTGGCAGAAAGCCAACCAGTATTAGTTCGTGGCCGCTTTGCCTAAACGTATTGTTTCGTTTTGTACCGGTTTAAATTTCAAATGCTCCCGTCCCGAAAACAAATTAATTGTACGTCCTTTTCATGACGCTGCAGTCAACCCCAACATTTATTGTCTGCTTGTGATTTACTAGGCAATGTTAATTCATAGCCTGTCATTGTTTCTCAACGGCAAACGCCTCATTTCATTAAAATCAACGCAAAGCGATCTTCTTCCAGCTCTGATTTCCCGCAACTGATTTAGAACCATAGACTCGGTAAGCAGGGAAATTATGAAACTGCGCGTCTCACAATCCCCTAACCCACAGCCTGTCTAACTACGGTAATTAAAATATTGCATGTTGTTTTACAAGATGCTACAATAAACCACCGGCCTTCATTGGCTGTTGATGATTTGCTCGGCAATTCTACGCTCAGTAACTTGCCTATGTCTGATATAAATAACACCCGCTCTGTGGCGGAGGGGTTACGAATTCAATTCGTTATCATACATACTGCGTTCAAGACACAGCTGCGGACGATTAAGAAGCAGACCGCCTTGCGTTGATTTCCATACAGTGATATGAGTGCTAAGATAAATAAAGAAATAAGAGATAAATGTGTGAAGGCAAAAGAAAGTTGGTTAAATGAGCAATGCAGAAAAATTGAATTAAATTCCATTAAAGATCAAAAAAGTATGTACAGACAAATCAGCGAGCTCACAGGAAGAAAAATAAGAATAAATACAGGGTGTTTGAAATCAAAAACAGGACAGACTTTATTGGAGGAAGGTGCTATAATGAAGAGGTGGAATGAGTATATAAGAGAATTATATAATGGAGAAAGGGAAGAATTAACAGAAGAAAGTAACTTAGAAGGCCCACCTATTCTAAAAGAAGAAGTCGCTGATGCTATGAAACATATGAAGAAAGGAAAAACAGCTGGGCCAGATGAAATCACAATAGAAGAATTAGAAGTGTTGGGAGAATTTGGAGTAGATATATTAACCAAAATGTTGAATGATATTTACAGTAGTGGATATTTACCCAGTGATATGCTGAAATCTGTATTTATAGCTATACCAAAAGACCAGGAGCAATTGATTGTGAAGATTTTCGTACAATTAACCTCATAAACCATGTCACTAAGCTTCTACTCAGAATTATAATGAGAAGAACAAGAAAGAAAATAAAAATGGAAATTAGTGAAGAACAGTATGGTTTTATGGAAGGAAAGGGTACAAACAATGCAATATATATATTACGAACACTAATAGAAAGATCAATAGAGAAACAAAGAGACATATATTTATGCTTCATAGATTATACTAAGGCATTTGATAAAGTAAAACATGATGAGCTGATTAAAATGTTGGAAGATATCAACATTGATGGGAAAGATTTAAAAGTAATAAAGAATATATACTGGAACCAAGTAGCAGCAATTAAAATGGGAAATAAAGAGGGTAGTTACGAACAGATAAAGCTAGGAGTACGACAGGGGTGTGTCTTGTCACCCGATCTCTTCTCCCTGTATAGCGAAGTAATAATGAGAGAGATCAAAGAGAAGCCAGGAATACTAATCGGAGGATATAATATAAACAATATACGCTATGCAGATGACACAGTATTGGTAGCGGATAATGCAACAGACCTACAACAATTGTTGGACAGTGTAGTAACAGAGAGTGCACAGAAAGGACTGTCCTTGAATATCAAGAAAACAGTAACAATGGTGATATCAAAGAAAATGGGGACGCCAAAATGTGACATAGAAATAGAAGGGGAAATTCTCAACCAAGTGGATAATTTTAAATACCTAGGGGCACTTATAACATCAGATGGAAGATGTACAAAAGAGATTAAGAGCAGAATAGGGCAGGCAAAGACAGCATTTCAGAAAATGAAGAGTATCTTATGCAATAAGTCGCTATCAATGAATGTAAGAAAGAGAGTACTAAAATGCAATATAGAACCAGTTTTGCTGTATGGCAGCGAATCTTGGAATGTAAATGAACAAATTAGGAAGAACTTAGAAGCAACAGAGATGTGGTTTTTAAGACGAATGTTGCGAATTCCTTGGACTGCCAGAGTAACTAACAACGATTGCCTGAAAGAGGCTAATAAAACTAGAACACTATATACAACAATAAGAAAGAGACAAACATCTTTCTTTGGTCATGTGATGAGAAGAGAGGCATTGGAGAACATCGTGACAACTGGAAAGATCGAGGGGAAGAGAGGCAGAGGCAGACCAAGAGAAATGATGCTGGACGGACTGAGACGGTGGCATGGAGGAATATCATCAGCAGAGTTGATCCAGAACACCAAAGACCGAGATCTGGGGAGAGCCATGAACGCCTACGCCAGCCGGCACGGCACTTGATGATGATGATGATATGAGTGCCGGTCGTTCAGAAACCGATGGCAAACTACTGAACGTAAACTTGCACAGGGATCACAAACAGCCAAACAACAACAAAAAATATATGCTGCATTTGTCTGCTACGTCCTGTTAAGGGATATGCAACTAACTTAATATAAATAACAGTTATTATGAACGTTCATAAACTGACCCTTATATTGTAACTACAAAGTTTCGCAGAAACTGAATCGCGTTGCTTTTCAGCTTAACTCTTATAGAAAAGTTCTTAGCAAATCGTGGACTAAGAAGAAGAAAAACACCGACTTTCTACAAGACTGAAACACCAAAGAAAACAGCACCATGTCTCGGGAACTGAAATAGCTTGGCCGCATTAAACACAGTGGTTTGGATATAACAGTGATGGAAGATATGCTTCCTGGAAGTAGACGCATTAGACACCACAGGTTCTTGTAAACATTCCCAGCACTGCGCCAGGATTCGAACCCGTTTGCTACTAAGATTTAGGCGGATACCGTGGCCCTCAGCCCCGCCTCTACCCCGCTATTTTGTATTGTTATGGACAACATTTTTGAACGAAACGTTAGTTTTTGTATCTGCTTGCGTCTACAGTTTGCCGAGCTGCTCGTCGCATATCACATTCATTCTCATTTCAACCAGACAAATATCTTTTCAAAGATATCCCGTGTTAGATTTTCACATATTTTTAATATCCTTTACTTTTTCCAGCCTTGTCATTTGTTTACGCTCTTTTCCGTTTGTTTTTCTCCTTTAAAATAAAAAAAAATTCAATTCATCTTTGCTGTTTCGCTTTCTCTTCTATATTAATTTCTCGCCGCTCTCTTTAGTCCACTTAAGAAACAAGCGAACATTTTGTCGCTTGTATTTCGCCATGAACCGAGACAACGACTAGACTGACGTCATTCCTTTGTGAGTTCCTGTGAGTATTTTGCGCGTGTGTTAGTGTCAGCAAGAGCGCATTGTGTGCGCTTGTGTTAATACTACCTATAACAGAGTGCGACGGTCTTATTTTATGTTATGACAAGCCTTTTAAAAACTCACTTATTGTTTTCTCTCGCTTTATTTTTCATTCTCACATTGTCTTTCCGCCCACCCAACATTTCATTACAGTATAAAACTATCAGACAATTGGCATTTCTTCTACAATTGCCGTTTTACTAATCTTTCCCGACATTTACAGATAGCAAGCAACATCACTTAATAATACTACATTACAATACCTCCCCCAACCCCATTTCCTCTCAGCCCGCATTCCCTTCCACACAACACACCACCCCAACAAACACAACTTTCATAAAGTATCCGGCAGCACTCAAACAGTTCGGCCTGACCGCTGCAATCGCCGTCACCAGGCGGTTCTAAACTCCTCCCACCTAATCAGTGATTCTGTAGAGGGAGGGAAGAAAATGTAGCTACTCGCTGTCTTTCTCACGTGCATTCAGGGAAAGCATGATATCCACGAGTACATAGAACGAGACGTAGACGAGGGAACCGGCGTAGTATGCTCATGGGAGAGAGAACGTGGGGTGTCGTACCACTAGTGCCATTTCTGTGCCGAAATCTAATCGCCCGTGAGTGTCTTTTGAATTTCTTATCTTAGTTTTGTGTGAACGATGTATCTTCCAGTTAATAAAATCACACGCACACACTCACACATACACACACAAGTGCACACAACCACACATACACGCACACCACACATACATGCACACAATTTCAGAACCTATATGTCTGTCTGTCTGTCTGTCTGTCTGTCTGGCTGTCTGTCTGTCTGTCTGTCTGTCTGTCTGTTGCCTGCCTGCCTGCCTGTCTGCCCGCCAGCCAGCCTGCCTGCCTGCCTGCTTGCCTGCCTGTCTGTCTGGCTGACAGGCTAGCCTTTCACTTATGTACCTACCTACTTACCTACCTACTTACTTGCCTGCCTACGTCCCTGCGCACCTATTTCCCTACCCAAGTATCCACCAACGTCTATCTGTTTGTCGTCTGTCTGTCTGTCAGCCAGTCTAACTAATACAGACTAAGCATATTTTAGTTTATTGCTGTTTTCCTGATTTGTTTTTGTGTGAGTGAATTCATCAACTGTATACAAGTGGATTGTTAAATAATTCTTGAGAGGATTAACATTTCCAACAGACACAACTTCCGCCCTTGACTGAGTGGGTTTATAATGTTGACATGTTAGTTGCATGTCTTTTACAGGACGTCGCAATCAACTCCAGTCTATTTTTACTATTTATGATTTACTAGATAATTTCTTTGTTGCGTAATTTGCCATTTATTTATTAACGACTGACGCCTCATACCATCGAAATCAGCGCAAAGCGGCCTGCTTCCAGATTTACCGCATCTGATCTTGAACCTTCGACTCTGCATGACAATGAATTGTGGAAAGCGTTAATTGACCTAAGCCATAGCGCCAGCGTTGATAATGTATGCCAGTGACATTCCTTATTAAGAGGAAATTATATAAACACATTTTAGACGTGTTGTCGGTTTTTCACTTTAAATACTGGTATAGAAATAAACCTTAAGAACCATTTTCTAAACACCTTCACGCGGATCGGGTATATGGCTCCAGCCCATATTTGTATAGGCTAACGGGCACTCTAAGTGGTGATGCGGTCGATATCAAGCCGCCCGACTTTACTTTGCAAGTCATTTCCTGGTACACATTTACAGCTAGTACAACCTGGGATGTCAGGTCCTTTAAAAAAGTCCGTCTCGATGCGAATTCGAATCCATAACAATCGGACGGGCAGGCAATCATACTAGCCACTGTGCTACCGCCCCCCCCCCCCCCCCAAAAAAAAAAAAAAAAAAAAAAAAACAACAAAAAAAAAAAACTGGGATAATTTTGCTTAACATGTCACTTCACCATAACGCTAGACTTTTCACTGTTCATAAACTTAAAAGTCTTAACAAGTTTTAAAAATCGAGAGGATCGACTTCATTGCATCGGGTTTTATCCCACAAGGCTCGGTCTTTTTCCGCAGCGCGGCTTGCCGATATCGTCGCATAAAGCACCAACTTCGTAGATCCAGCGAAAAATGCACTCGTAAACCGAAAGATGGAGCGCGCAGTCGAATCCACAACCTTCGGAGCTCGAAGCAGACGGCTTGACAGCTTCTCCACGGAGTCTCCCGAATGCTCATAAACTTATTAAATATAGTAAATTAACAAAAACAGTACATTAATGTGGTATTTCCCCCTCGACTTCAACATAAAGACACATTACCGTCTTGACAACCGATAGTTGTGTTAAAACACGCACACGCACACACACACACACACGCGCGCGCGCACGCACGCACGCACACACACAACAAAGGCATAATAATAACCTCTGTATAGCACAAAGCCTAGGCTGAATTGTGGAGACCATGTGTTTCCCCAGCAGCATAAAACCTCGCTTAGCCTACCTTATTTACTCCAAAGTAAAGGTAACACCAATACACCTGGAACAAGATAAGCCACAGAAGCTCTGGATCAGTAAAGCAGTACTCTAACTGCCCGCTTGTCGGAGCTTTGATCCTTGGTCTGCCCTGCCATGACAATTAATCTATAGGTTATATTTCCTCGCACCAGGATTAATTAGGTTTGTACTTTCCCAATTGCGATCTGGAATCACCTACCTAGTACGCCAGAAGACGTCTAAAAGGGTCTTTCCTTTTACTTGACCATGCGCACGGACACTGAAGCCTGAGTGTGCTAGGAACTAAACAGCCACGATAGCGCAGCGGATGCCGACAAGGTGGTCACAGATTCAAATTGGTAAAAATTGGCCTGGGCTCCTAGGTGTACCTAGCCTAAAATAAAATCCTAGGTGACTGGTTTGATACCGACCATATCACCTATTGGTCTATAAACATATGGGTCTCGCACGATATGCCCGGTACGCCTTAAGTAGTGAAAAGGAACCTTTACTTGTACGCAAGGAACAGAAAAATTCCCCCTGAAAACAGTGGACAGAGGGAATAGCAGAGTCCATGGAAATATCGATACACGAAGCCCATAAGCGGGCACTCTCCCGCTGTTTATACTTCACCTCGACACCGCAATGTACACGAGGAACCTGATGAGATGAGATGAGTAAAGGCTTAAAAAGTCGCTTAAAAGTTGACAGGGTCGACTTCATTGCACCGTTTTTAAGAAATCCTAAATGGCCCAGTCTCTTTCCGCAGCGCGGAAAGCGTCGCACAAAGCACGAACTCCGTAGCCCCAGCCACGACCCCACAGGAGTCTCCGAAAAAATGCACTAGTGAACAGAAGGACCCGGCCCGGAATCGAACTCACAACCTTAGGAGCCCAGACGGCTTGACCACTTCCCCAGGGAGACTCCCAGAAGTAAAGGCGACCGGGATGATATTGACCCCATTACTCATCGAGTACATATTTTCTTTGCAAATATGCGGCTAGTACCGTATGCGCACAACACCCCAGTGTGTGTTAAAGGTTCAGTTACTTACTCTGACTGATATCATCACTACGTCGTCCTCCCTGACTGCTTGATCTGGTTCAGTTTACAACATGAACTGTGGATTTTTAGAAAATAAGAAAAGGCTGGCGTACATAGATACTGAATCCGTTTCAAACTTGAAAAGTGTCGGATTCGAACCAGCTGTGGCCCATAATTATGTAACAAGTCCTCTGCAGAAGGTAGTTCGCATCACGCTACTCGGGAAGATTTTCAGTTCTACATCAGTTCACCGGAGTCACGCGCTTTCGCGGCCAACGTGTCCTGTGAATTCAGTGTGGTGGTCGGGCCTTGCTTCGTCATCTGGAAACCATGTCTTTTTTTTGCATATACTATTTACAGGACATCGCTGTCAACACCAGCATTTTACTGCTGCAGTTGACGTCTTGGCAAGTTTACGTTCAGTCGTTTGCCATTGCTTTCTGAACGAACGGCTCCCATACCAACATTTTAAAACCCAGCGCGACACGGTCTGCTGTATTTTATTACTGCTCTTTATAAACTAATGAGAAGTTTCATATGGCGAACGTATTTTAAATTTCAAGACATAATAGTGGTTACGATCTAGGCGTCTTCATTGTTATGTTTTATAGAATGTCAGACCTTTTGTTGGTTTAATCTGCTCTATTCTAAGAATTGGTGTATAACATCCAGATTCAAAGATGTTGATTTTTCACAAAATAAGGTGCTAGGGACACCCGAGGTAGTGAATAGCATTACTAGCCTTCTCGAATTTGTGTCCATACACTTGCTACTAATTCTAGTGCTCTGGACTGATTTTAGCGTGTGGATTAGTTTTCCCAATTACCAGTGTCCCTCGCTATCACTTCGACTTCTGAGGTACTTGTAATTTACATCCTCAAGTCGAGGACGAGACATCAACATTTCAGTCCAAATGACCGGTGATGGGGTTGAAACCGCTACCTCGACATCATCACATTGGAAGTTTACGAGCGAGCGCTCTTTTCCATTTGGCCACGTTGAACTCCCCTCTGAAATAAGGACTAAGAGATGTGGACCACTGCATACGCTTAAAATCGCTCGATGGCGAAAATCACAAGAAGTAGGCTGTTACAGCGACTGCCCTGGCAGTATTCTTAAAATGATCTAAGTTAAACACTAGAATATTTACATGTCTCATTTATGTACGAGGTTAAGTTAATAAGTAAGTCACAAATGGCTGTAGAAAAATAACTACAATTGATAACAACTTGAAACCAGTTTATTTTTATACATACTTTGTCCCTTCATTCCTCAACCTAATTTCCACCAACATTGATGCACTTATCCCATCGTTTTATCAATCCTCCTAAACCGGCTGCATAGAACTGCGTGCTCTGTTGTCTAAATCCCGTTTTCACTTCACATTCAACTTCGGCGTCATTCGCAAAATGTCTCCCGCCAAGGTGGGTTGTCAGTGTTTATGCTGACAAATGTTTGTCCCGTAAAGCGGTGCATAGCTGGGTATAGAAAGTGAGAAAGTCACGAGGGAGAGTCAATAAGTAAGACACACAGTTCTGTGGGATGTCCGGTAAATGGAAACAAAGCACGCAGTTCTATACAGCCGGTTTGGGAGGATTGATAAAACGATGGGATAAGTACATCAATGTTGGTGGAAATTAGGTTGAGGAATGAAGGGACAAAGTATGTATAAAAATAAACTGGTTTCAAGTTCTTATTATAGAACAAGTAAGAAGTTTTTCCTATCTTGGACATGTAATAACAGATGATGGTAGAAGGGAAACATAAATAAAACAGAGTATAGGAATGGCCGAAAATGCTTCCAACAGCATGAAATCAGTATTAACGTATAGCGATTTGTTTTCTTTGTGTGTGTGTGTGTGTGTTGCATATCCCTCACAGGACGTTGCAGTCAACACCAGCATTTTTCAGCTGCTGTTGATGTACTAGGCAAGATTACGCTCAGTACTTTGCCATTGCTTTCTGAGCGACCAGCTCACATACCCCGTAAGTTACAGACGCTGCGAGAACCACTACCAATTCTCGCGCATATCACGTCACTCACGAGAGTATACGGGATTACGGAGAAAGACGCTAACGCCTAGGCCAGGGAGACCGGCATAGAGAGATTAACAACGCATTAAAAATGAGAATTGTCAAATGTTATGTATATTCCACAGTACTATATGGTGAGGAAGAATAGAAAATGAACAAGCAATTAAAAAGTCGAATAGATGCCCTGGAGATGTGGATATACAGAAGAATATGTTGTATTTCATGGAAACAAAAACAATTAAATACAGGGGTTCTAGAAAAACTGGGAATGAAAAGAGAGCTGATGAAATAAATAAAAAAGAGGCAAGCGAAATATTTCGGTGACGTTAAAAGACATAACATTCTTATAAAAACCAAACAGGAGGGCAAGGTTATAGACAAGGAAGCTAGTTATACCAGTACATGATTTGTCTTTGAACAACATTTTCTCTTTCTCTTTCCATTCTCCCATCTGAAGTGAAAATTACCCTAGACATTTAAATTCGCTAGTTTGTTTAACTTCATAGTTCTTTATTTTGTGACAGGGTTTCTGAATGTCTGCCTATCATCAATATGTCTGTCTTTTTAGTGTTTATTTTCATATTATAATTCTCACACTTAAAATTGACTTGACGTAAATGGTTCTGTAGTCTCTCTTCATCTTATGCTATTAACACTTGGTCGTCCGCAAATAATAATAATTCTGAAATGTTTTCTTCTTCTTCGGGGTTTGCTTCTCGGTATTTATTGTTAATGCTTTTTATAAAAAGTAGAGAGCAAACATCCTTGTTGTACACCTGAATCTACTTCGAAAGGATTTGATGTACCTGTCTTTGTTCTTCCGCAACTTTTGCTTGACGTATATAAACTTTTGCCAACTTTAATTAGATGTTTGCTAATTCCGTGTTTTCTTAAGTAATCATGTAATCATGTTCCTGTCAACTCCGACAAAAGCTTTTTCCTGGTCTACAAATGCGACTTTACAGGTCTTATCATGTTCAATTGCATTTTCTGTGAGCTGTCTTAGTGTGAAAATTACGTCAGTGCAGCTTGTGTTTGATCTAAAACCCATCTGGGTTTCTAAAAGTTGCTCTTCCATTAGTGGTCTACATCTTAATTCAGTGATTTGGCAAACATTTTCACAGTGTGGCTAAGTAGCGAGACTCCTCTATAATTATTGAACTCTTTCTTATTGATTTTATTTTTCCAAATTGGGACATTTATGATACATACTATTCATTTGTGGCAAATGCCATAATAACAGAACTGCTTATCTGTCTCTGGGCTGAAATCTCTACCTTAGCACTATTAGAGTGTCCCTGTACTTCGAAGAGATGACACTAAAGATGGGTATGCCAGAGATTATAACCAGAGTTCTTTGTGGAGATGTCATCTCATCTCATCATGTTCCTCTTGTACCTTGCGGTGTCGAGGTGAAGTATAAACTTTGTGGGGATGTAGCACATCATTATGTCAACTGAAGTTAATGCATAGAAGGCATTGACTGATACTCGTAGAAAACAAGAGAGAACAAAGCACAGATCAGAGGACACGCTGAGCAACAGAAAACTATAGGAAAGTAGACACTGTGAATTCAGACAATCATTTCCAAAATTACGCTATGGACACGCTGAGGACTCAAAACTTTCGTGTTTTTGCAAACTACTGAGCGTAATCTTGCCAAGAAATCAACAATCAGCTAAAAGATGCTGATGGTGACAGCAATGTCATGTAAAGGATATGCAAACAAACAAAACAATGTAAACTGTAGTATTTACTTCAGTTGTCTTGTCTTCGACGTGTATCAATCAATACTGTCAAGTGTATTAATTTACTACTTTTATATCCCCAGGCATTGTCTGATCTTGAAGTCTTTAAGGGAGGACGGCCACTAATAAGTTCATTCGCCACACAATGACGTTTGTGTTAACAAGATATACAGTTTGATGTTGAGACATAAACAGTGTTCTTCAGAATTGCAGCTGACTGTTTGCTTTTTCGTGTTCGTTCTTTTGTTTGCATCAAACGGAGCTCTGCATACCAAACAACAACAAAAACAAATCAGTATCACTTGTCTGCACAATTGCTGGAGTCCGGAGGAGTGGTTTGTTAATGGTTTACTAAAACTAACACCTTGTGAACATCTAAAACGCGACTGACTACTCACTGAGCACTGTTAACGGAACTTATTACACGCTGTGTTATTAGCTAGTGGTGCTAACCGTTGGTAGTTTCAAGAAGAAGTAACTTAAGGGGAACAATGGTTTTTCGGCTGGTGAATCGTCTATCGTTCAAAGGATTATTGCCAAGCCGCGAGTCAAGCATGGATGAAGTCTTGATCTTTGTACTTCTCTATACACATCTGGGTAAGTTTACATTTTATTACCTTTCTTCCTTGAAGACATCCGCGGTCGACGGGCTTTTAAAGAATTCACTCGGCTACCTCTCAACAACTTGGTAACTTACGGGCACACATTTAATAAAGAAAAGGTGTATCGCACACTGTTTTCGAGGAACAATGCACGATTGCTCAAATACATCGAGGCCATGGCAATTAGACATCTAAAACCAGGGTAATGCAGACAGAAAGATTTAACAGTGATTGCGATTACCGCGAGGATAACATTGCTCATCATTCGAACAGCATCAATGACCTCATGTGAAATAGGATGTATTTTTAATGACTGTGCAGTGGTCGAAAATATTGTCCGTCCAAATTTTGTATTTACCTATACTGTTGCATGAACTTTACAGAGGGTGAATACAAAACGTCGACGGGCAATATTTTCAAACACTGCACAGTCATTAAAAATACACCCTATATGGTATTTCAGCCAAAATACAATTAATCTTTTCACTTCATATGCTATATAATTCTGCAGTATGCATCTGACGAGATGCCGCAAAATATACCAGGCAATAAAGCGTGCAACCTATTGTTTGTTGTTTATGTGTCATTGTATAGCTTTACTTGTTGTTTCCATATTGTTTAAAATCACTATACGTGCTTTGTTGTTGTGTTAAAATCTTCGTAAATGTCATGATTTTCACATCTATGCAACGTTGGCTTTTATTTAACATTCTCGTAATTTCTGATTCATGCTTCAAATGAATCGCGTATTTTCTGTAATCTTCTTCTTCGTACACCTTCAGATGTCAGCCTGAATATATTTAAAGAAAGCAGCAGCCAACGTGACCATGCTGACACCCCCATAGTTTGTCCTCAAATGAAACGGGTGTAGGCCAAATTGATATTCTGGGAAATATTACTTTAGATATTAGGTAAAGGTGGTCCATTAGTACATATTGACGTGGGATGTCAAGTGTTATGTCTTCACATATTCTAGACAACGGCATGTGGGATGGGCTGGCAAGTTCCCTTCCTTGTCGACTTTAGTTCCCAGACAATTTCCAGAATATTCGGAACATTTTCCGATACCCATTTTTATTTGCAATGGTCGACCCCAGAGCCGAACAGGCCTGAAAAATAGCCCAGCTTCGTTTAGAGACTGAACCCGGACCGCCGCATTAGAAGGAAAGAGCACTAATCACTATGCCACCGCACCTTTTCTTTGGCTATACCAACAATAACATGTTACTTAGATATTACATCTTTGCAAATGTTGCCTTGTGTAACCATCCATTTAATGTCATCGTTCAAAATAATCAACAAAAATAACGGTGTACATGAATGAACAACATTTGTAGTGGAAAGGGTCAGCTGCACAAAAGCGCAATCACACACGTCAGAATGGACTATACGGGATAAAAACCTTCGCCAGTAAACAAATACAAAGAAAGAGATCATTTCTAATATTTACATCTTCAAACCTGCATTAACTGAATTAATGCTGTTGTTTGGTTTGTGTTGTTTTTCTTCCACTTATGCCGTTACGCGTCGAGGGGAGGGGTGATTGAAGTTCCAGCGCCTGTGACTAAGGCCTTATCTCCAGTTTCCTCCATGCATCTTGAGCAGAATGGTTACGATCAAGTAAATTCCCCACCGGTGTGCTAGACCAGTCGTAGGTTCCTTGCTTACTTAACCCTTGTATATTTGCTACTTCCACCTTGTCATATCAACCATTGGTCGCCTACTGGCGAGCTTCGAGCTGCGCCATATAGGACTGACCGAGACAGAAACTGGGACTTGCCCTTCAAACAGATTTAAATGTACTCATTTCGATAGACAAATCGCTCCACCAATATATCGCAATACTAGGGTGATCGTCGGCTCCCTGGTCTAGGAGTTAAACGACTTTCTCCGTAATCTCGTATACTCTCGTAAGTAACGTGACGTTACGCGAGAATCAGTAGCGGCTCTCTCCGCGTCGGTAACTTAGGGGTATGTGAGCCGGTCGCTCAGAAAGCAATGGCAAACAACTGAGCGTAATCTTGCCAAGAAATCAACAATCAGCTGAAAGATGCTGATGTTGACAGCGATGTCCTGTAAAGGTTATGCGGAAAAAAGGGTAATCGGGCTGTTTGTTTTGTTTCGTGTATCTTTCCCAATTTTAACGCTCAATGAACAGAAATTTACATTACAATACTTGTTTATTTGATTGTTTACCATGTCTGATCCAAACCTTCTTTTTGTGTGGCACTGAATTAATTAAACAATATTTACAAGAAGGCTGTTTAATCTAACACGCAGGCCCTAGGCTATATGACTTCGTTCGTCTATGTGTAAGAAGCCAAGTAAATGAATGAAAGATGAATTCTAACTGCGCTCGCGTAACGACGACACTCATGTCATGAAAAGGAATCGGGATTTTCTTTTTGTTTGCGCCATGATGCGTATTGGAAATATGATGCTAGTAGAAATTATAACCAATGGACAATCGGTGGTTGATGTGGTCAATATCTCATCATGCTGATCGCCTTTACTTCCGAGTAAATTTCCCGGTACACTTGTGCTTCCCGGTCAATAACAAACACAAACCTCGGCCTAGAAAGGGAGTCGAACACGCGACCATAGTACTAGTCTTGCAAGCTTGCTAACCACTGTGCCATCGCGGCGATTGCTCTCTTTCTCTTAACACACACACACACACACACACACACAAACACACAAGCACGCACAAACACACACGCACGCACACACACATACATACACACACTACCATACACACACATATATGTGTGAGAGTGTGTATATGTTTGTATAAGTTGGCAGGACATAAATAAACAAAACATTTCTTAAAAGCCCGGAAAAGCATCCGTGAGAGATGAAACGCATAGTGCGTTTTTTAATCAAATTATTCACAAATACTTAAAGCTATTGTAGAAACCACATTGCCAGACAGAAGCCCTACGCTGAAAGAAGCATTATGTAAACATGCAAATTATTATCACAAATGTTTACCCTTATCGCCGGCACACCCACACCTGCAGCATCAGGCCAACAGAAAGGCATCCGTTCTGACAAAGATGAATTCTAACTGCGCTCGCGTAACGACGACACTCATGTCATGAAAAGGAATCGGGATTTATAAATAAAACTGAGGGTTTTCAGCAATTTCATAAGACAACACTTTCAACAGATTACCTGGCCGACAGACAGACTGGACCAGGCAGGAAGGAGGGTCGTCAGATTGTCTGTTCGCATTGCGGCGTTGCAGAAATATGCGTGGTTCTGTACACAAAAGCAGACATTTAATTTGTAGTGTTGGTGATTGTGTATCTGGCTCCGGGACGTGGATGCAACGACAAAGAAATTAAAAGCACAAGTATATCTTGTTAGCGGGGTCAGCATGCCGAGTGGATAATAGCGCATACTCTTAAACTTCCGGTGTGCTGATGATGAGGTAACGGGTTCAACCCCTACAGCGGTTAGTGGACTAAAATGTTGACTTCTCATCATTTGCTTGGGGAGGTAAATTACAAGTACCTCAGAAATTGGAGTAGTTTCGACTGATGGCGAGGGACACTGGTAACAGGGAAAGCTAATCCACACGTAAAAACGAGTATAGTGCAGAAGAAGCAACACACGTATGGACTTCTTTTGAGTTCAAAGTGAACGACAGAAATGAAAATAATCTCTTCTTAATGTAGAGCTGCTTACTGAGTGTTGCGCATCTCTTACAGTTTATTTATTTGTTATGTATCAGATGGCTTTGGAAGTAATTGCTATTGTATATTGACACCCTTTGACAGTAGATCTTATCTTGATATGTGTGCTGGCACTATATTAAGTCTTACATCTACATATTTGCCTTTGTTTGAAGTTGGGCTTATGTTTATATGTTTATTATTGTTTCCATTACATCTTATTTTTCTGGTTACTATCTCTTCAAGCATGTGTTATGTTTATGCGTAATATCTTTTCATTGAGGTCTTATGTTTATATGTTTACTGTTTTTTCAAGTAGGGTTTATGTTTATGTTTACTATTGTTTTTATGTACTACAATTTCAAGTATGTCTTATATCTATCTATCTATCTATCTATCTATCTATCTATCTATCTATCTATCTATCTATCTATCTATCTATCTATCTATCTATCTATCTATCTATCTATCTATCTATCTATCTATCTATCTATCTATCTATCTATCTATCTATCTATCTATCTATTTATCTATCAATCTATCTATCTATCTATCTATCTATCTATCTATCTATCTATCTATCTATCTATCTATCTATCTATCTATCTATCTATCTATCTATCTATCTATCTATCTATCTATCTATCTATCTATCTATCTATCTATCTATCTATCTATCTATCTATCTATCTATCTATCTATCTATCTATCTATCTATCTATCTATCTATCTATCTATCTATCTATCTATCTATCTATCTATCTATCTATCTATCTATCTATCTATCTATCTATCTATCTATCTATCTATCTATCTATCTATCTATCTATCTATCTATCTATCTATCTATCTATCTATCTATCTATCTATCTATATCCATCTCCATTCGTCTCTCTGGTTGACCTTCTCTTGCCAGTCGTTGATTCCGAGTGCTTGTAGGTCTGTATATATATTATCTCTCCACCGTCTTCTTGGTCTACCTCGGGGTCTACGGTCATTTATTTCCTGAGTGTAAGCGAGTTTTGTTTCCCTATTATCTTCCATTCTTTCTATATGCCCCAGCCATTGTAGTCTATTAGCCTTCATGATACCAGTGATTAGCGGGGACTTAAACAGATCATAAATGTCTTTGTTACTTCTTCTTTTCCACTCTCCACTTTGTGTATCCCTAATGGGTCCAAAGATGCGTCTTAAAACTTTGTTCTCAAAGGTTTGTAGCAAGGCTTCGTCTCCTTTCGTTGTACTCCAGGTTTCAGAGCCATACAGCACAACTGGTCTGATCAGTGTTTTGTATATTGCGATCTTGGTGTTACGAGATAACGCGTTTGATTTTAGTAGGTATTGTAGTGCATAGTATATCTTATTTCCAGAATTGATTCTAGTTTGTATTTCTTCCCTTATGATGTTGGAGCAGTTGAAGATTGTACCCAGGTATGTGTATGTTTCCGTTCTTTTAATGGTCATATTATCTATTTGTACGTGGCCAGAGTTTTTAGCCATTCCTTCTCTTGAAATTACCATATATTCTGTCTTATCTTGGTTGATAACCAGCCCCATCTGTTGGGCTTTTTCCTTTAAGTGAGTCAATATTTCTAATGTCTTTTGTTCATTTTGCCCTATAATATCTATATCATCTGCATAACCAAGCAGCTTGGATGTTCCTCCAATATCACATTCCTCCTTTACCCTCCTTACAACTTTCTCTAGAGCCAGATTGAAGAGTAGCGGCGATAGTGCATCACCCTGTTTCAAGCCAGATGTTATTTGGAAAGGGTCTGATTTCCTGCCTTTATATGTTACTATATTATAAGTATCTTCCATGCATAGTCTGGTCATGTTGATTAACTTCCTTGGTATTCCAAATTCCCGCATAGGATTCCATAGTCTATTCCTATGGACACTATCATAAGCCTTTTTAAAATCCACAAAAATGTTATGGAGATCTCTTTTATATTCGCAAGTTTTCTCGGCTATTTGTCGTAAGATAAATATCTGATCTATTGTTGATCTGTTTTGTCTAAAACCCGCCTGGTAGTCACCTAATATGTATTCTGAATATGGTTTTAGTCTATTTAGTAATACTGCGGATAGTATCTTATAGCTTATGGACAGTAGTGATATTCCTCTATAATTTTCACACTGGAACTTGTCTCCTTTCTTAAAGATAGGTATCAATTATGACTCTTTCCAGTCATGGGGTAATTCTTCAGTCCTCCAGATTTTTATTATTAGTTCGTAAAGCTTTAGATGTAATGCATGGCCACCCGACTTTATAAATTCAGCAGCAATTCCATCAGCCCCAGTTGCCTTATTGTTTTTAAGTCGTGTGATTACATATAGGATTGCTTCAAATGCAGGTCTTCAATTTGTGGTTCACACGTAAGAACCTCTTCCTGTGGGAAAGTGTTACTTGGAGCTTCACAATTTAGTAATTCAAAAAGTATTCTTTCCATGTGTTGCACATTTCCTCTTTGGTATTTATCATAATCCCATGTTTGTCTTTTAAACCATATGTGTTGTGGTGGTGCCCTCGTTTCATTGACTTCAGTTCGTAAAAGCTATCTGGATTCGTTTTTCTGGTGATTAGTTTCCATATCTTTGATTATATTACTCATACATTCTCGCTTCTGCTGTCGAACTATTTTTGTAGCCTCTTTACATTCATTTCTATAATGCTCTTCCTTTTGGATGTTATTGATGTCATTTAGCCATACATGTCTGGCATTCTTTTTCCTAATGACTGCTTCTTCACATTTTGAATTGAACCATCTGTTCTTTCTATGCGTGGTTAACACACCAAGAGATTCTCCTGCTGTAGATTGAATTGTATTCTTGATGTTCAACCAAGTTTGGTTAACGCTTTCCTCCAACGGGTTTTGTAGAATTTCAAGTTTACATTTTATTTCATCTGTAAATTTCTCTTTGACTGTAATTTCTTGTAGTTTTTCTCTGTTATATGTTGGGCGTAACCTTTGTAGTTTAGCATAGAAAGCTCTCTTAAGTTTTATTTTAAATTTTGCCCCAGCGAGGAAGTGGTCGCTGTGGCACTCAGCTCCTCTATAGTTTCTAACTTGTTGTATGTTTGATGCATTTTTGTTGTTAATTAAAATGTGATCTATTTGATTATAGGTTCTCTTGTCACATGATTTCCAAGTTTGTTTATGTATATCCTTTCTTTGCAGTCTGGTACTGCTGATCTGCAGTCCTTTGGCTTCTTCTAGGTTGATGACTCTCCATCCATTATCATTTGAAGTTGTATGTAGGCTTTCCATACCGGCAATTTTGCGTTGAAGTCTCCCAGCACAATCAGGATGTCCTGTTTGGGGGTTTCTTCTATGACATCTTCCAGATCATTATAAAAGTATCCTTTAATATATCCCATCCCCCATTAGCACCTTGCCGTCTTGACAGACGATAGTTTGTGCTTTTAAAAAGGCATAATAACTTTTAACTATGGCGGTAGCGAGTGTGACTGATAAGGCCAATTTGCGCTGTAAATGTCCGTTCACAGTGGGTGCATGTGAACACGTGGTCATTTCCACCATCATGCACCATCTTACGTCTCAAACGCTTGGTGTGTGACTTTTCTGCAATAATTTTCTCCTTTGACTTTATTCCAATTCTGATATTTGCAGTCCATGCAACACGTTCAGCGGCGACTTGCTCCCAATGTGCATTATCAATGCCTGTATCAATCATGTCCCGCTTACACACATCTTTGTATCGTAGGTAGTAGAGGCCGACCCTGAGATCTCTTACCCATCTGTAATTCACCAAAAAAGATATCCTTTGGTATTCTACCATCATCCATCCTCCTAAGGTGTCCTATCCATCTAAGTCTACGAAGACTGAGCATGGAATAAACTGTCACACAACCTGATCTTTCCAATACTTCAGTATTTGTGATTTTGTCTTGCCACTTAATACCAAGAATTCTTCGCAGACACCGCATATGAAAGCTGTTTAAATTGTTCTCTTGGTGTGAGTAAGTTGTCCAGGTTTCACTGCCATAGAGAAGAGTACTAAGGACACAGGCTTGATAGACAAGGACTTTTGTTTTGGCAGTAAGCTTCCTATTCTCCCAGACTCTTTTTCTTAACCTGTTCATTGTTGTTGCTGCCTTACCAATCCGGATGTTGATTTCCTGATCTAGGGATAATTTGCTATTTACCACTGATCCTAGATATGTAAAATGGTCTACTATCTCTAGTTCGGCGTCGTCAATAAAGATTGATGGTACCCCATGTGCACCTTGTGACATAATCTGTATCTTCTTTTTGCTAATTGTTAAACCAAATTCAGAACAAGCATTGGAGAATGCAGATAGTAGACATTGCAATTCTTCCTCAGAGTGGGTCGCAACTGCAGCATCATCTGCAAAAAGCAACTCTCTGATCAGTACCCTCCTAATTTTGGTCTTAGCCTTCAATCTCTGAGCATTGTAGAGGCCGCCATCTGAGCGTGAGTGAATGTATATACCACCATCCTGATCACGAAATGCATATTTCAGTAGAAGTGAAAAGTATATTCCAAAGAGGGTGGGAGCTAGTACACAACCTTGCTTAACTCCACTCTTGATTTCAAATTCTTCAGAAATTGCACCATCAAACTTGATTATACCCTTCATGCCTGTGTGGAACGATTCCACAATGGACAGAAGAGTTGGTGGGCAGCCAATCTTCTTTAGTGCCTTGAACAGACCCTCACGACTGACCAAATCAAATGCCTTTGTGAGGTCGATGAAGGCAATAAACAGTGGTTGATTCTGTTCACGGCATTTTTCTTGCATTTGTCGCAATGAGAATATCATATCAGTGGTAGACCGGTTCTGTCGAAAGCCACACTGTGATTCGGGGTAGACTTGATCTCCTAGGACTTGAAGTCTGCGCAGAACAATTCTGGCAAATACTTTTCCAACAATACACAGAAGTGAGATACCCCTATAGTTGTTGCAGTCGCTCCGATCGCCCTTGTTCTTGTACAGTGTTATGATGCTTGAATCTTTGAAATCCTGTGGGACTTGTCCTTCACGCCAGCATAGCTCTATTAGCTGGTGGATCTGTATAGTGAGTGTGTCTTGCCCACTCCTGATAACCTCTATTGGAATCCCATCCTTACCTGGAGCCTTGCCAGATGCAAGTTCATTTATAGCACACTTAACTTCTGTTATGGTGGGAAGTGTGTCCAGGTGGTTTTAATATATATATATATCTTCTTCTTCTTCAGCGTTCCGAGCCATTGAGGTTCTTTGCTGCAAATACAATCTGTCTCCATTCGTCTCTCTGGTGGACCTTCTCTTGCCAGTCAATTATGAAGATGGAAGTTCAAAATGCTCTTAACCATATAAAAACTGGCAAGACCCCGTATACAGATAACATCACAATAGAAATAACCAATGCCTTAGAAGAATATGGAAGAGACCAAGTTACCAGATTGGAGATATACCTCCTGAATTATGTAATTCTATATTTATTGCAATACCGAAGAAATCAAAAGCCTTGGAATGCGATCAACATCGAACAGTTAGTATAATGAGCCACATCACAAAGATTCTGCTGAGAATTATCACGCAAAGAGTTAGGAAGAAAATACAAACCGAAATAGGAGAAGAACAATGTGGGTTTGTAGAAGGCAAAGGCACAGTAAATGTTGTTTTTATACTGAGAACAGTAATTGAACGTTGTATAGAAGTAAACAAAGATCTGTATCTTTGCTTCATTGATTACACAAAGGCTTTCGATAAAGTGAGGCATGTCGACATGATAAGGATGTTTGGAGATCTACAAATTGATGGAAAAGACCTTAGACTTGTAAAAAACATATATTGGAAACAACAAGCTGCCATCAGAATTGAACGAACGAACGAACAAACTTTATTTTCAAAGGGTTAAGAATTGGGCACGCAGGCCCGTCTAACATTCTGCCCTTCTATCACTCTCTTTCATACATTATTTCATTAACACATCATTCAAGGCTAACAAAGAACAGCAACAATATAAAAGATATGCATTATAAAGGCATGGGCAAAATGCGAACATCAAAACTACACGACACAGTAATATTAGATAATGGTCTGACACTTGTTATTAGCCATGTGGAATATACTGGCCTACAAAAAGGGGACTTGCTGTTATACTAGGGTTTTGTTATTATTATTATTATCATCTCTATTATTAAGGGGGAAGGTAATCCGTATTGAGATAGTGTTCGAATAATTTGCGATTATATGAATAGGGATTGGTGATGTATTTGATTTCTTGTGGAAGATTGTTCCACAGCTGAGCTGCAGAGTACGTTAAGCTTGTTTTGTATAAGTCAATCCTAGGCTTCGAAATGTGTAGTATATTTAAACGTTTACTGTGTCTAGCATTATATTTAAACAATGGCCAAAGGTAATTTGGGGCATTCCGATGCAGGATTTTGTGAATTAGTTTAGCTTTATTGAAAAGCAGTCGTTTGCGGAATGGTAGTAACTGAAAGCGTTTATACAGGCTAGGATTGTCAGATAAATGTTTGCTATAAATTAGACTCATGGCCCGTTTCTGCAGTGAGTAAAGTCGCTTGGTGTTTGAATTAGAACAACCGTCCCAGATTGTGGAGTAGTAGTCAAAGTGTGTCTGTATATGAGAAGTATAGAATAGTTTCCTTATGTCCTCATCAAGGAAGTTTTTAACTTTGGCGAGTTGGTAGACTTTTTTCGCTGTTTGTTTAATGAGCGCTTGAACGTGGGAATTAAAGGTTAGGTTTCTATCAATGATTAGACCTAATGTTTTGTGCTCAATTACACTTTCTACTGGCATGTTATCGATGTGAAGTTGAAGTGATGTGTGTGAGCTTAGAGTTTGAAGTCTATGTCTGGTTGTTAATAACATTGCTTTTGTTTTAGTGATGTTAATTTGCATACGGTTTGAATAGCTCCACCTAACTACATTATTTAATTCTTGTTGTAAAGACGACTCCAGTAAAATACAGTTTTCAGCGTTTGTGTACACTGTACAGTCATCTGCAAATAGATCGCAGGACGACGAAAGATGCATTAATATATATGGCAAATAATAGAGGGCCAAGAATAGAGCCTTGTGGTACTTCAATATTGAAGGTAGTGGTTTGAGACAGAGATTTATTATGTGATACTACTTGCTTTCTGTTTGATAGAAAAGATGATATTAGAGTGACTACATTAGGGCCAATTTTCATTGTCTCAAGTTTTTTAATTAAAATAACATGGTCTATCATATCAAATGCTTTCTTGAAATCAATAAACACAGTTCCACATAGACTGTTGTTGTTTATATTCTGGTGCCAATTTTCTATCATGTTTGTTAGAGCCGTATAGCAAGAATATTTTGGTCGAAATCCCGATTGGCTGTCAACAATAAGCTTGTTGGGAACTAAATACTGTAATGTTACTTTATGGATGTGTTTTTCTAGTGGCTTAGATAGTGATGATAGTAAGGAAATAGGTCTGTAATTGTTCGGGAGACCATTGTCCAATGAACCAGATTTAAGAAGAGGGTACACTTTAGCGATTTTGAGAGCTGATGGAAAGTGACCTTTGGTGAGACACTGATTATATATATATAGGTTAGTGATGTACAGATAACTGGCGCAGCACAACGGAGAATCCAGTTGCTGATTCCATCTAACCCAGATGAGGTTGTGTTTTTTAGGTTACTGAGGTAAGTGAATACTTCGGTGATTGTCATTAGCGGTATGTCGGAAAGAATATCGCGGGAGTATTTATTCTCGCAAAACGATGACAATAACGATAAGTTGCAAGGAGAACTAGGTATTGAAGCCTTCAACTGGTCTATGTCAGTTTGAAAAAAATTACTGAATTGGTCGCATGTAATATGATTCGATGGTAAAGAATTTCGGAAGTTACACTTGTTTGTCAAGGTGTTAATTGCCTTCCATATATCTTTACTATTTGTTTTATCCATTACTAAGTTGTTAAAGTAATTTTTCTTTTCCTGTCGTATGTTATATTGAACTTTGTTTCTAAGAATACGGTATGCACTGAGATCCCGCTTTTTATGTGCTTTATCTCATCCTCTCATAATTTCAAGTATTTCCTGGGTGATCCAAGGTGGCTTGACGTGGTGTTTTACTCGAACTTCCTTGACTGGCACATGTCTATCAACAACATCAATAAAGGTTTTCATCCAGAATTCCAGAGCATCATCCGGGTCAGGAAGCTGATTAACATTGTCTAGAGGTGAACTGAGCAAGTCCTGTAAAAATGCGTTTTGGTTGAAATTTTTGTAATTTCTATATTTTACACTTATGTGTTTATGTTTAGGAGTTTTCATTCCTTTTTTAGACCACGTGCAGCATATTGGGTAGTGATCGCTCATTGCACAATTGGGTACGGTGCATTCTATGAGGTTGTCTGAGCAAGTTACATAAATGTGATCTATGACTGTTGAAGATGACTTTGTTACTCTAGTAGCTTGTTGTACTATTTGTTGGAAATTGTATGATGCAATTATATTTCCCCATATTATGTTGGATTTGTTGGTGTCAATGTTAAAGTCTCCGAGTAGTATAATTTCCTTCCCAGAAGCGAAAACCACATCCATCATGGTAGTGAAGTTTTCGTACCAGACGTGTCCAGCACTGGGATTTCGATAGAGGTAGCCAATTATCAGGGGTGTGCGGTTTTGAAGTTTTAGCTCTAACCAAATACATTCTATTTCGCAAGTTTCAAAGTCTAGCCTAAGGTGAGCATTTAGTAAATTAGAAACATAGGTTACTATGCCTGTATCTTGTTTTCTACAGGGATCCCTTCTAAAAACTTTGTACCCTTTAATAGAGATGTCCTCATCTGAAATTTTATCATTAAGCCTACTTTCACTAAGGCCGAATCAATGAAAATTTTGATTAAGAATAGAAGATAACTCTGGTAGCTTGTTAAATAAGCTGCAAATGTTTAAGTGTCCAAGGCGTATTCCTGACTTATTGAGCCAGTTATGCCACTTCTCAGACATGTCATCCATGAAGAAATTGTAAATTAGTCAAAGTTAAGCAAACATACAAGATCATAAAAAATCACAATTACATTAACTTACAAAATATCAGTAATACAAATCGATAAGTAAATGACAATATTATAACGATATAACTAATTAGACAAACGAATATAATGCAAACAAGGAACAAAACGAATTAAAGAACATACAACAAATAATTAACCTGAAGAAAAAAAAAAACTACTTCACAAACTAAGTACCAACTGTTATCCAAAAGAATCAATAAATGATTATACAAGTCAATGTCTCTGTTTAAAGCGGGGAGTGAAGACCCCCTCACTCAGAGTATTAACGCGATAAAAGTATTATAAAAGATATCAAAGTGTCAATCTCTGTGACTTCAATACGAGTCAATGTTTACAGCCACGTACAATCTAACACGTTGCTATATAAATCAATAACCAAGTATGCGCATAAACTTTCCAGGAGAGGCTCTTTCTTGTACCGCGATTCGGTGTTGCTTTGTTCTGAATTGCTAGTAAATACCAGGCTGTGTTGGTCCTTGGTACAGCGACATCATAAATGCCTGCCGAAGTGAAGCTGGGCTAAACCGTGTGAGGTATAACAACTCTGGGTTACAATGGAATGGATACTGTTGATTTCTCACGGGTGTGTAACGACTTCCAACTACATGCTCTGATTCGTGGCTACCAGGAGGCTGTGGTGGCACGTTGTTGTTACTACTGGATTGATCCTTGCTGTGGAGAAGAGGGAACGTATCTTTATAATTATCACCCTCCTGTGTGAAAGAGGGCGTATTGTACGGATTTGGTGTGGTGGAAATGTTCCGTCTGGCTTGGATATCAGGTGCCGTGGTTATGAGTGGTCTGCTCTCTTCTGGCCTATTGGTACTTGATGTGGCGGCAGTATGTCGTCTGGCTTGAGTTTGAGGTGGTGTAGCTAAAAGTGTCCTACGCGATCCAGTATTGGATGTAGGTTGTGTACGTTCAGGGTATTTAATATTTTTGGCGAGCAAGCTGGTGCCCAATGTAGACAAATGTACTTGATCCTTATAAAGTCGCTTTTTAGGTGCTCCTGACTGTGAAGTAAACACCCGTGTGTTGTTGATGAACTGTATGTTGTTGTGAGAACAAAACTTCTGCAATATGTTGTTATTTATGTCAGCTAGACGACGCTGGAATCCATAACTCGGTGATATGATGGAGGAGAAGAAAATGGACAAAAGGAACATTGATAATGATGTAGGTAAATATCAGCCTATTAAAAGAGGTGTGAGACAGGGATGTTAATGTCTCCAGATCTTTTTTCCCTGTACAGTGAAAATGTTTTAAAAATATAGAAGATTTGGAAGGAATCAACATTGGGGGACGATACATAAATAACATTATATATGCAGATGATACAGTTTTGATTGCAGACAATGAACAGAACCTGCAACATTTAGTAGATGTGGTTGTTACACACAGTGAACAACTTGAGTTTGAATTGAATATTAAGAAGACACAGATTATGGTCGTCACTGGGAAGAAGGAAATACCACCATGTGATATACGAGTAAATGGGCACATTCTTAAGCAAGTGAATGGATCAGTTATCTCGGCACAGTCATACCACCTGATGGGAGATGCTTTGAAGAGATTAGAACAAGAATCGCCATTGCAAAGTAGCCTTTTGCAAGATAAAAAACATACTGACCAATAAAAAGATATAAATTTAAAAGAGAAAAAGAGTGTTGACGTGCTACATAGAACCTATACCTATACTTTTGTATGGATGTGAAGCGTGGACAATAAGCAGTCGAGCTGAAAAACAGCTGTTGGCTGTGGAAATGTGGTTTCTGAGGAAAATGTAAATAATACCATGGACAAAAAAAAACAAACCAATGAACAAGTCCTTCAAGAATGAAATGAAGATCGTAAACTGATTAGAGACATTAGATGTAGACAGTCAACATTTGTTGGACATGTTATGAGAAGAAATGAATTGGAGAACCTGGTGACAACTGGCAAGATCGAAGTGAAGAGACCAAGGGGAAGACAGAGAAGTAAATAGCTGGATGGCTTGGCCACGTGGCATGGTCGAGACAGGAACACGAAGAATATCCACGACTCTGGTTATCGAGAGAGATGGCAGAGCATGACCGCCCACGCTTATCGGCATGGCAGATGATGTTTGGATATATATATATATATATATATATATATATATATATATAAGAGAATGTTTGTGCCATTGTGTCTTTGAGTGTCCTTTAATCGTTCCCGAACGGTCCATCCGATTGAGATGAAATTTTCTACAGATGTTCTTCACATTCCCGCGCAGCCAACTGGCTTATTTTGTTAGTTTAAAAACACTTTTTTACCTAATAAATTAACATTAATTAAAATATTGCAAGGGGACTTAACTTAATAAAAGTTATATCAAGGGACATTACTTTTAGTAGCATTGTTAAATTATGTAATTTAAATAATTGTATTTTTCTTATGTTTGATAAAATGTTTAAATAAGTTATCTACAGTCATATGAGTTATAAACAAAGTAATAGAAACTTTAAGGCATCTTCAAAGTTTTCATAAAAATAATGCATCTATTTTAGATAGGAGTTGGATGGATGGATGGATGGATGGATGGATGGATGGATGGATGGAAGATAGATAGACGGCGGAGTCGACAGACAGACAGACAGACAGACAGACAGACAGACAGACAGATAGATAGATATAGATAAATAGACAGACAGACAGACAGACAGACAGATAGATAGATAGATAGATAGATAGATCCCCGCAAGGAGCTGGGCGAAGCCGGGCCGGATGAAGCCGGGCCCGATCGGCTATTAGGGCTGCGACCGATTAATTTAAATTTAATAGTTAACTTTTGAAAAATTAACGATTAATTAATCGTTAATTTCGATTAAAGCAATACAATTATAGTCATATAACTCACATTATAGCTGTATTTGTCAAGAATCAAAATAACACTGGATTGTCTTGTTCATATGTCATCTAGTAACCATCTATGCAAACAGACGAATATGTTGACAGTATTTGCTTCAAGTAACCAGGGCGTCTTATTAACAAAATAACCAGCAGAGCTGAACAATCGTTCACATGGAACTGAAGTAGCCAGTATGCAAAGAATGGTCTTGACAAGGAATACCAATTTTGGATATCGATGTTCATTAAGTTTCCACCATTGTAAAGGATCAACCGATTCAGCAACTTTCTTATCCATTTCAGACTCAATTAGCTTAATACTCTCTTCATTTGGTTTATATATAGTTTCATTGTCAATGTCAGCATCATTCGTTGCAGTAGTCTCCATCTGCTCATCATGAACATTAACTTCTATTTGTTGCTCAATACGTGACCAAGTTCGTTCTTTTGCATCTTTTGACAAACACTTCAGGTATTTGTAGCGTGGATCAAGTGTTGTTGCAATTTGCAGTATTTAAATACTTGTCATATTAGCTACCAGTTCACTGAAGTCATTAATACATGCTGCCTTAAATTTAGCTATGTAGCCCGGATCATCATCGTGTACAGCCATATGCTTTGTCAACGATGATAGCATGTAGCAACACAGCTACATGAAACAAAATCTTGACCGCCAAGCAGGACCGTGGTCTGACAGAATAAGTGCAAAACTTTGACATATTTCGAAATCTTATCCCAATCTGAACCTGACAGTTTTGGACCTTTGTATTGCTTCTTTTCATCTGACATGTAGCAGTTAATGCTTCTCTGACTTGTAGAAGACTGGAGCATAATAAACACACTGTTTCATCTTGTTGGTACATCTTGCTGCATTATATTAAAAAAAATAAATATGCATATTGTTAACTATTGTTTGAAGTAGGTATCACGCGTATATATAAAGGTGTTGTTTATACGAGGGGAAGTCAATAAGTAAGTCACAAATGACTGTAGAAAAATAACTAAATATGATAACAACTTGAAACCAGTTTATTTTTATGCATACATTGCCCCTGTATTTCTCAACATAATTTCCACCAACATTGATGCACGTATCCCACTGTGTTATCAGTCCTCCCAAACGGGTTGTATAGAGCTGCGTGCTCTGTTTCTAAACCACGTTTTCATTTCACATTCAACTTCGGCGTCATTCGCGAAAGGTCTCTCGCCAACGTGGGTGTTTAGTGGACCAAAAAGGTGGAAATCGCTAGGGGCTAAGTCGAGGCTGTAAGGTGGATGTTCCTGAACTTCTCACCTTAGATGGTTAATTTTCTCCTGAGTTAATCGAGTCGTATGTGGTCTGGCATTGTCATGAAGAAGCAACACTTCTCTAGTCAGCAGTCCTGGACGTTTTCTTCGAATTGCATCATGAAGCATCGATAGAATTTCACTGTATGATTCAGAATTCACATTGTCATCTTTCTTCTTAAAATTGGTTAACAATCGCAGAACACTGTCAGCATAACTTTCCCTGTTGATGGCGTAACGTCGAATTTTTGGACACAAGGCGAAGAAGGATGTTTCCATTGCATTGAAGCACGCTTTGATTCAGGCTGGTAGTTATGCACCCATGATTCATCCCAATAACAATATTATTCAGCATGTCTTCTCCTTCATCTTCGTATAGACAGAGATGTTGCAAGGACAGGCCAGATCGGTTCATTTTGATTTTGCGTTCTTCCTTCAATTGTCTGGGTACCCACCTTGAGCACACTGTCTTAAATTTCAATCGATCATGCATTATGCTGTATGCTGAACCATGTGAGCACCCTATAGCAGATGCTACAAAGTCTATCGTTACTCGCTGTCACCTCTAATCATCTCCTCCACCCGCTGCATGGATGCTTCTGTTACAATCTCAACAGGACGACCAGATCGGATTTCATCAACAATTTTAGAGCGTCCGTGAGAAAAGATTTCTACCCAGCTATGCACCGCTTTACAGGACAAACATGTGTCAGCATAAACAGGAAGCATTTCCTTATGAATGTCTTTTGCAGGCAGTCCTTTTGCCCCCCCCCCCAACAAAAAAAATTAAAAAAACAACAAACAACAAAAACCAACAAAACTCCACAAAAACAAGGCACAACAGGACTTTGCTCTTTGGTTGTACACTCCGTAAGTACGGTCGAAAATGTGTTTATGCGCTGCGCATGCGCATCAGAACCTAGCGCCACCTGACGAACGGGAATATAAAGGTCGATGTTGCTGTTACGTAATGACACTTGTAGAAAACGCCAACTACATTTATCTGCCATCCCACAGAACTGTTTGACTTACTTATTGACTCGCCCTCGTAAAATGGTTCGGAATTGTCTGACGCTATCGTCTGAGTAGGTTTCCATTCTTCTGATATGTCTACAGCTGTCTTCTGGAGTAATTCTTTTATTTATGGGTTTACTGTAGTTTAAAAAGTTGAAAAGGCACGTGCCATCTTGACAAACGATAGTTTGTCACGTTGGGCTCAAAAAAAAAAAAAAAAAGCACAGCGTGTGCCTGTTTTATCTGCTTTTGTAAATGATTGCGTTCTCTATGAACACAAATATCAACTGTTGGAAATGCCTGAAGTCATTGAAATAGCGTGAGATATAAATTAGCAGCTATTGATCGGAAAGACGGCGCCGTCGAAACAATTTTACTTCAACACAAAGACAATTAGACATCCTGAAAATGTCTTATCCACCTGAAGCCACAGCTATGGGATTTGGACAACATCTGTACCAAAGACATTTTTGTAGTACCATAGAATTCAGAATGTAAACTAGGCAAACATAGTTGAATTAATATTCACACAAACACTTCAGACCTTTTCGCTAACTCTAGAATATTTCTGTTCTGTGTCTCCAGATGAAGCATAGGTCAACCAAAGCAAAGACCTTTGTAGACTTGTGTACGATTGGTTTACGAGAAGTTTGTTTTTCCCCATAATGTGTCCAGAAAATTCTGACTGTCTACGTCTATTTTCGCTAATAAATTTACTATTTTAATTTGTTTCTTAAAGAACGATTCATTAGTTATTCTGTCCGCCCATGGTATTATTGCAATATTCACAGAAACCACATTACCACCGCCATTATTTGTTTCTCAGCGTTTCTATTTATTATCCATGTTTCACACTCATACTATGGTATCGGATTTCCTAAACAGAACCCATACAAGAAAGAGTTAAATAAGGAATGAAGAAATCTATAAGCATGTTAAAGTATTAACCTTTATGCCCCCAAAGTGACGTCATTGTCGTCTTGACGGAATAGCGTGTAATCTTGAAACGACTTCACGTTTACGTCATACCTCAATATTGGAGGGACGAGGAAAGCCATGTTCAGAATCTGCCAGTTGGAGATTTTTTTCCAGTTAGCCATAGCTGAAGTTGTTCTCCTTTCTTTTACCTGCGGGCATAATATTTCAAGGGTAAGATTTTCACGCCAGTCAATTTTACCTTTACAGAACTCGGGAGAAGAAAACGATAAAAATGCAACAAAGAAGATTCGCAACCTGGGAGGTACAGTTTAAACACGCAGCAACAAATAATTGTGTATACGTTTAAGGGGAGGCGGTGGGGCTTGGAACACAACAAATAAACAACGTGTTTAGTACTAAGAAAAACATATAGAAGAAATCCGTTGCGGTTTAATTTTGAAATAAATAAATAAATAAATAAATAAAAAACTTAATACCTGTACGGATACGGTGTAAGTGTTAGCTCCTCTTCCGACTGCTTTTTTTTTTTAAAGTGTATGGAGTGAGAACGTTAAGTTACTAACCCCCTCCTCTCCCCCTCCCCACCCGCTAACGGTGTTTAAAAAAAAAGAGATTTCCACTTTGACTTTTTGCGTGCCTGTTTTGTCTGGCTTTGTAAAATGATTGCATTCTCTATGAACACAAATATCAACTGTTGGGAAACGCCTGAGGTCATTGAAATAGCGTGAGATATAAATTAACAGGTATTGATCGGAAAGACGGCGCCGAGGAAACAAATCTATGTCGACAGACAGCCAACTAGGCACATTAAAAAGTTGTTATCCACCCGAATCCACAACCATGAAATGTGGACAGCATTTTTACCATGACATTTTAAAATAATACTATAGGCGTCATAATCTATATTAACCAAACATGTTTCCTTTTGCGTTGGCTCTTTTTGAACTCAACCGTAGTCCATACACGTGCTACTGATTCTAGACTGATTTTGCGTGTGTATTGTTTTGCATTTCTTATTTACAGAACTTTGCAGTAAACGTCAAAATTTTTCAGCTTCTGTTGATGTCTCGGCAAGTTTTACGTTCAGTAGTTTGCCATTGATTTATGAACGACCGGCTCACATACTTTCCATAAGAAAATTTTTTTTTTTTGACTGTCTACGTCTAATTTCTCTAATCAGCTTACGGTTTTCATTTGTTTCTTGTAATACTTGGTCATTGGTTTTTCTGTCTGTCCATGGTATTCTTTGCACTGTCCTCAGAAACCACATTTCCACAGTCATCATATGTTTATCTGCTTGTCTGCTCATTGTCCACACTTAACACCCATACAAACGTCTTTAGACAACAATCACCTTCAAATTAATACCCGCATTGTGACTGACTCGGTCACAGGATTATTAATCTGAGCCAGGTGATGGACCCTAATAAAACTTCTCTTCTGAAGTTGAACGGGGTAGGGGTAATAAAGTCGCATAAAAGTCGACAGGGTCGACTTCATTGCACCGGGTTTTATCCCACATGGCTCACACAAAGCACGAACTCCGTAGCTCTAGCGACGACCTTCAGGAGTCTCCGAAAAATTTCACCAGTGAACTGAAGGACGTAGCTCGGAATCGAACCCACAACCTTCGGAGCGCAAGTCAAACGACTTGACCACTTTGCCACGGAGGAGGTGTGGGGGGGGGGGTGTGGGGGTGTGGGGGTGTGGGGGGTGGTGGTAAGGGTAATGGTAGAATGGAGTGAATAGAGATGTGATTGATTGGGTCCAGTGTGTTAAGCGTAGTACAGGAACATATACGTTCTAGACACCCTAAAAGTTGTTAACAAAAGCTAGATCTAACATCCCCTTATGGAGCCGCAGTGGCATAGTCGCTAGTGCGTTTATCTTACAAGATAGTGGTCGGTGTTTGATTCCTAGAAGAGCTAAGCTTATTTTCTCCAACCAGCACGTCTCTCGGCTTCGTGGCTTAGAGGTTATGACTTTTCTCCGTAATCTCGTATACTCTCGTCGGTGACGTGATGACGGTGAGAATCAGCAGTGGTTCGAATCGCATCGGTAACTTACGGGGTATGTGAGCCGGCCGCTCAGAAAGCAATGGCAAACTACTGAGCGTAATCTTGCCAAGAAATCAACATACAGCTGAAAGATGCTGGTGTTGACAGCGATGTCCTGTAAAGGATATGCAAAAAAAAAAAAAAAAAGCACGTCTCTAAAGTCAACCCAGACTAACAGAAATGATTGACCAAACGGCACTGGATTGTCCCATGTATCAAGCTTGTTGAATTAGTCCCAGAACATTTTCTCGTTCCTATTTTAAGACACTGCAACCATGATATCAAATATTAATTCATTTTCATCTCTAAACACTTCATTATTTTCAAGCTGACTTCTTTCCTTCGTGGTTTTCACCCTCAGTTTGCACTTCTCTCTGTTAATGCTTTATTCCGACAGTATTTCCCATTCTTTGCTTTCTATATTTCGCTATTCCCCCTTTGTGTAATCTACATTTCGTTGTAGTTGTAAGCTATTTCCTTACGTATTTCTATAATGAGAAAGGACACCGGTATATTAAAGACGCAGTTTCACCCCATGAGGCCTGTATGGTTATTGTGCTGTCCTCATTTTATTAGACACATCGGCTCTCGATTGGTGATATTTTCAACATCAGGCCAACTTTGCTTCCCATTAAATTTACTCGTACTCATTTTAGGATAGGTAGGTGTAAGAGCCCAGGTGGGGAAAAAACTAAAAAAAAAAAAGAAGACAAAAACAATAACAAAACAAAACAAACATATACGTGTCGTAAGCGATTCAAACATACGGCAACTATGTCGACATTCAAGAGTACTAGCAACTCCGCTACCGCGGCTCACACTTTAATGCTACTTCAAGCTAATTTTCAATTTATTCATCTAATAAATAATTTTATCAAAAGAAACTAACGACTTATACGGATCCATCCTTTAACAAGCAATGCATTTGAAACTTGTTTTGCTGAATTCTTTCTGCCCACACACCCACCCGCCCGCCCGCCCGCCCATCCGTCCGTCCGTCCGTCCGTCTGTCTGTCTGTCTGTCTGTCTGTCTGTCTGTCTGTCTGTCTGTCTGTCTGTCTGTCTGTCTGTCTGTTAGTATGCCTTTCCGCCTCTCTTTCTGACTGACTGTCTGTCCGTTCGTGCCTCTGTCTGCCTGACTACTCTTTTCTCTGTCTCTTTTTCTATCATTCTGTCCTTCATTCCGTCCCTTTGTCAGTATGGTTGTCAGTTTGCTCGCCTGTCTGTCAGACTGTCAGTATGTCTGTCTGCCTGCCTTTTGGTCTGTATGTCAGTCAGTCAGTCGGTTTGTTAGTATTTTTTCTGTTTATCTTCACTGGTTATCTGCATCTGCACCTATCATTTTGTGGCTTGTCTTTGTCTCTATACATAATCCTGTGCAATCAGAAATTGTGGTACCATTTATGTCTTATTCTTTCTGTATATATATATACCCAGCTCACACAACCAGGCCGCGTTCTTTTTTTATGTTATCCAAAGATCTGATACAACACACTCATTTCTCTCCTGCCACCCCAAGCCTGGGCATAACTACACGTCACATGTTGCTGTCTATCTCTTGCTCGTCATTCCTGTCTGTTCCCCCTTGAAAACAACGAAAGAGGTGGACATTTATCTCCAGAGTTTACTCTCCTACTGCCATTCTCCCCGAGCACTATCAACACTCTCCTACTCTCATCACGGTTCGTCAACTAGACCAGTTACTACAGTTACTACTGCTACCATGATGTCACGTCAGAGCTAGACATATAACGCCGTGGGTTCTGAGATGCAAATCTCATCGCCTCGGAACCGTAGAAATCAAGCTTGGCTTACCCACTTACAATAACAATAAAAATTTACCAACAGGTGCAGGTATAAAATAATACAAGTATCTTTGTGTTGATGTTGTCCCCTCTTACCTCTTATTTTTAAGTGTTGCTGAATTTGTGTTTACCAGAAAGGAAACGAAGAGATGAAGAAAGATTTATCTCTAACTTGAAAAAAAACAGAGGTTAACTCATTCAAAGTGCTGTCTTCTTCCACTACCATGGAATATCGCTCTACCTCCGCTGTATATTATTTGACTTGTTTTCACATGTGTATATCTCTTGCCAGATTTCAGTTGTCGCCAGGGTGTCTTCTTGCCATTTATGAATATTATATATATATTTCGCATATTTAGTCTAACCCCTATAGGATTGGTCCAACAAGCACTCAAGATGACACAGAAAGAAGACAAACGGCTCTAAATAACATTACCGAACATTGCCCAAGTAGCACCTGGACCCACGAATATATATATGGAGGAGCATACAATACAATAGAAAATGGAGGTGAAAGAATTCTCATGAATCTAAAAAATGGAGCAGAAAATACTGTTGACGGAGAAAAAAATAAAGAAAAACACAGACCTCTCTTCATAGATTAGAGGTATACACCAACCAACCAACCAACCAACCAACCAACCAACCAACCAACCAACCAACCAACCAACCAACCAACCAACCAACCAACCAACCAACTACCTACCTACCTACCTACCTACCTGCCTGCCTGCCTGCCTACCTGCCTGCCTGCCTGCCTACCTACCTACCTACCTACCTACCTACCTACCTACCTATCTGCATACCTACCTACCTACCTGTTAATCCATCCACCTACCTACCTACCCACCCACCTAATCACCTACTTACCTACCCACCCACCCACCTACCTACCCACCCACCTACCTACCCACCCAACTACATACCAACCTATCTGCCTACCTACCTACCTACATACCTACCTACCTACCTAACTACCTACCATCCTACCTACCTACCTACCTACCTAGCCCACACCCATCCACCCATCCACCCACCCACCCACATGCCTACCTATTTACCTACCTACCTACCTAACTACCTACCTGCCAACCCATCTACCCACCGACCACCTACCTACTTACTTACCTACCTAACCACACACCCACCTACCTACTTACCCACCCACCCACCTACCAACCTGCCAACCCACCCACCACCTACCTACCTACCCACCCACCTACCTCCCTTCTTACTTACCTACCCACCCACCCACCTTCCTACCTACCTACCCACCCACATTCCTACCTATCTGCCTACCTACCTACCTACCTACCTAAATACCTACCAACCTACCTACCAGCCTTGCTACCTACCTACCAACCAGCCAACCAACCAACTACCTACCTACGTACTTACCTACCTACCTACACGTACTTACCTACCTACCTACCCACATACCTACCTACCCACCCACCTACATACCTACCTACCCACACACCCACCTACCTACCTACCTACCTACCCACCTACCTACCTACTAGTCTGCCTGCCAACCTATTTACCTACCCATCCACCCACCTACCCGCCCACCCACCCACCTACCTACCTACATACCCACCCATCTACCTACCCACATACCTTCCTACCCACCCACCTACCTACCTACCCACCCACCTACCTACCTACCCACCACCTACATATCTACCTACCTACCAACCTACCTACCTACTTACCTAGCCCACACCCACCCACCCACCCACATACCTGCCTGCCTACCTACCTACCTACTTACCTAGCCCACATCCACTCACCCACCTACATACCTACATACCTACCTACCTACCTACCTACCTACTTACCTACCCCACACCCACCCACAAACACACATGGAAAGGTTAAATTATATCTACTATGCACTCATACTTAATGAACAAATGTACACACGTGTGTAAAAATAACTTTCTTCTAAACTAAAAACAGCACATGCCAACAATTGCCAGTAAAAAGACAAGTTTTGTGATGATGCCATTGAAGTCTGTTGTTTCTGAGAGCAAGTTTTTGCAGACATTAAAGTGGTTAAATCTGGATGACAAAAGTGTGCTTAATCTGGAATTTTCGATTGTAGCTTGTCTTTATTTTTATTTGGCATAACAACATCAGCGGGAGGAAAATTCAGGGGCTGGAAATATCACAAGCGGTGGAAAAAAGGGGGCGGGAGAATCCTTTTTTAAAAACGGGGAAAATTTATAGTTGTTTTCAGTGTTATCGTTTCCTTCCTGGTGTCAGTAGTGTTATCTTCTTCAAATTGTCATCATCATCATCATCATCATCATCATCATCATCATCATCATCATCATCATCATCATCATCATCATCATCATCATCATCATCATCATCATCATCATCATCATCACATTCATCTTTGCAGTCTTCATCTTTAGTCTCCGTTTTCGTCGTTATCACAGTTATTCATCTCATCATCATCGTCGTCGTTTGTTCGTCGTCCTTTTCGTCATCATCATCATCATGTTCCATGCCAAACAGCGTAGGCGATCATGACATTCCAGAGATCTCTGTCCCGGTGTTCTGGATTAATTATATCGATCGTCCCTGACTTGAGAACGTAAATTACAAGTACTTAAGAAAGGCAGAGTGGATCTTCCGCTTCCTCTTCCGCTTCCTCTTCCGCTTCCTCTTCCTCTTCCTACTATACTTTGTCTTCATCCGTTTCTCCCTCTTCTTCTCCACCTCTCCTTCGTCTTTTTTTTCTTTTCTTGATATGAAGTATATGCAAATAAATATTTACTATTTCAAGAAGAGACACTATCAAAACAGAATAATGATGCCAGCACCAAGTAAGTGGGTACATAATCAGAAATGGATTGTACCTGAAGACTGAGTTGTAGAGTTCGGCGATATAAGAAAATCACCTCCAAACAAGATAAAGCAAATAACGTCACTATTTAGATACAGAGAAAATGACAGCACAAGGGCCGACCCGCAAGCTATGCTTTAACAGAACAGATAAATCAGCGAACACTTCTTTGTTCAAAGCCCGGACAAAGGCTTCTCTGAAAGCAGCAGGTGAAAATCAGAAAGGGAAAACTGAAAGATGAAGAATAACATATTTGAAATCACTTGTGGAATACTCCATTCATCAAGATGATCACTAACACCAACTCAGAAGAAACAAAAATGTAAAAGCAATGAAAACCGTTATAGATTTGAATAGGTAGAACAACAAAATTATGAATAATAAAAGCATGCATATTTCCTGTTGGTGTGAAGCTTTGATGTTTATCAAGTCAACTGAAAAGACCATATTCATCTTTAAAATAAGTGTTACAAAAAGAGTTACTTGCATATCCTTTACAGTGCAACCACAGCATTTTTTGGCTGTTCGTTATTTCTTGGCAAGTTTACGTTTATTAGTTTGCTATTGCTTTCTGAACTCTTATATCTTTGTATAGAAATCAACTCAAGGCGGTCTGCCTCCAAATCGCCCGCAGCTGTTTTTTAAACTCGGTATTGCATTCATAACCCCTTCGCCACAGAGTGTTAAAATCATGTGACGAAAAAGAGAACAGATATGACAAACAACAAGTCAATACTCAAGAATATTTGTTATTAATGCAAACACAATTGAACAAATACAATTAAATACTTTGGGCATGTGACAAAACACGAATATCTGTAAAAAAAAAAAAGGATAATTATGGAGGGAGATGTACCAGGAAAGCGGAGAAGAGGAAGATCGTACCGTAGATGGATTCAAGATGTAACTGATAATTTAGACATGGCAGCAACGGAGACGGGTCACCTGGTTTATGATAAAGAGGCATTTTGAAAGACTTAGGGGAAAATATGCACGGAGCAAACCACTAAATGTTGACATTTTTGTTTTTGCATTTCCTATTTACAAGACATTGCAGTCAGCACCAGCATTTTTCAGCTGGTGTTGATGTCTTGGCAGGTTTTACGTTCAGTAGTTTGCCATTGCTTTCTTAACGATCGGCTCACATACCTTTCTGTAAGAAATCCGACGCGACGCGATTCGATGCCGAATGTCGCGTAGCTGTGTTTCGTACGTGGGTATACGGTATTACAATCAGCGTCCTTAACTCCTTCGCTAGGTTGGCCGGCAAATGATGATTTTTTTTTTTTTTTTTTTTTTTTTTTTTTTTTTGCGTATCCTTTTACAGGACTTAGCTGTCAACAGCAGCATCTTTCAGCTGTCTGTTGATCTCTTGGCAAGATTACGCTCAGTAGTTTGCCATTGCTTTCTGAGCGGCCGGCTCAGTATCCGCAAGTCACGAGCGGGGGTCGAACCACCTCAGTTCTCGCTCCGCTGCGAGACTCTGCGTGATAAACGGGATTACAGAGAGAAAGTGTTGTAACCCCACAGCCAGAGAGACCGGCAAATGATGATTATGAAGAAGAAAAGAACTGCCTTACAAACTATACTAACGTACATAAGAGTCTTAAGAAGGGACGCATAAACAATTAACAAATGTTTCCATAATGATCATACATTTTGCATGTGTAGTTTTAGATTACATATTTATTTGCTGTTGCGCTCAATTCTCTTCCTCATAGCTATGTTGTGTTAACTCTTCGTGTATGAGTATAAAACCTAAGTATTTGCAAGCACATTGGGTTAATGTAAGGAAGCATTTAGGCATTCATTAATTTTTATTGTATGGCTTAGGGATACATCAACTGAAGACATGGTTTCTGGAGCAAGAGGCAAGGATGGACTAGCACGAAGGTGCAAACAGGATATCAAAAACACAATGGGTCTTTCTGGCGTTCCGTGATGAGAGCCCACAAGCCATGATGATAATGTATTAGTATGTTCCTGGTGGAGTCTGTAGCATCGCTGGACAGGATGGAGATAGCCAGAATATCATGGATTGCCTGCGAGTGTGCGGGGCAATGAACATGCTGATAGATTAGCTTCCGCCTTCTTGGAAGAGAGCTACTTTAAGATAACTACTGCACCACCACAGCTCCCGACGCTGTATGCATTAATTCTATATTCCGCTTTGTAGTTTCCCCCGTAAGGGAGGCGTTATTTGCAGATCGCTGCGAATAATACTGAACGTTATTCACAGCTGCGAGATTTAAGTGTGGCTCCCATTGACAATTTTCAATCATATATATATATATATATATGATAAAATGATTTGGACATGTTATGAGAAGAAGTGGATTGGAGAACTTAGTGACAACTGATAAGATCGAAGGGAACAGACCAAGAGGAAGACAGAGAGGAAAATACCTGGATGGGTTGGCCACATGGCAGTGAGCTGATCCACGACTCTGGTGATTGAATGAAATGATGAGTCATGACCGCCCACGCTTTCCGGCATGGCACATGATTGATTGATTAATTTTATACAATTAGTTCTGTATGCAGTTCTTAACCCTAACCCTAACCCGAAACTTGAAAAGAACGCTCCTTTTTCTATCCCGATTTTGGAACATTTTCGACGGTAGTTAATGTGACGTGATCAGCCGCGATTGCGAATAACACGTAGCTATGGGAGGCGTTATTCGCAGCGCGCTGCGATTTCCAGTGTAAGCGTAGTCTGTTTTCTGTTTCCTTCAGTTACTGTGCTTACCTTGACAAGCTTGTGCCATTGGTGTCTGTCCTCACGTTGTGTGTCAGACAGCTAATATAGTTTCATCTTCGATTCTCACTTAAGAGATTCTACTTCTCCAGGCATTCGGTATCCTACGTCTTTGAGTCAGCTAATCTAAGCAGGAAAATGGGTGTGTGCATTCTATTTTGATTCCTATTTTGAACTGTCTCCATATTTATGTTGGCTTTCCTTTACATCACGTTTCTTAGCCATTATTATTTTATGCTTTAAAACAAATACGGCTTTCTTGAAAGGCTTTAAACGTACTTTTTTATTTGACGTGCAACTTTCTGTTGGACTTTGTTTTCTCGAAGAGCGGAGTCAAATTTTGTTTTTAGTTGAGTATATTTTCTTACGTTGTTTTTTTTTTCTTGATGGTAGTAGTTCTACCGTTCTACTTTCCTAACAAACCATAGCAGCCCATAATGCATACATTGATATTTACCTTTTGAGCCTGCTCATCGTTATTTCAATTGCCAAAGACCTACATTATTGTCTTTTACCGGCCTCTTTTTGTTTTTCTCGTTTATATATGAATGTAAGAAAGAGAGTGCTAAAATGCTATATAGAATCAGCTTTGCTGTATGGCAGCGAATCTTGGAATGTAAATGAAAAAATTAGGAAGAACTTAGAAGCAACAGAGATGTGGTTTTTAAGACGAATGTTGCGAATTCCTTGGACTGCCAGAGTAACTAACAACGATTGCCTGAAAGAGGCTAATGAAACTAGAACACTATATACAACAATAAGAAAGAGACAAACAGCTTTCTTTGGCCATGTGATAAGAAGAGAGGCATTGGAGAACATCGTGACAACTGGAAAGATCGAGGGGAAGAGAGGCAGAGGCAGACCAACAGAAATGATGCTGGACGGATTGAGACGGTGGCATGGAGGAATGTCATCAGCAGAGTTGATCCAGAACACCAAAGACTGAGATCTGTGGAGAGCCATGAACGCCTACGCCAGCCGGCACGGCACTTGATGATGATGATGATGATGATGATGATGATGATATATATATATATATATATATATATATATATATATATATATATATATATATATATATATATATATATATATATATATATATATATATATATATATATATATATATCTTTCTAACTGTCTGTCTGCATGACCGCCTGTTTGTCCTTCTGTCGGCTTGCTTTCTTGTCCGAGTATGTCTGTCTGGCCTCATGCGAGAAAGGTACGCGAACCCTACTAACAAACCAAACTAACTCAAGAAACTTAACCCAAGCATCGACTCTAACTATACCACGACGGAAGCAGCAACACTCAGTGTAGGATGACCTCCGAGTAATTCCAGAGACAACAGAACCACATTACGTAGTCCATCTCATCTCCAAGTATACGATACACTTTCTGTTTTAATTTAGCATTGGGAGAGGGGTATGTGGTTGCTCTTTGTGATTTCGTTTAATAGACCCTTGTAAATTATTTCTTCTGCACCAGAAATATTAATTTTGTGAATATGTGTGTTGTATATTTCAGCTTGAAGGGTTTTTCTAATTAGTTTAGGTTGTATGATTTCTGCAGTATGTACCCGACGAGATGCAGCGAAATATGCAAGGCAATATTTGTGTATTCCTTATTCAAATATTAATTTTGACAAATATGTTAGTTGCATGTCCTTACAGGCAATCAATTCCAGCATTTATAGAGTGTTTGTCACTTACTGGGCAATTTTACGCCCAGTAAATATTTAAGTCTCATTCTGTACCACCAATCTTAACCTTTGGCATTACACTTTAATTATTCCTGTATTCCGACAAGTCTAAACAGGACGATGCTCATGGGGCTTCTCCAGTCTCCCACAAACCCTCTTGCGGGGTTGCTTCAGCGAGCCAGATTTCCATCCTCCTTCTGGCCAAATCTTGACAGATTTATAAATGTTGTGTATTGTACAGGAAGCAAATCAGCGACAATTATCAGACGTTCATGATCTACTCCTCTCGTCACAAAACACATCGTCCTCTGGAAAAAACACAAGAAGTGATTATTACTTCTTATATCACACACTAAACAAAAAGTGTGTGATATAAGAAGTAATAACCACTTCTTGTGTTTTTCTCAGACTTCGATTCCGGTTTCATTTATGAACTTGGAAGTTGTTTTGAACACAGCCTGGCATTCCTGTAACAAAATCACACTGTTTACACACATTCAGAACCACATCCCATGTCTAACTTGCCATATAGGTGTGTTTTAGGCTTAAGTGTCATGTAACTAGTGAAAGTATGACTTCCTTGGTTTAGAAAGAGACACGATAATAAAAAAAAAACATTGGCATTGTTGTTGCTCAATGTTTAATTGGTTGTTTGCTAGGTAAAGAGTTAACCACATTCTATTTACTGTTTTTAATGATTTACACAGGGCCTGTATTCCGTAGTTGTCATACAAGCATTTTTCATAATTTTCACTTCATAGATGGGTTAATATTCCTCTTAGTCGTTTTGTTGTTTTGATCCAGTGATACGTGAATAGTATTCAAATTGGTCGTGACGATTGTCCGTAGCGTCTCACATGTTACCAATAATTATGAATGTCCGAAGTCTCTGTCTCCCATGTAACCAATCATTATGAGTGACCGTAGCTTCCAGTCTCACATGTAACCAATCATTATGAATGACCTTAGCCTCCAGCCTCACATGTAACCAGTCATTATGAGTGACCGTAGCTTCCAGCCTCACATGTAACCAGTCATTATGAATGACCGTAGTCTCCAGTCTCACATGTATCCAGTCATTATGAATGACCGTAGTCTCCAGTCTCACATGTATCCAGTCAATATGAATAACCGCAGTCTCCAGTCTCACATGTAACCAGTCATTAGTCTCCAGTCTCACGTTCCACCAACGTCCATAGTCTCCTGTGTTGGATGATACCAATCATTTTGGCGAGTGACCAGCTGTGTAACTGCTGTAATTAACTTCAATATTACTCTTTAGCCGGTCTCCCTGGTTAAGGGGTAAACGACTTTCTCCGCAATCCCGTTTATCCACGTAGGATAGGGGTGTCAAACTCATTCGCTCAGCGGGTCAAAACTCAAATCACACGTAAGGTTGCGGGCAGGACATGATAAACATTGAATAAGCCGAAAATTAAACCTTTTTAAAACATTAATATAAATTAAAACAGAAAAAAAGTTGTAATAATAAAACATCATTGGATACACATTTTCACTCTTATGTCAGTTTATCAGAGCACGATGTTTGGCATCTTTTCGTGGCTACAAGTTTGTTTATGTCTCATGATGGACTGCAAGTGTTCATCAATGAGACGACTCCTGTGTCATGTTTTGCTAATCTTCATCACAGAAAACAGCTGTTCACACAGATATGTGCTACCAAACATGCTCAAGGTTCGAGACACACGTAGACGAAGTCGGGGCATCTCTTCAGGAATGAAACGAGTGAACTGTGCAGGCCCCACAGTGTCGTACTTTGCCTTGAGAGTCCCAGTACACTGCAGCTCTATTAACTCCATCTGCAAATTTACAGGTGCAGTTTACACATCTATGGCAAATGGATTAAGAAACAGCTCAAAATTACTTTTCATATATTCGGCCTCCTAGCGGCTTTGAAAGGCTCTGCTTTCAGAATCAAATTTTCTCTTGGCCATTTAAAAAAGGCTAGGTTTGATTTTACAAGATTGTGCATCTACCGACAGATGCTTGCTTGATATCAGGTTAGCGGTAGCGGAAAAATGTGGTGTAATATCCGGGCATTACACTACTTTAATTTTTTTTATGCGCCAATCCAAAACGAGCATCTGAACGTTGCTAGGTAACTGTAACGACGAACACTAACTTACTACACAACTTTCATTTTCGCTTGTTCTGATCGAAGCGAGAACGCTTTCAGGCCTATCATTCGGTAGGCCGGTAAATAGGGAATTTGATTTGCACTTTATATCGTGACCATAAAAAAATATTTTTGCCTAAAAGTTTCTCTTGGGCCGAATATATTTGTACGCCGGTTGAGACATCTCGGGCCTGATATGATTGTACGGCGGGCAGGGTGTTTGTACGGCAGGCCTTGAGTTTGAGACATGTGACTTAGGGTAACGCAGCGCGCGAGAATTGGTAGTGGTTCTCGCCGCGTTGGTGACTTATGGGATAAGTGAGCCAGCCGCTCAGAAAGCAATGGCAAACTACTGAGCGTAATCTTGCCAAGAAATCAACAATCAGCTGAAAAATGCTGATGTTGACAGCGATGTCATGTAAAGGATATGCGAAAAAAAAATTACTTTTTAACTGGGCCAGCACGCATGCCTGGCCGGCCGGTGGACACGTATTTGAATCGCCTTCTAGGCGAGGATTTAAACAATGGCCTGGGCTTCCAGCTGGTCCAAGCCTAGATTGGGTACCAGGAAATGTTCTGGGAAGTGAAGGTCGCTAGCTTGTGCTATAATTGTGACTAATTATTCATCTAAGTCATAAGGAATAGATACATTGGAATTAATGTGGCATATCACCAACAGCAAACCAGCTGAAAAACACACATCCACCTATGAATATAAATGTTAGAAAAGAGTGTTAACAATTATTTTATGGAAAAGAGAAGAAACAGATCTTCTCAAAAAATAACTCAGTACTGAAGAAGATGGGTTATTAAGACAGACACAATTTAGAAAAATGACATGCAAGTCTAGACAATATAATTGAGAAAGGAAGTGTGCATGGGAGGAGGAGATGAAGAATACATAACATAAATGGATTCAAGATGTGATATATAATTTACACATGGCAGCCACAGAGATAGAACATTTGGCTTATGATAACGAGGGACTTAGAAAGACTGTTCTGGAAGAGAAGTTCTGTAAACATCAGACCAATGGATGATGATGTTGATGATGATGATGATGATGATGATGATGACGATGGTGATGAAAGAAGAGTTAAAATAGAGAAATTAGTCTCATTTAGGAAAAGAGTAGACGAGAGAGGTAAATGAAGACAGATAAAGATACACGTGGAAAGCTGGGCAACAAATGTTAAGTCACACCATCTTTCATCAGATTATTAGATGACCGAGAGGATTGGAAATTCTTGCTGGCCAATGTCTGTTTCAGACATGGCACGTGAGGATGATGATGATGAAGAAGAAGAAGAGGAAGAAGAAGAAGTAGTAGAATAAGAAGCAGGAGGAGGAGGGAATAAGAAGAGGAGGAAGAAGAAGAGGAAGTGAAAGAAGAAGAAGAAAAAAAAACAGGAGGGGGAGATGAAGGAGAAGGAGATGGAGAAGAAGAAGAAGAGGAAGAAGAAGAAAAAGAAGGAGGAGGAGAAGAAGAAGAAGAAGAAGAAGAAGAAGAAGAAGAAGAAGAAGAAGAAGAAGATGAGGAAGAAGAAGAGGAAGAAGAAGAAGAAGAAGAAGGAGGAGGAGGAGGAGGAGGAGGAGGAGGAGGAGGAAGAGGAGGAGGAGGAGGAGAAGAAGAAGAAGAAGAAGAAGAAGAAGAAGAGGAGGAGGATGAGGAGGAGGAAGAGGAGGAGGAGGAGGAAGAAAAAAAAGAAAAGAAGAAGAAGAAGAAGAAGAAGAAGGAGTAGTAGGAGGAGTAGGAGGATGAAGAGAATTGGCATCAGCAGCAGCAGTAATTAGTGCCCAAGAATTGTGTCCATAGTCCATAGATGAGAGAGAATCATGTGACTACAAGACCTGACTATTTATAACACCTTTCTAAGAATGTCTAGTGGATCGACCGTCGAAACACATATGTTGTTTGAGCGAGGCGCTTTCCTTTTGTTTTGTTTAGTGGCGGCAGGTTCGAATAATGATGTGCTTTAATTGTTTATATTGTCTCATGTGGGTTTGTGGGTTTGTGGGCTTATAGAAGGCAAAGGTACAGTATATGCTGTTTATTGCTGAAATCATTAATGGAGCGATCAAAAGTAGTAAACAAATACTACATATTAGTATTAATGTATGTTATATTTGCTTCATTGACTACACAATGACTTTCGATCAAATAAAATATCAAATCAATGTTTTCCCGTAGTGAATTTGAATAACGAAGACACAAACCATAGATTGTACGATTTATTGCCTGGCATATTTCGCTAAGATGTCCGCGAGACATTGACGGAGTGGCCATGGGGAGTCCTCTTGGTCCTATTCTAGCGGCCATCTTCGTGGCACATTCAGAAGAAAAGAGATCCCCTGACATTAAAAACTTGGTCTTATACCGTCGTTATGTGGAAGATATATTAATTATCACCATAGACAAGCTATAAGCAACATCGTTCCAAGCCATAATGTACATGGCGCATAAAAACATCTCTCTATCTATGGAGCACGAACACAACGAAGCGTTGCCGTTCCTGGATATCCCAAGGAGTCGTAGAGCAGACGGCACAATTCAAAGATCTGTGTACCGCAAAGAAACATGGACTGGCCAATACTTAAATTTTCAGAACATCACACCTGTCTAGTACAAACGGGGCTTAGTATGGACCCTGTTTGACCGTGCAAGGATGATATGCACCCAGGACACACTGACAGAGGAAAATGAAACTCTGAAGAATGTCTTACACCTGAATGGGTACTCCACAGGATTTATAAAGCGACACTGCCAACAGCCGAAACAAAAATCAGACATAACTACAGTCCCTAAGCTCAAGGTATTTATGCAGCTAACCTTTCGAGAGGATGATGTAATGCAACGCTTGCAGGATCGGCTCATTACAGCAGTCAGCTGAACATTCTGTGATGCAACTCCAGTTATTATGTACAGAACCACACCTATTCCCACCCCAGCAGTAAAAGAATCTACCCCTCTGTACGCCACATCCAATTGCATTTACCAATTCACATGCAGGTGCGAGTATACCTACATCGACAGAACAGAGCGGCAGTTACACAGCAGGTTTGTTGAACACATACCAGACTGGATTGACACGATACTACACATGGGCGATGGGATCATGGGAAGGCTGATGCACCACAATTATAAACTTCCGGCGTCGCCCATTACTCGTCATGTCTTGGAAACCGGTCATGTAATTGATAGAGACAGTGCTTTTCGCGTATTGTTTCATACACACAATAGTCGTTTGTTAAAGTTTGCAGGAGCCATAATGATTCTTCTACATAGGCCAATTTCGTGCAAACAGAAAGACATGATAGTCAGTTAAAAATTACCATGGTAAACAATTGATATTACTATGCGAACATGTGTATATTTCAGCTTGAACGATGTATCTAGTTATTTTACTCTATGTTATGTGACTTCTGCAGTGTGTACCTGACAAGATGCAGCGAAATATGCCAGGCAATAAATCTATGGTTTGTGTCTTCATTATTCAAAAAAAGGTATGTCAACATGATAAAAATGCTTGCAGATGTACAAATTGATGGAAAAAGACTTCGTACTTGCTAAAAAAAATCATATATTGGAAACAACAAGATGCTTAATCAAGTAGGTCAATAACAGTCTGTTAAGAGATGAGTGCGACGGGGATATGTAATATCTCCATATTTTTTCCCCAATACAGTGAAAATATTATTAGAAATTTAGAAGATATAAGATGGGTCGCAAATGGGGGGGGGGGGGGGGGGGGAACATAATATCAATAATATTAGATATGCATATTTATTACAGTATTGATTGCAGACAACGAAAGGATGGGGGGGGGGGAAGAGACATTCCCCATACTTTGTGGTTGCGGTTATTGTATTAAATTGTAAGAATATTGAAATTATGGTTGTCTCTAAGAAGAAATACATACCACAATGTAATATACGGGTAAATGTGAATATTCTTAAACTAGTGAAACTCTACCCCTATCATAACAACTGTTGGAAGGTGTCTTGCAGAGATTAGAACAAGAATCTGTATAACAAATGTAGCCTTTTGCAAGATGGAAAACATACTGACAAATAAAAAGGTGTCAGCTGCAACGAGGAAAAGAGTGTTGTAGTGCTACATCGAACCGGTACTTTTGTATGGATGAGAAACGTGGACAATGAGCAGACAAACTGAAGAACATCTAATGGCAGTTACTGAGGAAAGCTTGTCGGCATGGTATATGATGATGATGATGAGTGTGTCCTACTTTTCTTTCTTGTCCTTCCTCTGTGCCTAACAACACCAAAGAATGCACCTCTCATTGGGGACAACACATATAATGAGTGAGGACGTGATAAGTTGAGGTGATTAACCTTTTGCATGCTGATAATCTCTCCCAGTAATTTATGAAATTAATTAGGTACACATTTTACAAGCTGACACTGTTTTCCGACTCCGTTATTCGGTCCACAAGTGAATTTGTCTCGGAGAATCCTAGGTGTCGTCGATGGAACTACGGAGTTCGTGCTCCGTGCAACGATTTCGACAGATCGCTCTACCAGAAAGAGACCGAGAACATGGAATAAAACCCCGTGCAACGAAGTCCATCCTCTTCTGTTAAACATTTAAACCTTTAAATCAAAATATAAGAACATAGTAAATTAACAATCCTGTCATTTCACATTTCTACGACATCATCTTCCTTGAGATGACATTTTCGTCTTCCCACTGACAGACGTGCTATATATGTTCTCTTTTTCTTTTACACACCTTGCACTATACATTAAAAGAAGCCTATTTAATATAAATACAATCGAAGCTATTATGTTAAGAGCAGTAAATTTTATGAGGCCAAGAGTTGTCACGCGATAAGTAGTTTTGCTGATCGATATATGACATTTCTAGAAGTCTGAAAGATACAGATTTTCGTACGTCTCCACAAACAGTGGGTGATTTATTTCTGTTGACTCGTCACTGTTATTTTGTGTTAATGAAGACTTTCATGCAATTCACCCAGACACAGTCCTGACCCCAGGCGTTATGTTTGCTGTCTGCAAACAAGGAACTTTCCAGTTTCTCCATAGCGATGTTTAAGTAAGATAATTGTAAAACTGCTTCCACAAACAAACTTGGCCCATTCTTCGCTACCTGACAATTGATTGCGAATGACAGAAACCGCAGCAAACTTGAAAATCAAATTGAATAATACAAGCGGCCGATGAAAACATTCAAAGATGAACTCACAAATTGATTTCAAATTATCTTATTTTCCTCCGATACTTTTATATGCTTCTGAACCGGGGAATTCTTCATCGCCCATCGCCGGGGGAGTCTCTCCTTCCTGTGTCGTGGTCACGCCGGGAAATGGGGATGTTTCAGCAGTGCTACAAGTAATCGAATTTACGAGATGTCGAATTATGAAAGAGTAATAACGTGAAAATATTATCCTTCTGTCGCTCCGAGAAGAAAAGGAAACCGATCTCGAAGCTCTTCAAGTGTTGTCCGAGTGTTTGGTCGAGTTGTTTGGGAGGAACGTTGAGATTATGAGTTAAGCAAATCGTTAAAGAACATGTATGGAATGTTTGATCTGGCTGATTCTCGTGAGCAGAAGAAAATGCAACTTAATTTGGCGGTGGGCTGGCACACACATAAGGACGTGTCTTTGCATTCACGCGAGGTTCCTTATAACAAGCGGTACTCAAGCTCCGCCGATCCCACTACTGTGTCAACGTTTGGCCTCCAGATTTTGAGATGAAACCGCCAATTGTAGGTTAAAGTCAGCTAGAGGTTTATAATGGCATGCACATTTTTTTCTACACTTTTTGTACTGCGCGGGTTTCTTGGCAGTATATTTTCGAAAAACTAAATAAATAAGTTATTTGTATATATTTTTGTCGTTTGGCCTCAATGTAGCGCTGTTTTATGTGGTTAGATAACAATATATTGTAGGTGTCGAAAGAATGATGCAATAGCTGTAATAGGTTAAATTGAAAATGTATGTTTGACAAGTTCTAAATCAGTGGTTCTCAATATTTTTTGGCCCATGCACCATATGTTCAGAATCCCCCCCCCCCCCCATTTTCGTACCCCCCCCCCTTTAATAAAGCCACCCCGTCCCTTCACAGTACACGTAAAAATTGAAGCTAACTTTAATAACACATACTAGAACAAGTCTAGACGTCTACAGAAAACATGATTTGTGGGTCTACTAACATAAAGAAGAATTTCAGAAGGGCGAGAAGTACAGAACTGAAAAGTATGCAGGGAAAAACAATATCAAGTAAACGTTCTTGTATTAACGAGATCTTGAAATAATCTTAATTTCCCCCCTTGGAAACCCTAAATTTTCCCTCCCCTCTGAGGATGGTGGGGGGGGGGGGGGAAGAGACATTCCCCATCGGTTAAGAACCACTGTTTTAAATCGTATCAGGTAAAGACTACAAGAAAGAGAGCTGGCCGCCTTGTAGAGTTTAGGTCACATCTTTAAATTTGATATAGTCTGCACCAGAGGCCAATGTGGTTAATAGTTAGCACACTTACTTACCAATATAGTGGTCAGGGTTTAACCCACATGAACGACTCATGAGTTCGACCCATTCTCCAAAAGTGGGCATTAGATAATGTACGTAATTATTTCACAATTATTGTATTCTGACTTTTGCAGTCCCATTGAAACAAGTAAACATACCAGCAAAGATTTTGGAAAGTATCCTTTCCCGCCTTCAGGTCCTGTCCGTCCGTCCGTCTGTCTGTCCATCCGTCCGTCCGTCCGTCCGTCTTTCTGTCTGTCTGTCTGTCTGTCTGTGTCTGCCCTGCCCCTTTCTCTGTCTGCCTGCCTGCCTGCCTGCCTGCCTGTCTGTCTGTCTGTCTGTCTGTCTGTCTGTATATTGGGTGGGTGAGTGGGTATAGGTTGGCTGATGTGTGTGTGGGTGGGGTGGGTGGGGAAAATTGGTAGTGTGAGGGTGCGGGATGTATGTGTGGATAGGTGCGGGACGTGTGGGGTTTTCGGGGGTATGTGTGTGTGGTTTTGTGATGTGTGTTTTTCTGGGTGGTTGCGGGTGTGTGGGTGTGTGGTGGAGAATATGTGGGTGGGTGTGTGCGTGTCGGTTATGGTATGGGTGGGGATGTATGTGTGGGTGGGGAAATGTGTGTGGGTGGGGAATCAGTGAGTGGGTGGCGGCATGTATGTTTGCCTGAGTCTGTGTGAGTGCGTGGAGGTATGTGTGGGTGGGTGGGGGTGTGGTGGGTGGTGGATGTGTGGTGTCTGAGGGACTGTGTGGGTGGCCTGCGGGGGTGTGAGGGTGGATGGGGGAATGTGTCTCACAACATTGCAATATGCACTGTTTATGTTTACAACTTTCATTTGACAATGTCCCCCCCCCCCCCCCCCCCCCCCCCACCGCCCATTTGAATGTACCATGCGTAATATGCATTGTTTATGCTTACAAAATCCATTTG